>CM031378.1:21285504-21752844 GCA_018208015.1 Medicago ruthenica
GCTTGATGAAGACTTCCCCAAAATCTTGAGGTAAACCTCGGGTCTCTATCTGAAATTATGCTTGAGGGTACTCCATGCAATCTGACTATTTCCTTGATGTATAGTTGAGTCAATCTTTCCAATGAATATTTTATACCAATTGGCAGAAAATGTGCTGACTTGGTTAACCTATCGATTATTACCCAAATTGAATCATGCCCCTTAGGCGTCTTTGGTAATCCTACCACAAAATCCATAGCTATACCATCCCATTTCCATTCTGGAATGTCCAGTGGTTGTAGCATTCCTGCTGGTCTTTGATGTTCAATTTTTGCCTTCTGACAAGTTAGACAGGTTGCCACATAACATGATATTTCCTTCTTCATCTTTGGCCACCAATACATCCTCTTAAGATCTTGGTACATTTTTGTTGTTCCTGGGTGTATGCTTAGTTTACTCTTGTGTGCCTCTTCTAAAATTAACTTCTTTATCTCGTATCATCGACACATATTCTATCTTGAAATTTAATAACTCCATCAGCGTCCTTCTTAAACTCTACAATCTTTCCTTGTTCTTTTAATTTCATTCTTTCTTGAAGGTATTCATCCACTTCTTGTTTGACTTTGATTTGTTCTAATAAACTACAAGTAACAGTAATCATGCTCATCTGAAGTCGGTTATTTATCACATTCATACCTAAATTCAATTCCCTAAGTTTTTCAATAAGTTCCATCTCTCGTACCATCATTGTGGAAACATGTAGGGTTTTTCTACTTAATGCATCTGCTACAACATTTGCTTTTCCCGGATGATATTGGAGTTCAAAATCATAATCTTTAATGAACTCCATCCATCTCCTTTGCCTCATATTTAGTTCTTTTTGATCAAAGAGATACTTCAGACTTTTATGATCACTGAAAACATCAAATTGTGGTCCATACAAATAATGTCTCCAGATTTTCAAAGCAAATACAACTGAAGCTAACTCTAAATCATGAGTTGGATAATTCTTTTCATGTGGTCTTAACTGCCTAGAAGCATAAGCTACTACTTTCCTATCTTGCATAAGAACACATCCCAACCCGTGTTGTGAGGCATTACAATATACTTCAAAACGTTTACTTGGATCGGGAAGGATCAAAATAGGTGACATTGTTAGTCTTTGTTTTAATTCCTGAAAACTTTGTTCACAACTATTCGTCCACACGAATGCTTGTCCTTTTTGAGTAAGTTGGGTTAAAGGTAAGGCAATTTTAGAAAATCCTTCAATAAATCTTCGGTAGTATCCAGCTAAACCAAGAAAGCTACGAATTTCAGTGACAGTTTTTGGTCTTTCCCATTGTAAAACAGCTTCTACTTTAGCTGGATCTACAGCAATTCCTGCTTTCGAGATCACATGTCCTAAAAATTTGACTTCCTCCAACCAAAACTCACATTTGGACAACTTTGCAAACAGTTGCTTTTCTTTTAAGATCTGAAGAACAATTCGAAGATGTTCTACATGTTCTTCCGGATCTCGTGAGTAGATAAGAATGTCGTCAATAAAAAACAACAACAAACTTATCTAGGTAAGGGTGAAATATCCTATTCATGTAATCCATAAAAATCGCAGGAGCATTCGTCACTCCAAACGGCATCACCTGATATTCATAGTGGCCGTATCGCGTTCGAAAAGCAGTCTTTGGTATATCTTCAGATTTTACTCGTATTTGGTGGTACCCTGATTGTAAATCAATCTTTGAAAATATTGTCGCTCCTTTAAGTTGATCCATCAAATCATCTATCCTAGGTAGAGGATATTTATTTTTGACGGTTACTTTATTCAACTGGCGGTAATCGACACACAATCTCATGGTTCCATCCTTTTTCTTGACCAATAGTACAGGAGCTCCCCAAGGTGACACACTTGGTCGGATAAATTTCTTCTCTAGCAATGCCTCTAATTGTTTCTTCAACTCAGCCAATTCAGATGGTGACATCTGATAGGGTGCAATGGAAATTGGTCATGTTCCAGGCAACAGATCGATAGAAAATTCTATCTCTCTTTCCGGGGGTAAGCCTGGAATTTCTTTGAATATTTCAGGAAAATTGCTGACGAAGGAATATCTTCCAAATTCACATCCTCTTTAACTTCCATAGAAGATAATGACACATATCATCGGTTGGTTGGAAGGTGGAATCCTAAGACACTTTGGATCATGAAAAATCAAGGTTTGGCTGAACAATCTAATAAGACATGATTAACAGACAACCAATCCATGCCTATTATTACATCTATTTGGGTTAAAGGTAGACAAACTAAAGTTATAGAAAAATTGATATTTTCAATAGTGACCTGACAATCCAAACAAGCTAAACTAGTTGTTACAGGGTCATTGGTAGGGATTGAAACAATTAAATCAAAAGGAAGTGAAGAAATAGGTAAGTCCAATTGTTGAGCACAATCAAAAGATATGAAAAAATGAGTAGCGCCCGAATCATACAGTACATTTAAAATTCTACTTCCTATGAGACACTTACCTTGTATAAGATCGTCAGACAGAGAAGCTTCAGCTCCACTCAGTGTGTATACTCTTCCTACATAATTAAATAATTTAGTTTTACCAAGACTTTAACTCAATCTCTCATCAACCCTATTCATCTTATAGTTGTCACATAAACATCCACAGCATAAACGTGGTTAGTCCACACCCAGTCCCGATAAGTTTAAACCGTGCTCTGATACCACTAATGTGACACCTCGAGAAATCTCAGTTATAGTAATGAGACACCTCAAGAAATCATAGTTGTCGATAAATATTACTAATAGTTATTTTCTTAAAAATAAAATAAATAAGAGTAACTAATGTACATAAAAGTTAAATTATATGTATTATAATTTTAATACATAAACTTTAGACAGAAGCTGCACTCATTACAGTTAAGATACTCTAGTCAACATAAGTTCTACCTCAAAACTTTACTACTACCAGCCAAACTATATGCATCTAATACATGTACACATATTTTCTTTTTTCTTTCAAAATGACTCCTAGAAAGAGTAAATAGATCTTTTCGGGTCTCCCTTAGGCTGGTTCATAATATATTACATTATTGATCCATTTATCTAACTAGACCCTCTAGGGGTTAGGGGTACGAATAGGCTCTGGATATGGCTCGGTAGATGCATACACTGAAGCGGTCCACATTTCAGCAAGAGGTAAGTAAAAAGACGAAGTCACAGTACGGTGACGAGTTCTAGTAATAAAGTTGGAATATTCGCTGGTAGTGATGTTAATAGAAATTGCACCGTCATAAGTCACAGTAAAATTAGGATAGTCAGTGATCCATGTTCCGTCGACAAACTCCAGACGAACTGCAGGGCGGGGATCGTGGTTCTCCATCTTTAAGTGATTAAAATATAAAACCAAAACAACAAACAAGGGTGAGTTCACATCAAGAAATTTTACAAGTAGTAGAATCTTAAATAATTATTATTATTATTATTATTATTATTATTAAAGTAACAATATTCACACTGTGATTATGCAATGAAATGCAAATGCATTATATTCATCATGTATGTGACTCTTTCCTCCTCCATGGAGATTCTATATGAGAGGAGCAATCGGGAGGACATGTTCTGTCTCAATTCTCATTGGTACATTTCTCTTCTCTTTTTATACATTTTTACCAGAACACTCTCCACCGATCATGAGTTCTTGCAGTGTCACGTCAAGTTCGTCAATGTGAGGCATCGAATACCACGACACAGGGGAGCTACCACCTGGTCACTTGTGGGGTTTCGCACCGTGACGCCCTCAAGGTCTCTCAAACCTTCACTTACGCACTCTCGCTTGTACCAAAGCGTGGCTCACTCTTGGACTCATGTGAATTTATTTTAAAAATCTATGCATTATTTCTTGGTTCAGGATGTAGATTTATTCTACTTCTTTGATTCATTTCTTATAACTAAGAATGAACATTTTTAAGAAAATGCTTCACCTGCATAATTAGAGTAAATAAAATATCTTCTGTGACACTTTAAAATACATTAATAAGTAGTTAGTACCTTCAACCTAATCTAAATATATAAATTGTATTTATTATTAGTATCTTCAGATTCTGAAGATCAGAGTCTGAAGAACAGCGTCTGAAGAACAGAGTCTGAAGAACAGCGCCTGAAGAACAGCGCCTGAAGATCAGCGTCTGAAGATCAGAGTCTGAATTACTTGTTTACTTGCAGACTGATCTATTTCATTTTTGTTAAGTTTCTGGGTGATAGTTCTTAAGCTAATCAATCCTACCACTCCATTTATTATTATAATTATTATTATTAATTATTATTACTACTATTTTTAGTTTTCATTCTAAAGAGTTATTATACTCTGTTGTTATTCAATTGAAAAGAGCAAAATCGTACAAAAACCTATTCACAATACCATATACTAGTTATTGCTGCACATTTCCAGATACTAGTTATTGCTGCTCATTTCCAGACAATATTATGACATTATGTCTATACTACAACTACAAGAAGTTTAACCTTAACTACACACATTTTTATTAACCTGGTTAGGATATATAGTTTCAGTAGATACTATACACACATATACATAACAAAACACATCTATAAATATCATAGGTAAAATTAATTCTTGTTTAGTGCAGATTGTAAAAGCCATTTAAAAACTAAAAAGAGTTAGGGCCACTCTTGACTCAATTGATTCTACTCTACTATCATTGTTGTGATTCCTCACCCCCCTACCTTGATAGTTTCTCTTCTTGTTGAAAATTATTAGAATCTTCTCAAATCTAAACAAAAACAAAATTTCATCAAAATGAGTTTTTACCTAAAGAAAAGAAAATCATAAACAAAATGTGTAGTAGCAATGAATATGAGATAATTTCACCTTTAGGATCTACTAGTGAGATGCACAACTCCAACTTTAATGTTTTTACTTTAAAGTGATGAGATGAAAGCTTGAAGATGATATTAGTTAAGGAGGCTAAAGAAGGTGACTAATTCGTATTTAGCTTGTATAGTGGAATATTGTTGGTTTGTTGTGTGAGTGACTTAAGCCAAGGGTGTAGGTATTTATAGTGAAAGTGGAAGAGTAAAAAGTTCATCTCATGGTTAAAATTAGTGCAAAGTGTCATTCAATTAAGTTAGCCATAAAATTACTAAGATAAGATCAAATTTATCATTGAATAGATTCAATGCACATGTGCTTAATTACTACATTTTTTTATTCTAGTTCCATGCATCTAGTTACTATATTATTAGTACATGAATGTATATAGTTACTGTAACATTCCATTGTAAAATATTATATTTTTGCATTATAGCATCAATTAGTATTAGCTTGAGAAAATATGTTACATGTAGTATATTTAGCAACTCAAAATATGAGATTTCATTAGTCATACAATTTATATATATATGGAACATTTAGTAACTAAAACTTATTAATTAATTTAGAAATAATATGACGTAAAGTACCATGCAACTAAGACAAGTAGATACACTTACTAAAGACTAGACATCTCTTACAAATGAACTAATAGTAGTAACTATATACATTCATGTACTAATAATATAGTAACTAGATGCATGGAATTAGAATAAAAAAATGTAGTAATTAAGCACATGTGCATTGAATCTATGCAATGATAAATTTGATCTTATCTTAGTAATTACATGGCTAATTTAATTGAATGACACTTTGCACTAATTTTAACCATGAGATGAACTTTTTACTCTTTCACTTTCACTATAAATACCTACACCCTTGGCTTAAGTCACTCACACAACAAACCAACAATATTCCACTATACAAGCTAAATACGAATTAGTCACCTTCTTTAGCCTCCTTAACTAATATCATCTTCAAGCTTTCATCTCATCACTTTAAAGTAAAAACATTAAAGTTGGAGTTGTGCATCTCACTAGTAGATCCTAAAGGTGAAATTATCTCATATTCATTGCTACTACACATTTTGTTTATGATTTTCTTTTCTTTAGGTAAAAACTCATTTTGATGAAATTTTGTTTTTGTTTAGATTTGAGAAGATTCAAATAATTTTCAACAAGAGAAACTATCAAGGTAGGGGGGTGAGGAATCTCAACAATGATAGTATGGTAGAATCAATTGAGTCAAGAGTGGCCCTAACTCTTTTTAGTTTTAAAAGGCTTTTACAATCTGCACTAATCAGGAATTAATTTTACCTATTGTAATATCCCGCCTAAGATTTGAATATTTATTAATATTGAGACGAAGTATCAGAAATGTTTTAAGCAAAGGACAATTTGGTAAATTGTCAGTTAATGGGTTATTTATGTGGTAAGTGTAGTATCCCGCTTGTATGTATCGATTATTAGTGTTAGAAACTTGTGAAGCAAGCATGACAATTTAGTAATTAAGTGGAATGGCAAATTAGTAAATAAGTTGGAATGGAAGATTGTTTTGAAAATAAGAGGTAAGATATTCTTACCATCTTTTTCTTCATTCTTCTACACACTTCCAAAACCAACATCCTCTCCCTCTTTCCTCTCACTCACACGCCCCCTCCCTATTGCCACAATCTAGCAAATTTCATTCAAGTTCTTGTGGGAAAATCTTGCAAAACAAGCTTGTATTTGGTAAGGTTAGAGCAAAGGAAAGAAAAGGAGAAATAAGGTAAGAATCACTTCAATCTTCCTTTCTCACTTCAAATTTTCGTGCCTATTGTTGAGCCTAAACCTCTATTTCATCTTGCATGATGATTCCTAAAGAAGAAGAAGTTTTGGGTAGAGATTTGGAGGAAGTTGGAGAAACCCGTATTTGGGGACAGGGCTCCATTTAAATGGTAAAAACTCTCTCTCTATAACTCCGAATCAAGTGGTCTTTGATGCTATGGAAAGCTAACAAAATTATCTACGTTTTGGTACCAATTTCGTGAAGTTTGGCTGAGTATTGAAGTCTGGGGACGAGCTTGGGGAATTTGGAACAAGGTTGAAGTTAAAGGATTAGCTAGCACTAAATCAAGTTTGAGGTGAGTTCCCTTGGGGTTTTAGAACCCACCTTGTTGAACTTTTGATGAATAAGTTGTGTATTGGATAAAATTTGTAATTAGTGCCCAATTCCTCATGCTAGTCAAATTCTTTAGTTAATCATGTTGTAATTTATCAATATGTTTTAGAAGACTCTTCTCTTGAGTTGTTTTGATTTTGTACATGGTTGGTTTAGCCCAAAGGACTGAAATCACGTTTTGGAAAATGCAGAAATCGGCCACCGAATTGTTATTCAATTTTTCATGATTGTTTCGTAAAATATCAGCCCCCGATTTTATAAGATCGGCCCCCGATTTCAGTAAGTTCGGCCCCCGAATTCTTGTAATCGGCCACCGATTTTCATGTCCATTAGAGAATGTTTAGATTAACATAAGGTGAGGATAGGCACACATTGAGAGATGGATACCTTAATCCATAAGTTGGCATAGAAAGGTTATTAACTATGGAATGTTTCCAAATAACCAAGCAAAGGCTTAAGAGAACAATAAGCCTAAGACTATAATTTCATAAGTTATGTATTGGGAGTTTGTTCTCCCTAAGAATGTATTATTGTGCCAACTATAGTAAAGTAAAGTAAGTACTTACAAGTACTTAAGATGAGAATTAACGAGAACGATCTATTGCTCTAAGACAGGAACCTATTCTTAGGTTAGGCATTTAAGAATGATTAATTAAGAATGCATTAGATATGCACAAGATTATGAACTTATAAGATATGTATATGAACTTAAGTTAAGAATTTAATGATAAAGAATATGATAACGTGTTCACCAGACTCCGGATTTTGCCGGATGGGATTTCTCCGAAAGGGCTATCCACACGTAAGTTATAAGACTATGTTAGACGTGTTCATCAGACTCCGGGTTTCGCCGGATGGGACTCTTCCGAGAGGATTGTCCACACGTATGTTAAAAGATTAAGCATGTTCAGCAGACTCCGGGATACGCCGGATGGGACTTCTCCGAGAGGGTTGTCTACATGCAATTTAAGATGTGTCCAGCAGGCTCCGGATTACGCCGGATGGGGCTTCACCGAGAGGGTTGCCTACACAAAGATAAGAGGAGTCCGGTGTTAGCCTGATATGATAGGAATTTCACCGGTATGATGGGAGATGTACTTCGGGGTTACTCCACCCGGATGCACTCCGTAAAATGAACCAAGATAATGTATTGTTTGTTCAACGCTAACTTCTAACTTTATGATATGAAAAGATGAATACGAATATGAATATGAACACGTATTATGAACTATGAGTTAAGACAAAGTAGTTATAGACAACAGCAAGTGATCATAGAATTCCCCTCGATCACTAAGCATAAGATTATGTAAATGACAAGTATAAGATGGGTTTAAGACAAGATTATCATAAGCATATGACTAAGACAAGTAGCGATCCTAGGTTTCCCCTGATCGCGAATTATGTAGAGAATGACAGCGATCGTAGGTATCCCCAAGATCGCTAAGAGTAGGCACGGCGACCCTAGGTTTCCCCCGAGGTTGCCAACAGTAGGTTGGGTTGGAGCTCACTGAGACATTATGTCTCACCCCAATCCTTCTGGTGCAGGTTCACAGGTTAGCAAGGGATGTTCATGAAGATTCTTCAGGAAGACGCTGGATGGAGTGCAGATGCTCGTCATGTCAAGCTCAGGAGATTGACAGATTTTAGATGTATATGAAGGTGTATTTTGTGATATTTGGATATTTATGTAAACGAGCAAATTGTACTCATTCAGTGGTTTGTATATATTAATTATTGTAAATTTTAATGTATCCGATATCGGATTAATACGCATGCTAAATATTCTAGATAGTTTAGTATGGGTGTTACAATTGGTATCAGAGCAGGTCGATTCAGACCGTGCCTTGGGTCATTAAAGTTTCAATAAAAGTAGTGGGACCATTGGGTTCCGGATATTGTTCTAAAGGTCACATCTAGTTGAGCCTGATCAACTCAATCTAGTATATGACAGTTAGGATAAATGTCTGAGAGCTGAATGTGACCAAGGAGGAATGAAGTGTGTGAATGGCGAAGATTAAGGAGACAGAATTTTAAGACGGATTTGGCGAAGAAGTATTCATGCCAATGGTGGCCATCAAACTGTAAAGTGACGAAGCCTGATAGTGGCAAGGTCTTAGAGACATAAAGGATATTTAACAGTGAGGTGAAGCGCCTCAATCCAGTTGGACGCATCGTTGGACGATGCCTTGTCTGCGGAAGACATAAGGATTAAGGAATCATGAAATGCTCTAGGGAATGACGTAGAACCTTGACGGGAACCGTAGTTTGAGAATTTAAAGTGAAGTGTGGATTAAGTAACAATTCCGAGTACAGAGTTAAAGAATAGCAGTACCAAACCTAGAGAAATGAAATGATGAATTACCGGACAGTTAAGAGAAATAATTACGGATTACGTGAGTTATTTGGACAGACGAAACTAACCACTCAAGTGTGGTTATTGAGTATGAATCACAAGTAAGTTTGACCCCATCAGATCGGCCACGTCTCCTGAACCAGATTTGTGAAAGAAGAAGAGGAGATGATATGCAGCCTAAGAACTAAGATGGATGAATAAGTGGTAACAATAAGACTCGTTACATATCAAAGCGTGAATCAAATTTTTGGATGTATCCTAATGGTAAGAAGATTAGAAGTAAGAGAAGCTAGACTGGAATATATTATGCTGATGGACGAATTAAGTTGAACACTCTTGATTAGACGAACAGTATTGAATTTCCTTGATTGGTTAAGGAAGGCAAGTTCAAGATAACACAAGGTTATAGTAAACCAGTGTTGAAGGATGATCGGGTTTTCAGCCGAGAAATTATGTTGAGATTTTATTATACGGAGGATCGTCTTGAATATGAAAGTTTAGGATTGAGGTTAATGCTAAGGAGTTATATGCTCCCCATCGAAGAGGTTCCTTCCACGAATATTATAGAATGGAAAGAGGTCACCTCGTGTTGATAAGTTTCCGAGGGCGGTAATAAGGCATAGATTTGAATTGTGAAATACAATAACGAGTTACTGGAGGGATCCAGTAGATCATGATAATGTGCAAAAGTTTAAGATCGATTAATCGGGCACTCGAAGAACCGCAACCTATGTTGGGCGCTCTAGAGAACCGGTAAGATTTTGGATCTTTTCAGGACGGATTGTTCCGTAGAAACTCAAGAGTAAATTAAGGGACATGATAGAGCTAAGGAGACCAAAGTTGTCCCGGGAAGATTATGGATAAGAAATCATTACGGATAAAGAAAGAGCGAATGGTAACAAGACTCAAATGAAAGATATGAACCTTCAGAAGCCATAAGTGTTTCTAGAAGTTGCCACAAATGAATGTGCATGAATTTAAGCTGCCTCAGATATATTTCCAGTCGGGTTCCTGCAATGTTTAATGATTCTACATGAAGAGCTGATCAAGAGAAATGGTAACGTCAGACAAATTTGTTACAGTGATTACAAAGTGATAGAGTAAAATGATTGATCAATGGAATTTTATGTGACAATAGTGAAGTCTTCCTCCGATGCTAACTCGAGTGTTAAAAAAAAAAAATCAGAGTGGCGCAGCGGAGTGGTAATCCAAGAATGATATAATGAACAACGCTAAGCTGAGGCTTAGAGTATGAGAAGATGTTAAGTGCTTAATTCTTATTATACGGGATAGTAGTAAGTATAAGCGATTTGAACATATCATGAGTTCTAATGGAAATTTATGGAAGTTAAGTTGATGAATACTTTAAACCTCGAAGTCCATGAGGAATGAAATGTTTGAATAGAGGCCTTGACCAAATACGACAATGCAATGGCGAGTGAGTTTAATTCCATGTTGTAACCATGTCATGTTAACCTATATTAACCGAAGATTTCAGAAGTCTTGAACTTAATGTTCACCAGTAAAGGAAGGAGAACTTTTACGTAGATTAAAAGTTATTCGTAGTTCACGGTAAAGGGCTACGTAATGTCAGGTTATGACTAAAGGATTAAAGACTGAGTGTGCTATTTGGGTAGCAATCAAGTAGAGTTTTCCGTTGGAAATAAGAATCTTGAATTTGACGTCCAAAACGAGAAATAAGTTTGTGATACCGGTGAATTGTAACTATAAATTTACATTATAGGTTGTTGTATACTTAAGAATAAACATGAGTAACATTGGCGGGGCAAACCTGGCAAGCCAGTTGAAAGGCAAATCCCGGATGTTACGAAATGAGTTAAGAGTAAGAAAAGATTCCCAATTGATGTGGTAGTGTCTCAAATATGTTAAGGTTAAGAATGATGTCCCGTTAGTCGGACAAAGATGAGATAATGTATAGTGTACACGAGCTCGCTTATGTATGTAAGTTATATGCTATGATATATATTGTATAATGTTATGTGCGACGACTTAAGCCACTCATCACTTGGACTAAACTCCTATAAGTTTGGGATTATCGGTGTAGAAAACATTTATGCTACGATAAGAAAACGAGAATAAGTTGTGACAAGAACAATGGGAGATTGGCAGACTCCTAGTATGAAGAATGATTTCTAAGTTATTAAGATAAGTAACGTCATAGATCAATCAAAGCAGAACGCGGGTAGTCGGTAAGTTTTCGCGAGCCCTTGAGGAATTCCGTAGTGGAAGCAATGATGAAGATTATGGAAAGTAACACACCAGGATGCCTCCTCCTTGTATTTGTATAATGGAGGTAGTGCGGTAGTTTTACTCTCATTAAAGAATGGTATAACTATGGTAAAACCATATATGTAGGATGCCGTTGTATAAGGCAAAGATCGAATATAAGAATTCAATGGAATCGTCGAGGATAATAAGAAAGTCCAATGTCGTCAAAGTAAGATTACGCGGACTATGACGAGGTTATAAGATTCAACACAAGTGTTAGGATTGGATAACTCTAGTTTGGGTTTGCAAGAAGTGTATAAACAAGGATGGTCAGCAAGTTGGATGTGATGGTTCGGATAGCCTCATATTCTACTACGCAAGAAAAGTGTAATGCACATCAAGCGCTTCAGATAACGAAAATATTTTCGAATACATTCGACTTATAGAGTTGAAAATCTAAGGGATTCCGATAAGTAAGACGAACGGGAGTCTTGGCTAATGAAGAAAGTAGAATGGGAGATTAATTCATATATGATAGTGAATTCTAAATTTCGAGGACGAAATTTCTTTAAGGGGGGTAGATTGTAATATCCCGCCTAAGATTTGAATATTTATTAATATTGAGACGAAGTATCAGAAATGTTTTAAGCAAAGGACAATTTGGTAAATTGTCAGTTAATGGGTTATTTATGTGGTAAGTGTAGTATCCCGCTTGTATGTATCGATTATTAGTGTTAGAAACTTGTGAAGCAAGCATGGCAATTTAGTAATTAAGTGGAATGGCAAATTAGTAAATAAGTTGGAATGGAAGATTGTTTTGAAAATAAGAGGTAAGATATTCTTACCATCTTTTTCTTCATTCTTCTACACACTTCCAAAACCAACATCCTCTCCCTCTTTCCTCTCACTCACACGCCCCCTCCCTATTGCCACAATCTAGCAAATTTCATTCAAGTTCTTGTGGGAAAATCTTGCAAAACAAGCTTGTATTTGGTAAGGTTAGAGCAAAGGAAAGAAAAGGAGAAATAAGGTAAGAATCACTTCAATCTTCCTTTCTCACTTCAAATTTTCGTGCCTATTGTTGAGCCTAAACCTCTATTTCATCTTGCATGATGATTCCTAAAGAAGAAGAAGTTTTGGGTAGAGATTTGGAGGAAGTTGGAGAAACCCGTATTTGGGGACAGGACTCCATTTAAATGGTAAGAACTCTCTCTCTATAACTCCGAATCAAGTGGTCTTTGATGCTATGGAAAGCTAACAAAATTATCTACGTTTTGGTACCAATTTCGTGAAGTTTGGCTGAGTATTGAAGTCTGGGGACGAGTTTGAAGTCAGGGGTCCGAAACTGCAAATCTGCAGAAATCTTGGTTCTTGCTAGTAAGCCTAGTCTTGGGGAATTTGGAACAAGGTTGAAGTTAAAGGATTAGCTAGCACTAAATCAAGTTTGAGGTGAGTTCCCTTGGGGTTTTAGAACCCACCTTGTTGAACTTTTGATGAATAAGTTGTGTATTGGATAAAATTTGTAATTAGTGCCCAATTCCTCATGCTAGTCAAATTCTTTAGTTAATCATGTTGTAATTTATCAATATGTTTTAGAAGACTCTTCTCTTGAGTTGTTTTGATGTTGGACATGGTTGGTTTAGCCCAAAGGACTGAAATCACGTTTTGGAAAATGCAGAAATCGGCTACCGATTTCATAAAATCGGCCACCGAATTGTTATTCAATTTTTCATGATTGTTTCGTAAAATATCGGCCCCCGATTTTATAAGATCGGCCCCCGATTTCAGTAAGTTTGGCCCCCGAATTCTTGTAATCGGCCACCGATTTTCATGTCCATTAGAGAATGTTTAGATTAACATAAGGTGAGGATAGGCACACATTGAGAGATGGATACCTTAATCCATAAGTTGGCATAGAAAGGTTATTAACTATGGAATGTTTCCAAATAACCAAGCAAAGGCTTAAGAGAACAATAAGCCTAAGACTATAATTTCATAAGTTATGTATTGGGAGTTTGTTCTCCCTAAGAATGTATTATTGTGCCAACTATAGTAAAGTAAAGTAAGTACTTACAAGTACTTAAGATGAGAATTAACGAGAACGATCTATTGCTCTAAGACAGGAACCTATTCTTAGGTTAGGCATTTAAGAATGATTAATTAAGAATGCATTAGATATGCACAAGATTATGAACGTATAAGATATGTATATGAACTTAAGTTAAGAATTTAATCATAAAGAATATGATAACGTGTTCACCAGACTCCGGATTTTGCCGGATGGGATTTCTCCGAAAGGGCTATCCACACGTAAGTTATAAGACTATGTTAGACGTGTTCATCAGACTCCGGGTTTCGCCGGATGGGACTCTTCCGAGAGGATTGTCCACACGTATGTTAAAAGATTAAGCATGTTCAGCAGACTCCGGGATACGCCGGATGGGACTTCTCCGAGAGGGTTGTCTACATGCAATTTAAGATGTGTCCAGCAGGCTCCGGATTATGCCGGATGGGGCTTCACCGAGAGGGTTGCCTACACAAAGATAAGAGGAGTCCGGTGTTAGCCTGATATGATAGGAATTTCACCGGTATGATGGGAGATGTACTTCGGGGTTACTCCACCCGGATGCACTCCGTAAAATGAACCAAGATAATGTATTGTTTGTTCAACGCTAACTTCTAACTTTATGATATGAAAAGATGAATACGAATATGAATATGAACACGTATTATGAACTATGAGTTAAGACAAAGTAGTTATAGACAACAGCAAGTGATCATAGAATTCCCCTCGATCACTAAGCATAAGATTATGTAAATGACAAGTATAAGATGGGTTTAAGACAAGATTATCATAAGCATATGACTAAGACAAGTAGCGATCCTAGGTTTCCCCTGATCGCGAATTATGTAGAGAATGACAGCGATCGTAGGTATCCCCAAGATCGCTAAGAGTAGGCACGGCGACCCTAGGTTTCCCCCGAGGTTGCCAACAGTAGGTTGGGTTGGAGCTCACTGAGACATTATGTCTCACCCCAATCCTTCTGGTGCAGGTTCACAGGTTAGCAAGGGATGTTCATGAAGATTCTTCAGGAAGACGCTGGATGGAGTGCAGATGCTCGTCATGTCAAGCTCAGGAGATTGACAGATTTTAGATGTATATGAAGGTGTATTTTGTGATATTTGGATATTTATGTAAACGAGCAAATTGTACTCATTCAGTGGTTTGTATATATTAATTATTGTAAATTTTAATGTATCCGATATCGGATTAATACGCATGCTAAATATTCTAGATAGTTTAGTATGGGTGTTACAGTCTCTCCATTCCCCGATTGAACGAATACTTGATGTATGTCTCGTTGTTCGGACAATCGTCATTCTATTTTCAAAACCAAACCAGAACCCTTTCTTGGTCCCCCATGACCAATTGAATCAATTCTCGACTCCTTTGAGTCAATTGAACCTTTCCTTGGTCCCCCATGACCAATTGAATCAATTCTCGACTCCTTTGAGTCAATTGAACCCTTTCTTGGTCCCCCGTGACCAATTGAATCAATTCTCGACTCCTTTGAGTCAATTGAACCTTTTCTTGGTCCACTGTGACCAATTGAATCAATTCTCGACCCTCCGTGGTCAATTGAACCTTTTCTTGACTCCCCGTAGTCAAGGGTTTTATTATCGTTTCCCTTTAAAAATAAAAACTCAAGGGGTTTATCATCGTTCCCCTTTACAAATAAAAACTTTGGTGGCGACTCCGCATTTCTTTCCGAGCGTCTCATGACGCTTCGAGGTTGCGTTTTTTTAGAGAGCGCACAGAAAGGTCATAAAACAGCCGGACGTCTCAACCCAAATGAAATCTTATACCTTCGTGAGTTGACATACTCAAATGTTCCTCCGAGGCAAATTCTTACAAATTTAAGGAAGATGAACATTAGAACATCAACTACTATCAAGCATATTTATAATGTTTGTCACAAGTATATGCAGTCCATTAGGGGTACGAGAACAGATATGCAGCATCTCTTGAAATCATTGGTTGAGAATGAGTATGCGTATCATTGTAGGAAGTATCCTGAATCCAATGATGTCAGTGATATTTTTTGGGCACATTCAAATGGTATCAAGTTGTTTAACACGTTCTCTACGGTGCTTGTGTTGGTTAGAGTATGAAGGTGATCCTAAGGCTAGAAAGGAAGACATCTCTTTGTTACCAGAATGGGATTTTCTTCAGGTACTTTCTCCTTAAAACTGTGTTTAATTCTGCCCAGTTTCTTTGCATTTTGTTCAGTGCTGGTACGTTTCAGATTATATATTCCAAACACAATATGTGAGGTTCGGATTTTATAATCCGAAATGGTCGCATTTAAGCCCTATGCAAACGTACTTGAGATGCATGACCTGGGGTGCTTGAAGGGTTTCATATTTTATACTTCGAAATGTGTCTTTCATGTTCGGATTATATAATCCGAAACCTCACAGACACAGAACATAATGCAGTTTTTTTCCCGGTTTTCTACAACATTCCACCTAACAGTTTTTACACATTGTAGGCTCGGTTCAACGAGGCTGATTACAACATGAAGGTCCATATCTAAGAACAATTTCGACAGTTTGTTTAGCCGGAAACAACCTTTATACGTCCACCGCCAAAAAAGGTCACCACTAAAGGAGCTCCAAAGAAGGATAAACATATCATTTGGTCGACAAAGTGATCGCCTTCGCTATGGGAGCATGTTGACTCCCATGATCCACATACACAGGCTTCACAGACATATTCAACAGGGACAAGTAAAAAAGTGCAAGGAAAAGCAACATGTCTCCCAATCCTACTAAGCCAATTTCGGTTAAAGTCAACATACCACACAAAAACCAAATCCCACCTTTCATGCATGAATTTATTGAAAAGTTGTGGATGTAGCCGGTGATGATCATTGTCGGTTTCATGCAGTTGCGGGACTACGTAACTTGACTGTTGATGATCAGCAGATGATCTGTTACCAACTTCAAAAAGAGCTTACTGGTGTAGAAAATGAGCGCTATCGACGGTTGATTGGGGTGGATAGGCGATATAATGTGGTCTTAGGCACTTTAAACTTTTCTGGTATTGGTCCTGCACCACCGAATAAATGGATGATCATGTCGGATATGGGCTTTCTCATTGCACAGAGATACAAACATGTGGTTGTTCTACTGTCCATTGAGAAAGGGCGATCGGAAACCTTTTTCCCTCTATGCGGTCAACCGTCACATAGAGACCGATTGATGTGGCTAGCACATGTGAATGACAACCATTTCATGATGATATATTTGAAGGATGGTTGTCCAATTCCTCCCACGTTCGTGCTATGGAGACGACACCATCGAGATGATGCAAAAGAATGGCCTGATAAATATGTCCATCGGATGGTTGAGTATAATGCAAGAGGTCGGGCGGCGAGTTATGAGGTAGTAGGAGATGACGAAGATTTGTACACATTGTCGAAAATCTTGATCCTGAAGAGAATGTTGTTGTTGAGAAGAAGGTTGAAGATGGTGTGAAGATTGAAAAAGATGAAAGTTTTAATCTTGATGATTGTAGCATAGATCTAGGGGCGGACTAGCTTAAATATATATATATATATATATATATAGGTGAAATGTGTAATGATATAAATTCAACTTTTTTGGTATAAATATAACATCATTGTCCTTTACATTATTTAATATATTGCAAAAAATTGTTGAATACACAAAAACATGCAGTGTTGTTGTAAACTTACTGTGTTCTGTAAACTGAATGTTTTCGGATTTTAAAATCCGAGGGGTATTTTAAGGAAAAAAATTGGGCGCGTGAGAAACACATAGGGTGACAAAAGTAATAGCCTATATATAATCTATATAAAAAAAATAAAAAAAAAGGCCCACAACCGTAATCTTAAAACAAGAGTCGAAAGGCCTTTTTAATCTCAAACTTACCTTCGAATATGACAATTTTATTACCGTCCTAAACGGGATATGCAGAGAAAAAGGTAGAAAAAATAAAGAAGAGAAAGCATGAGATAGTGAATTAAATTTAAGGTGTTAGCTCAGGGGAAAAAGTTTTTTTTGCATAGAAAAAATATTATTTTTATAACCTCAAAATGCAAAATTTAAATCTCCACAAGACACGGTTGTAAAATTAGTCTCCAACTTGAAAATACCAAGGACTAACTTGGTACGTACTTTTTTTGTCTAAAATTAAATTGGGCTACAAAAAAATATTAGTACTAAATTGAATCTTCACTATAAAAAATAAAAAAATAAACAGATAGTCTTGGGCTTTGACTAGTTATTATTTCCTTCCCCTTTTATTGTTTGAAAATTTCTCTTTTGACCCTTTTATTACTCATAGGCCCTCTAAAATTTCCATTATACCCTTTCATAAGGTAATCCGGAGTTACGAATCAATAGGTTCAAGAGATAACTCCCGATCCATAACATTTTTACGCCAGTACAGAACGGAAGAGTATATTCGTTTTTGTTGGTTTGAAAATTGTCAAACTTGATTATTAGGCAAAAAAAAACTCATTTCTTCATTCAATCCTTTATCTTTAACAAATCAACGTCAAAGAAATCGTATTTCTCGACACATTTCTTCTAAAATCCAACAAGTGACAACATTTCTACTTTTGTTGAAGTTTAGAAATTGAGGTATTCAAATTTTGTTTAAGAATGTGAATTTTTACGCTATAAGTAATCGAAGAAAAGCTTGAATGGTAAATTTGATCTTTGTTTTTGGTTGTTTTAGATATGGATGACGATGTTGGTAAGACGAGAAATGGACGGGAGATCTGGCATAGTTTCATTCTCATAGAGCAAGTGGCAAATGCTCCTCCAAGACGCCGTCGTGGTACAAGGTTACGAGATCTGCATAAGCCTTCTTACTTTTCCAATTAAGTAAAATAAATAATTGTGTGCTATTATACTCTCTCTAGTCTCAAATATAAGCAATGTTTTTTTTTTAAATCAATTGAATAATTGATGTATTTAATTTATAGTACACAAATTATTCAATAAATGTGAAAAAAAAATTATTTATATTTGAAATCGGAGAGTCATTCAATAAATGTGAAAAAAAAAGAGTTTTATTTATATTTGAAAATGGGAGAGAGTAAAGTTTCAATGGAGCTGCATATCCACTTTAGCGAAGAAGCTAATAATTGGAGCTTCCGGAAATCACGCTAAAAACACATCAAAAAATATGCAAATGTGTTTTTGTGTGTCGTAAACAAGAAACCAAACACATGCCGATTTGATTCGCATGTAAAAACAAACATTTTTCTTAATTTAGAGAAGAGGCAGCGAGCAACAAAGATAATAAATATGGAAAGTAGGGAACTAGGAAAATGGAAAGGACTCAATGGTGAAAAAAGAGATAAGAGGAGGGGGCAGGCAGAGTAACAGATCGAGTTGTATGCTTATGCTGGCTGGCAATGAGGGTAGTGTTTGTGTAAAGTGGCTGATGAAAAATCAGCGCAGAACACGATGTGATTGATTGAAATATGGAGTAATTACGTAAAATGGAAGTGGTGTAAACCAATAAGAAATATACACGAAAACAAAGGATTACGTAACAGTTGCATGGAACAGATGCATTGTGATTTCATGTCTGACGCAACGGCGCTGGAACTCTGCAAACAGCCCCCCCTCTTTTGTTTACGATAACACCTTCTCATCATCTGATTCTGATCTATAATTACCAGCTCTCTTCTCTTCTGCTGCTCTTTTTGGGTTTCAACATCCAACTGGCAAAATTAATGGTTACAAATATTTCTAGCTCCATTCACATTTTTTATACTACAACTACAATTATGTACGTATAAACTTACTAACATAAGCAAATTAATCTAATCTCACTAGTAGACTAGTTAACTACGATAGTTAATGGAATTTAGCCAGCCCAGCTATAAGAAAGAGAAATGCTTACCAGTGTTCCTCGGAACATTCTTGAAGGATCTTAAATTATAAGTTTTTATGAAAATTTGTATATTTAATATATTTAAAATTGAAGTATTTGACTTTTTAATAAATATTTTTTAATTTAAAATCTTTAAAGAGTGTTCCAGAATATTCGTGAGCAAGACTCTTATATAAAAAATGTTGTTTGGTTATTTGGTGTCAAAATTGTTTTTGGGTATAATAAATAACCAAAATAGGTTTAAACATGTGTATAGTTTGAATGAACAAATACATATATAATGAGATAGCACTAACCCTTTCACAAATAACTGTGAATTGCTTTTGTATCCCCGCAAAAGCTAGAAAATTGGAAAATTTACCATGTATCACTACACATTTACTTTCATCCATACAAATCATTAAAAATACCAATTTTACCATTTTTCACTCTTACTTTCTAACATTTCCAGTTTTAATATAGTTCACCCCTACATTACTTTTCCCGTATGAAATAAGTTTTCCAATGTGATGAATCTATCACTTCTATGCGATTGGAACACAAAATCAAAACTTTGGTATCTGATATTTGTTTATTCAAAACAAATTAGTGAAAGTTGTTGGGTTTGCTTGATTTTTTTTTTGGGTCCGTAAAGAAATGTTCCCTGAAAATTGCTCTTCTCATAAAAAAAAATTGCTCATTTCCATAGAAACTTCCCAAAATACCCCTACGTGACTTAAGTCATATTCGATATATATCAACGTGAGTTAAGTCATGATCGGTATATATCAACGTGACTTAAGTCACGTTGCGTTCTGGTATAGAAACAGAACAACAACCATTATGTCATACATTTTCCAAAACATTAAGTGCGATTTTGAGAGCTCCCAAGTGCGATTTTCATCAACTTTGATCAAAACAACATCAAATTCTACCCCATCAAGTAAGTGATTATGATCATTTGGCATTGGTTTTTTTTGTTTAAAAGTTAGATTTTTTTTATGAAATTTCATAATTTTAGGTTTTTAGGGTAGAATTTGCATGTTATAATTTTTTATTGTTAATGATGAATTAAGTTAGAAGTTGTTATTTAGATGTTAATTAGAGTAAGTTTGACTCAAACGTGGTAGGTTAGAGTTAGGTTAGAATTACAAATTGTTAGATTTTATGTTGAACTTTAGGTGTTTGATAAAATGTTTCAATGAATTTTTGTTATTTTTGCAATGTTATGACGAAATTAGTTAGAAATTGAATTGTTAATGTTGATTATAGTGAGTTTGAGTGCATTGTGGTAGTTTGGGTAGAATGTGAATTGTTGTTGTTGATTAGTTATAAATGACACAATGTCCCTGTAAAAATCAAAGATTTTTTTGCATTGTTTTATGTTGGGTAGATATGTCTGAGAGACCGGGAGTTAGGAGCAGTAAGAGTGAGGATGTGGAGAGGACATTGTCCCAGTCGGGTGTGTCCCAGGTAGTGGACCCCACACAGTAGCACCAACAGCCTCAGGCACAGTATGGGTCTTCTAAAGCTCTTAACTCTCGATTTAAGGCTCCAACAAATGTAATTATCTGTTTCTGCAAAATTATTGTATGTTAACCCACTGCTTATGTTAAATGTAACTGGATATGATTTTTTTCATTGTAAGAAAAAACCTGAAATTGGATATGATATTACTCAATTGAAAAAGAAAGCAAAAACCACCATAACATGGCACGACATCAAATGCGAAGGATCTCAAAAACAAACCAATGCCAAGGTGGCAATATACAATTTCAGCAAGCTGAGATTGAGTGGAAGGACTTAATGCATTTGGGCCTGTTTGGTTCCCATCTGTTCTTTTTTTTTTTTGCTTCCTGCACCCCCTGTTATTTCATTTATTTTCCCTTGTGTTTTTTTTATTTTCTTTTTATTGTCTCTTTATTTTTAGCATCTTAATTATTCATATCTAGCCTCATCTCATGCATTTTATTTTAGTTGTCATTATTATTTTTATATGTCATTTTATCCAATTATTTATGTTTTTAGAATGTACTTTAGGAATAAATGTAAAGATATAAATAAGAATATGCATTGCATTCATTTTTTATTCCGAATAGTTTAGTTTATTTTCCAAGGAAAAATGTTTCGTTTTGACCAAGTGTCTCGACGAATTTCTCTCACGTTAGTTCTAACGTCATTTTAATTTTAGGTTTTTTTTAGATTAAATCAAAAATCAATCAAAAACATTCACATAATAAAAAATAACAATTTCAAAAAGTGTTCCTTTTTATAAAAAACTTTGATCTTTATCAAGCCTATTTTATTTTCATTTCTTTAACAAAATTACAATCAATGTTAATCATATTTAGGCTTTATTTCTTTAAAGAAAAATCAACTAAATCAACTTTATTTTCGCCATTTTGGTTCTTTATCTTTTAAAAAAACCATTTTCAAAAATTAAAATCAATCAACAAATCACTCGGCTTTTTACCCCGAACTACGTGATTTTGATCCCGCTCGGGTACGTAGACAAAAGACTTTGTCTTTCCAAATCAAAAAAACCTAAAAAATATTTTCTCTTTATAATTGTCGCACTAACATTTTCACAAGCGAATAACAATTTCTTTTAGCGTAAAAAATAAATAAAAGCAAGAGGTTCCTATAGAGTACTATAGACGTTTAGGGTGTTAATACCTTCCCTTTACGTAATCAACCCATGAACCTTTAATCTCTAAAAATTTAGGGTTTATTCGAACTTTTCCCTTTTTCCTTGGAAAAAATAAAAGCTCGGTGGTGAATTTTAATTTTGTGAGTCAATGCTAACCAATAGCTTGATATCCAAAAATCACCGCGACATACATTCAACATAAATGATCAATAAACGCATGTAAGTTCAGGCAAAACAACAACATCAAGTAAGCATGCATGATAAAAAGCCTGGTTACAAACACCATCATTTATATCGCATTTAAAATCCATTAACAGCTTGGTTACATCAACATTTTAAAACAAGACTTACACATCTTACATAGCATATCCTCATCAATAAATAATCATCAACTCAACTACAAATCATCAACTCAACTATATGTTGGTGTAAGCCCTAGATGCCAATAGTTTATGTTAAACTTTTCATATGTATCATGACTTTTATTATTAAATAAAATATGGCGTTCTTTATTACACTTGTTATAAGATAAATAAAGTCCCTAGAATAGTTGGTTCATGTGATGGAATATTAAGTGTGACTTAATCATGAGATTACATCAACAGAAAGAACACTATTCTTAAAGGTATCCGTAGTCAAGCTTTAATATGAATTGGGATAATAATAAAGCGTGGAGACTATTCTGTATGTAGACTGATGACCATATCTCATGGGTCATGAATATGAGATATTAAGTCTATACATAGGTATGAGTATTAGGAGTAATATTTATACTGGATTGACCCATCGTGAGAATACTACATAGTATGTTATGAAATCGTCATAAGTTATTCTCATAATGATAATAGTGTATATCACTCTTAGACCTGAAACCACTGTGATCCCTAGATGTGGACTCAAGTGTTTTATTGCCATTCAAACGTTATCTGTAACAAGATAACTATAACGTTGGTTAATGGGCACTCGACGAATCATGCTGAGGGACATGAGTGTCCTAGATGGGATTTGTCCCTCCTCATAACAGGAGATATATCTTTAGGCCTCTTGATGAAATATGACTGGAAAAATGCATGGCCATGCCGAATAAGTCAATATGAGATATTGGACTTATTCGTTATTCAGTATATTTCGGGATCAAGAAATATAAATATTGAGCTAAACAAGGGTGACACAAACTATGCCTTGTGTTCAATAAAGATATCAGGACAAAGGAGTAATCGTACACATAGATATTATCATGGAAAAGGTTTCGTCAGATCACTTGACATTCTTGTCACTTGGGTAGCAGTGATGTGTTGCTAGATACCGCTCACTGTTTATAATATTAAATATGGGATTTAATATTATTGCCAACGTTACAAGAACTTATAGGGTCACACACAATAGAACGGTAAAAAGGAGAAATATAAGTAATACTTATATGATGGGGTGCGTTTAGCAATTGACGCTAATTAGTTAGCGGAAGCTGATGGGTTAATGGGCTTATGGAAGCTCAGTAATGATAGCTGATTTCGTGCAGCAAGGAGCTTTATAAATAGACCTCCAAATGCTAAAATCAGGTGCCAAAAATCGTGTAACCCTAAAGCAAAACCGTAACCCCACTTCTCTTCCTAACCTCTGATCGCTTGGCTAGCACCGGGAACCAGAGGAAGCCGTTCGTGTGGACGAGTAGAGGCTTCGCTTGCTTGCTTAGCTGTGATCAACGAAATTGTTTCTGCACTAAAAGGTAACAATTCTATCACTGATTCATGTCATATTCGTAATGATCCAAGGAAAGGAAATCGAAAAATTTTAAACTTCCGCTGCCTTTACATGTCGATTTTCCTTTAGTGGTATCAGAGCCAATTACGAAACCATGAATCGGATTGTTTTGTTTACTGCTTTATGTTTTAATCGGATTAAACATAATTGAATACAATTAAATAATAAAGACGAATTAAAATTGGCAAGGCATCACGTTTCCGTGCATGGCTTTTCGATTTGTTTGAAGCTTCGGAACCGTATCTGGTGAAACATCAATATATCGATTATCCATATCGACGGAGATGTGTTGCTCGATCACATACGCACATAATTAAATCGTATCACTTTTCTGTGCATGGCTTTTCGATTTTTTTGAAGCTTCGGAACCGTTTTCTGGTGAAGCATCAATATATCGATTATTCATATCGACAGAAACATGATTGATAAATTCTGTGTAACAAAAGTATATATGATATACTCGTGATGATCGTTCACTAAATTAAGTCAGATGATATTTGTTCATATTGGATGATTGTTAACTGGAGCTTCGGAACCGTATCAGGTGAAGCATTCTAAGTTCGATCTTCATATTGGATAAACAATCAGAGTACTTTGATTGGTGTGATCATATTGTTACAACGGGATTCATAGCGCCGCAAGTGTTGTGCCGTCATGATTAGGGTTACGATTTTGGTGAAGCCTGGTTCAGAATCGTGACACGATTTATAGAATCGTAACACGATTTTATGCCCAGCAAATTGTTTGCTCATGCCTACAAAATCGTGACACGATGCCACAATCGTGACACGATCTGTAGAATCGTGACACGATTTTACGCCCAGCAAATTGTTTGCTTCTGCCTACAAATCTGCGTAGTGTGATCAATCGCCGAATTTTAATTTAATTTATTTAATTATGAGGTGTTAATAATAATAAAAGGTGTTTTATTGTTGTTGTGTGAATGATTATGGCCTTAGTCTTATTATTTCTTTTATTTTGGATTTTTGAAATACGGCCTGCATGTCGTGCCTCTCTCTTGAATTCTATATGTACATTCTCTTCTCATCCAATCCCTCGTATGTAAAACGAGTTTCTTTATATGTAATGTAATTAGAATACAAGAAGGTAATAGGACCATTGACGTTGGATTAGCCCTAGAAGTCTAGCTTGGAGAAGCAAGGTCATTTCTAGGATTAGTTTAGATTCCCTCATTGGCTTGAGAGAATCATAGCGTTAGGAGGCCATACTCATGTCACTTTTATTTTGTATAATTGTTATGCATGCTTGAATGATTGGAGTGCGAATATATATGATATATAAGCCGTGGTGAGGTGAGATCAAACTAAATAAAATCCTTCAAAGTAATATATTAAGTTTAATGCTTTCCAAAAGAATAACACCCTTCAAGACTAATATCGAATGTGTGGGTTCTGCCTTAGCGAAGCACATGTTCTATGTTTGTAAGTCGCGGTGCGGTAATATCATTTACCCGATTGTTATTCTATTGGGTTTAACTTAACTAAATTAATTTTAATATGATTAGAATAAATTTAGAAGCAAGAATTGGGAAATATCTATACGATAGATTAGAGTAAGAGTTACTCGCCCAATTGATTTGAAAGTTGTATGAGATACAATTGGAAATGTTCCTACCTAAATAGCTGAGTTTTGGGTGATCAGCCCTAGCTGACTCAAAACAAGGTGAAATAAGGATTTCAACCCGCTAGAAAATCTTCCAACGGGATTTTCCGAATTAAATGTTTGAAGGTCATTTGATTTGAATAAAATAGTGGGAGCGTATTTAATTAAAGGCCAAATTAAATATGTTATTTTCATGATACTTATTTTGTATATTTTAAATTGTAGATGGCAACTAACACTTCAAACAACATTTTGCGATCAATCCTTGATAAGGATAAACTGAATGAAACAAATTTTTTAGACTGGCACCGTAACTTGAGGATTGTCCTCACACATGAGAAAAAGTTGTATGTGCTTGATGAACCTGTTCCTGAAGAGGCACCAGCTGCAAATGCTCCCAGGGCTGAGAGAGATGCTTATAGTACGCATGTCAATGATGTCGTGGAAGTCGCTTGCATCATGCTTGCAACTATGACCTCTGAGCTTCAGAAGCAACACGAGAACATGGCTGCGTTCGATATGATCGAACAACGTAACACTCTTTATGAAGAGCAAGCTAACAATGGAAAGGTCAAAAAGCATAACAAGAAGCCTAAAAAGTTTAAGGGAAATGGCAAAGGCAAAGCAGTTGCTAAGCCATCAACCAAAGCTTTGAAGCCTACTGGAGGTGTGGCTAAGGAGGGCAAGTGCTTCTACTGCGGTAAGACCGGGCACTGGAAGCGCAACTGCCCAAAATATCTGGAAGACAAAAAGAATGGAACGGTTGCTTCCACTTCTTCAGGTATTTTTGTTATAGAAATTAATATGTCTACTTCTACATCATGGGTATTAGATACTGGATGTGGTTCTCATATTTGTACTGATGTGCAGGGGCTGAGAACGAGTAGAACATTGGCAAAAGGGGAGGTCGATCTACGAGTTGGCAATGGCGCAAAGGTTGCTGCTTTAGCTGTTGGAACTTATGAATTGACTTTACCTAGTGGTTTTTTAATACAGTTAGAGAACTGTTATTTGTACCTGCAATTAGCAGGAATATTATTTCCGTTTCTTGTTTGGACAAGTCTGGTTTTTCATTTACAATAAAAGACAAATGTTGCTCTATTTATTTGGATAATATTCACTATGCTAATGCCATTATGAGTAATGGACTTTATATTCTTGATCTTGATATGTCAATCTATAACATAAATACGAAAAGGATGAAACCTAATGAGTTAAATCCAACTTATCTTTGGCATTGTCGTTTAGGCCATATAAACGAAAATCGCATTTCCAAACTCCATAAAGATGGAATTTTGGACTCTTTTGATTTAGAATCATATGAGACATGTCGATCTTGTTTATTGGGAAAGATGACAAAGACCCCATTCACTGGAACAGGTGAAAGGTCTAGTGATCTTTTGGGACTCATACATACTGATGTATGTGGACCACTAAACACACCTGCTAGAGGAGGTTTTTATTACTTCATTACATTCACTGATGACTTTAGTAGATACGGATATGTGTATTTAATGAAACACAAATCTGAATCATTTACTTTCTTCAAGGAATTTCAAAATGAAGTAGAAAACCAACTTGGCAAGAAAATCAAAATGCTTCGATCTGATCGAGGTGGCGAATATTTGAGCCAAGAGTTTGACAATCATCTAAAAGAGTGTGGGATCTTATCCCAACTCACGCCTCCTGGAGCACCACAATGGAATGGTGTTTCCGAAAGGAGCAATCGAACCTTGTTAGACATGGTCCGATCTATGATGAGTCATGCTGATCTTCCAAACTCCTTTTGGGGACACGCCTTATTAACTGCAGCTTATACACTTAACCAAGTTCCATCCAAAGCGATAGAAAAGACACCATATGAGATATGGAGTGGTCGAAAACCCAATGTGAAACATTTAAAGATTTGGGGTTGTGAAGTTTATGTGAAACGACTAATGTCCACTAAACTTGAACAAAGATCTGACAAATGTTTCTTTGTGGGATATCCTAAAGAAACTAAAGGATACTACTTTTACAAACCATCTGAGGGCAAAGTGTTTGTCGCTAGAAATGGAGTATTCCTTGAAAAGGAATTTGTTTCCAAAGAAATTAGTGGGAAAAAGGTAGATCTTGAAGAAGTTCAAGACCCACAAAGTAGTACGCCAATGGAGGAACAAGAGCAGGATACACAAACTGTTGTGACAGAAAATCCTACTCCAATAACACAAGAACCACGTAGGTCAAATATGATACGTCAAGAACCTGAGAGATATGGGTATCTCATATCAGAAGAATGTGACGTATTGCTCATGGATCAAGATGAGCCTATGACTTATCAAGAGGCCGTTACTGGTCCTGAATCTGAGAAGTGGCTTGAAGCCATGAAATCTGAAATGGATTCCATGTACACAAATCAAGTTTGGAACTTGGTTGAAGCACCTAAAGGAATTAATCCTATAGGATGCAAGTGGGTTTTCAAAAGGAAAACTGACATGGACGGAAAGGTAAACACCTACAAAGCACGATTGGTTGCTAAAGGCTTCAAACAAATTCATGGTGTAGACTATGATGAAACCTTTTCACCAGTTGCAATGATTAAATTCATTCGGATCTTACTTGCTATCGCTTCATACCATGATTATGAAATCTGGCAGATGGATGTCAAGACTGCTTTCCTTAATGGAAATCTCCTTGAGGATGTGTACATGACACAACCTGAAGGATTTGGCATTCCTAATAACATCCAAAAGGTATGCAAATTGCAGCGATCAATCTATGGATTGAAGCAAGCTTCCAGAAGTTGGAATCTTCGTTTTGATGAAACTGTACAACAGTATGGATTCATTAAAAATGAAGATGAACCTTGTGTTTACAAGAAGGTTAGTGGGAGCATAGTCTCATTTCTGGTATTATATGTGGATGACATATTGCTTATCAGAAATGACATCCCTACACTACAAGAAATTAAATCTTGGTTAGGGAAATGCTTTTTTATGAAAGACTTAGGTGAAGCTTCCTACATATTAGGAATCAGGATCTATAGAGATAGATCACAAAGATTGCTTGGCTTAAGTCAGGGTACATACATAGACAAAGTCTTGAGACGTTTCAATATGTATGAGTCCAAGAAAGGACTTGTACCTATGTCATCAGGTATAAGTTTGTCAAAAGCACAATCCCCTTCAACTCATGAAGAAAGGGATCGAATGATCAATGTTCCATATGCATCCGCAATTGGATCTATCATGTATGCTATGTTATGTACTCGACCAGATGTCTCGTATGCTTTAAGTGCTACGAGCATATACCAGTCTAATCCAGGCAACAGTCATTGGGTTGCTGTCAAGAACATCCTTAAGTACTTGAGAAGAACTAAGGATACTTTCTTGATCTATGGAGGTCAGGAAGAGCTCTTTGTAATTGGTTACACAGATGCTAGTTTTCAGACAGATCATGATGATTTCAAATCGCAATCTGGATACGTGTTTTGCTTAAATGGCGGTGCTGTGAGCTGGAAGAGTTCAAAGCAAGAAACAGTCGCTGATTCTACAACCGAGGCCGAGTATATTGCTGCATCTAATGCCGCAAAAGAGGTTGTTTGGATCATGAAATTCATCTCTGATCTTGGTATAGTTCCAACCATTGTGGATCCCATTGAATTATTATGTGATAACAATGGAGCAATCGCACAAGCTAAAGAACCTAGATCTCACCAAAGATCCAAACACATACTTAGGCGCTATCATCTCATTCGAGAAATCATCGATAGAGGAGATGTGAAAATATGCAGAGTACCAACATCAGACAATGTTGCTGATCCACTGACTAAAGCTCTAACTCAGCAGAAGCATGATGGTCATACTAGATCTATGGGTATTAGGTCTATGCCTGATTGGCTCTAGTGCTAGTGGGAGATTGTTGGTGTAAGCCCTAGAAGCCAATAGTTTATGTTAAACTTTTCATATGTATCATGACTTTTATTATTAAATAAAATATGGCGTTCTTTATTACACTTGTTATAAGATAAATAAAGTCCCTAGAATAGTTGGTTCATGTGATGGAATATTAAGTGTGACTTAATCATGAGATTACATCAACAGAAAGAACACTATTCTTAAAGGTATCCGTAGTCAAGCTTTAATATGAATTGGGATAATAATAAAGCGTGGAGACTATTATGTATGTAGACTGATGACCATATCTCATGGGTCATGAATATGAGATATTAAGTCTATACATAGGTATGAGTATTAGGAGTAATATTTATACTGGATTGACCCATCGTGAGAATACTACATAGTATGTTATGAAATCGTCATAAGTTATTCTCATAATGATAATAGTGTATATCACTCTTAGACCTGAAACCACTGTGATCCCTAGATGTGGACTCAAGTGTTTTATTGCCATTCAAACGTTATCTGTAACAAGATAACTATAACGTTGGTTAATGGGCACTCGACGAATCATGCTGAGGGACATGAGTGTCCTAGATGGGATTTGTCCCTCCTCATAACAGGAGATATATCTTTAGGCCTCTTGATGAAATATGACTGGAAAAATGCATGGCCATGCCGAATAAGTCAATATGAGATATTGGACTTATTCGTTATTCAGTATATTTCGGGATCAAGAAATATAAATATTGAGCTAAACAAGGGTGACGCAAACTATGCCTTGTGTTCAATAAAGATATCAGGACAAAGGAGTAATCGTACACATAGATATTATCATGGAAAAGGTTTCGTCAGATCACTTGACATTCTTGTCACTTGGGTAGCAGTGATGTGTTGCTAGATACCGCTCACTGTTTATAATATTAAATATGGGATTTAATATTATTGCCAACGTTACAAGAACCTATAGGGTCACACACAATAGAACGGTAAAAAGGAGAAATATAAGTAATACTTATATGATGGGGTGCGTTTAGCAATTGACGCTAATTAGTTAGCGGAAGCTGATGGGTTAATGGGCTTATGGAAGCTCAGTAATGATAGCTGATTTCGTGCAGCAAGGAGCTTTATAAATAGACCTCCAAGTGCTGAAATCAGGTGCCAAAAATCGTGTAACCCTAAAGCAAAACCGTAACCCCACTTCTCTTCCTAACCTCTGATCGCTTGGCTAGCACCGGGAACCAGAGGAAGCCGTTCGTGTGGATGAGTAGAGGCTTCGCTTGCTTGCTTAGCTGTGATCAACGAAATTGTTTCTGCACTAAAAGGTAACAATTCTATCACTGATTCATGTCATATTCGTAATGATCCAAGGAAAGGAAATCAAAAAATTTTAAACTTCCGCTGCCTTTACATGTCGATTTTCCTTCACTATAAGTCATCAACAAATAATCATCAACTCAACTATAAGTCATCAACAAATAATCATCAACTCGACTTTACATCATTCACATCTCATCATTAATTAAAGCATAAAGCATTCACATCTCATCAATAATCTCAATTATACATTTACCACATAAATGCACAAGTTCACACCAAAACATTTCCATATACGAATCATCATATTCATGCAATGCGTCCTACAAGACTCTACATGCATGTGGCATCAAAGTTTGGATATCAGAGATCTGTTACTGAGTGATCCCACAACATGTTGGATTATCAAATCCCTCGGCATGTTGGATTGTCAAAACCCTCGGCATGTTGGATTATCAAAACCCTCGGCATGTTATCATCAAAACCCTCGGCATGTTGGGTTAGAAAAACCCTTGGAATGTTGAGTTATCAAAACCCTCGGCATGTTATCATCAATTCACAACTCGACTGACTGTGTATGCATGGACACCACGTAAGGACTCGACAAAGCACTCGTCATGCTGTTATACAATTCACTCCATCATATAACGTATCTTCACATCGTCACTATTGCATTATCAAATCAATACACCTATACAATACAAGTCATGTTATCATCACAACATCATTTCATCATGCTTAATCATCACAACATCATTTCATCACATTCATCATGCTTAATCATAACAACATCATTTCATCACATTCATCATGCCACAACTATCATTACATAATTAATTCACCACAATCATCATGTTTAATCATCAACACATCATAATCATAGTAACATCATGCTTTCATTCAACATCAATCACATAGCTCACAAACCATGATTAATTAACACAAGGTTCCATTTACTTACCACTAACTACTCATCATCATTCTCATATATTTAATCATGATTCATCATCATGTATAAATCAAGTACTCACGTCTTTAATTTACACATTAACTCCACATCAAGAGATTACATGTCATTGGATATCACAACTTCATAAGTACATATCCATTTATTCACCCTAATGAATTCCTTAAACTCATTAATAATCTTAAGGATGTTTCATGGTTCACTGAAATAGTTATACTGAAGTTTCATGAAAAATGTAGCATGACCTACGTATAGTATTTTGATCATATCTCAAGTTCTAGATGTCTACATGAAGACAAACCAAAGGCAATTGAAAGCTAACATCCATGTCTACAACTTTCATGTTTACATCAAAACCCAGTTCGGAGCAAAAAAGAGTGAAAAAGCTCAAAAACGTGAAAAATTGTCATTTTCCACCCCAAACATGGTCGCACGGTCGTGCCAAAGGGGTGCACGGTCGTGCCACCCAAAGCAGCGAGATCACGCACGGTCGTGCCACGTGGGCGCACGACCGTGCCTACTCTGCAGGTGGGGAAAACTGAATTTTCTTCCATTTTCGCGGGAAACATCGTTTTTCAACACCATTTTTCGATCTGATTCACACCAAACTCGTCCCAAATCCTTAAACCAATTTTATCTACTCATTACCACTTCAAACTTAGCTTAAAAAACTTAATCATAATCACTTTTCATCAATAATCACCATGTTTTTCAATTAATGCAAACATCGTCTCAAAATCTCATTTTTACCAACAACTTAACAACCAAATATGGTTTAACAACAGTAGCAGCAATTCATCATGTTCCACATATTCATAATCACTTGTTTCAACGATCATAACAACAACTTATTCAATTTAACAACTACTTAATCATTTTCACTCAATTAAGCATGTTCACCAAAACACAACGACAACAACTTATTCAACATAACTTCATGAATTCTCAACAAAACATATACCCATACTCAAATTCAACTTATTTCAATTAACATGAATCAACTTAATCATTCTCAACAACAATTTCACCATTTTTCGTCAACATATACATATTTCTCATAAAGCACAACAACAACAACTTCAACACCACAAAATTCACATAATCTCATGAATTCTCGAACCAAACATATACCCATGCTCAATATCAACTTAATTTATCATAATCATCATCAATTACTCATGTTCTTCACCAATTCCATCAAAATTCACCAAGTTACCAATTCATTATAACCAAATATGAACTTTGACATAAAAACAACATGATTTCATCAACTTTAACATACCCAAATTAATCACTTAAATTAGAGCATGAAATTATCACATAATCATCATCAATTCATGAAATTAAACATAATTAAAAACACCCACAACTACGCAATTGCTTATAAACCCTACATGGTGAAAATAATCTCCCCCTTACCTCAAATCTTCACTCTAATAAGCTCTTCTAGGTTGATTCTCCATTTTCCCCTTGTGCTCTTGAGTTTCTCTTCTCTTTCTCTCCAAGCCTCTTCCTCTTTCTCTATTCTCTCTCTAGCCTCTCAAAAGTTTTGTCACAAATGAGCCAACCCTAATTTCTCTACAAGACACACTACTCTTTATATAGTATGGGTTAGGGTCACTCTCACTAATGAGCTTAGTTACATCCAATTCTCATAAATAATTCTCTACACTTTTACTTCACTTAAACCTCTCAATTTACTCTTACACCACTATCCTCTAAATTATCTAATTTCTAAATTCTAACACATTCACAAAATTACCATTCACCTATAATTGACCAAAATACCCTCAATCACCTAAAATCCACCAATTCCCAATAAAATAAACAATTAACAAATATATCAAATAAATAATAATATTAAATAAATCTAATACTAAAAATTGGGTTGTTACAAAACCCACCAAGTACAGCAAATATATGCGGAGAGACGGGTCCCGCTTCTGCTGCATCTGATCCAAATGACCAGCATGGTAGGCCGCATGTGCCTTCTGAAGATGCTCCTTGAAAATTTCCTTCAAGTAGTTAAATCGTGCATGGCCACCTCCACCTCCACCTCCATCTCCGGCTCATACCGTGGCTCAAGATCGCTCCCCAGATATGTCCCGCGCCATCAGCAGCAGCACGACGTGCCCTTCCCCTGCCCTTATGCCTGCCATGTCTGGGCAATCCCCCCTCCGCTTGCAACCTCTCCACACGCTCTCTCCTAACATAAGCATGCATTGCTTGTCTTTCACCCTTGGTGCGCTCAACATGATCCATATCTGTAACATGCATAAAATTCGAAACCGTAAAAAAAAATCCTACTGGTACACTTCAGATTATAAAATCCAAACTTTAACAATCCAGTTCGGATTTTATAATCCGAACAGATGCAGTGAACAGAAGAAAAAAAAAAGTACGAACCCACACACTTGCATGTAAAGGGAATGAGACCTAACATTTACTTTTATGTTTGATAAAGCTTCAAATGTGATGATTTTGAACAAAAAACTCCAAGATTCGTCCAAATTGTGGATTTCAGATTTTGGGACAAGGGATAGAGAATGTGAAATGTAAAACTGTTGAAATGAAGGAAGTTACTGTCTTCGTTTTACATATAAGCAAATTTCGGATTTTAGAATTCAAACTGATTTCGGATTCTAAAATTCGAAGGACATTTTTAAAAGAAAAAAATAGGACGCATGAGAACCTCGTATGGTGGAAAAAGTAATAGCATTAAAAAAGGCAAATCACATTCAAAGAAGATAAACTTACGAAAATACTCCCTCCGTCCCAAAATATAAGCAAAAATTGGTCAAAAAAAGTTAATGTATTTAGTTCAAAATTTGTACCAAATACATCAACTTATGTTGACTCATTTTTGCTTATATTTTGGGACGGAGTAGTAAATATCAAGAATCCCAACATTTACTTAAACTTTTAGGCACCATTTTCCAACATAACAATTGTTTTTCCTAACCAAAGTATCAGGGACATTTGTTAGCAATTTTATGTATTTTTAATCATTTCAATGAAAGATTGTTTTGAGATAGCACATAGCTTTTCAACTTTTATGCTTTTTCAATCATATAGTTTATGTTTTTCTGAACAATCTCCAAAGAATTCTTCAAATTATTTACATTTAAATCACTTTTATATTCATTTTGATCTATAACAAACAGGGTCCTGTACTTCATTCATGTGCACTCGTATAAGAGAAAAAGAAGACATGCATTTTCTCACGTTCACCGGAAATTGTAGTAAAAAAATACTTCATCCGAACTCATATACTCTCTCCATTTTACAATAAATGTCATTTCAATTAATAAAAATATTATTTTTACTTTTTGTCGTCGAGTTGTTAATGCTATTCAGTCAACTTTTTTCATAATAATTTTAGAAAGAAAAAAAAGTATTTCACAAATTACTCTTAATAAGAATTTGTTCCATAAAAATAAAAAGTTTTGTATTGTAAATCTAAATTTAGTTAAGAATAATATCATGTTAAATAAGATAAAAGTAGTTGTTAATGTTATTTAGTAATTTTTTCCTGATAATTTAGAAAAAAATGCAAATTACTCTTAATGAACTCATTCCATAAAAATAAAAGATTTATATTAAATATAAAATCTTAATTAATTTAAGAATTTTTTTTGGTATAAAATAATATTATATAAAATAAGATAAAAATAGTTAGTCGCCTCAAAATAAAGATAAAAGTGATTAATATTTGTTTATAAGACTGTAAAATATTTTTTCTATTTCTTATATTCGAGACCAAATAAAATAAACTTACATTTAATATGACTAACTTGATTGGATGTTTCCTTCAAAAAAATTAACTTTATTGGATGTTAGTGGAAATATATAATATCCTATTGTACAATTAGGGTTGAGAATAGGTCAGGCCGGCATACAAGGGACTACGGTCTGGCATGGCCTGCTTATTAAAAAGTTTTGGCTTAAGCTTTTGAAAAAGTCTCTTTAAGTAAATAAGTCAGGCTTAGGCTATCAAAAAAGACTATGAAGCCTGATAGACCGGTCTGTTTATGTATATTATTAAAATTTATTTTTTATTTATATTAAAATATAATTTATATTAAACATAAAAATCAAGAAACAACTCAAATAATAGATTTGTTAAATAGGCTTTAAGGCCTTATAGTGAAATAAGTTTTTAAGGTCTTATAGTGATAGACAAGTCTTACGGTAAAATAGGTTTTAAGGCTGATTTAGCCTATTATAAAGTAGATAAAATGGATTATTTAATCACTTTAATATGAAGTAGACCTGTAAATAGACTTTCAGATTAGACCAAACTTTTAAATAGGCCAGACCAGACCAAACAAACAGGTCTATGAAAGGACATATGCTAGACACATGTTTGTCATTTTTTTTAGGTCAGGTTCATGCCTATCAAAGTCTGGACTGACCTGCCCCATTCTCGCCCCTATATACTATAGATTTCTCCATTAAATTTAAAATAATATTCATGTAGACACGTTGTTACGAATTAAAGTGAGGTTACTGGAAATTCAAATATCAATTAATTAAAACTTTTTTAAACTCCATTTAATATAAAAAATTAATTAATCTGTGTTGGGAGTTTAAGGGAGCCTTAAAACTCGAGGGATTATCACATTCTATTTTAAACAAACATACAAGTAAAGTTATATATCATATCTTTACTCAAAATCTTAAATTATTAGGTATATAAGTTTCTCACTTATATAGAGTAATGATATTTAATTTGTACAACTATTTTGTAACAATTTTTTCTTCTCTCTTTTTATTTGACAAAAACAATAAAGAGAAAAGGAGAAAGGAAGAAGAAAGAGTAAGAACATAATGAAAATACGAGATAAAGAGTTGTCAAAAACTATCACAAGATGATTGCACAAATATCATTTCTTCTGTGAGGCCTGTGTTACCCCTTGATGAATTGGGCGTAATCTACCCTTATTGACAAGTAGTACTCGATTTTGGAGTGAAAGATATGAAAATCACATGTTAAATGAAAGAGATGAAAAATTTTATGTTCTTGAGATAAAAATGGTAACTCATTTTAAGAAGAAAAAAAATAATTTGTTGAGATATACATACCACTTAATGAATTAGAGGTAATTTACCCTTAATCATGGGTAAGACTCGATTATGGAACGAACGAGATAAAGATCACATGTTAAATGTAAGAGATGAAGAATTTTGATGTTTTTTTTTTAAGGAAACATGCTCATTGCATTTCATTTATAATAACAGATTCAATACAATAGGGGATATGAAATAAGATAACGAGACTAGCTAGAAAAACAGCTTCTCCTGCCAACACGTGAGCAGCTGCGTTTGCTTGTCGCCTAGTGAACTTCACCCCGAGAGTTTGTAAATAAAGCAGAAAACAAAGATTTACAAGATGTGATGATGTGCCCAAACTCGGAGACATCGTCTCGACGGGAATGGAAAGCATCGCGGGTAATTTTAGAATCAATCTCAAAATCAACATTGTCGAAAGACATAATACTAAGCCACTAAAGAGCTTCAAACAGACCCATAGCTTCGCCAATATCAACCTGATGAACAATGGGAAAATTGACCATTTTAGCTAAAACAAAGGTACCATCCTCATCACGGATACAAACGCTAATCCCGGTGCGATTATGAGTGGAAGAGAAGGCAGCATAAATATTACACTTATAACGGCCGGGGGCCGGTTTTGCCAACAAACCTGGGAACTAGCAGACATGCTAGCCGTCCCTGAAGAGGAAGCCGCATGTGATGGTTGTGCGCTAGGGCCATCTCTAGGTGTTGCCGTGAAACTGACCTTAGCGAGTAGCCAATCAGTAACCATCACACGTGCACGATCAACAACTGGTGCACACCCTTCAGCAACATCCTCCCACACTTTTAAATTCCTATGCTTCCACAAACTCCACAAAGTCACTGCAAAGAATTGTTTCTGCTCAACAGACAAAACATCAAGCAGCTGGAATATAGCCTCAACGACAGAGGCAGTAGCTTGACACACATCATGGATTTGAGTCCCAATATCTGCCATGTTCCACACTTGGGTGGCAAAAGAGCATTCAAACAACAGATGTGCAAGATCCTCTTGATTGGAGGTATATCTGACACACTCCGTAAGGCACTGCACCCCTTTGTCCTGGAGACGGACCCTCGTAGGCAGACAACCCCTACACATTCGCCAAACTAAGTTACAGACCTTAGGTGGTACTTTGAGTTTCCAAATAGCGGACCAAGAACTAGGACGATGAAGATGAGATGAATCTATAAGCTCTTCGACACACAATTTGTACGCGCTCTTAACAGAATACTTACCATGCCTTTCCGCCTTCCAAATCAAACGGTCAGTTTGCACATGAGCAATAAGGGGCGTGCTCATGATTTTATTAGCGAGATCAGTACTAAAAACCTGACGGACAATTAACTCGTTCCAATGTTTCTCATGCGAAAGCATCAAGTTATTAATAGTAAAATGACAGACATGATCTGCATCTGCAATAGTATCAGCAATACACTCAACATTTAGTAACCAAGTGTTGGGTTTTTGTAGATTGGCTACATTTTGCAAAAACATCTACTAGCCAGATGCTGGGACAGATGCGGTAGCATATGGAACAGCATTATGTGACTTGTGCTTTTCGCGCCAGCTAGCGCTTTATATTTTTGTACGCAATCTTCCAAAGATTTGCCTGAAGATTTATTTTCCTCTAGCTTGCTGATCAAGGCGCGTGTATCTGATTGAAGATTTGCTTGAAGTTTTATTTGCCTTGCTATATTTTTCCACAATATATCGTTCTATATTTGGAAGCTTTTTATTATTTCTAGAAGATCTTTTCAGCTGGACCGGACAATGTCCATGCTCTATTTTGAAGCCCAAACCCGTGCTATCTCAGTGTTATATATTTGTGAAGACAAACCCTAGTTGGGTAACTAAAAACCGTGTGTGTTAGCAAAGCGTGTGTTTAAGGTTTTTAGGTTTTTCTTTTGTTAATTGTGAGCCTTGCTTGTATCTCCCTGATTCAAGCTAAGGACTGAGTTTGTTTGAGTTGTAATTGTAAGCTGCTCCTAAGCTTTTAAGTACGGAGTGAGTATGTGTCATTAGAGTGTGTTTCTCTTGGTGTGTTTTACGTAGTTGATAACAATACTGATTGTGCTGTTGGTAGGAATTGAGACGGGGTCTCATATCTAGGAATTCCTAGATAGAGTTGCCACTGGTAGGGTCTAGGTGCAAAGTCAAGTAGTGTGTCTGCGTTGGTCTTTTCACTAGAACTATAATAGTGGAATCATTCCTGGATTGGTATCCCCCAGAGTAGGAGAGTTGCTCCGAACTGGGTTAACAAACTCACTGTGTACTTTATATTTCCGCTGTGTTCCTTTTAATTTGTGCTTTGTTACGCTGCGCTATTTTAATTGTAGTTCTGAGTAGACAGGTGCTCGGACAGTTGTGCCAACATTGTGCACAGCATCTGTCAGTCAGGTTGCCAGGAATTTCAATTGGCATCAGAGCAGGCACCCTGTTCTGTGTGGGTGAGCTCCAGGGAAAGAATTTTCTGGCTTTATGGATAAAGAAGGAGGACTGGTGAACAGACCACCCCTGTTGGATGGGTCGAACTATGACATTTGGAAATCACGCATGACAGCATTCTTGAAATCTCTAGACATCAGAGCTTGGAAGGCTGTGATCAAGGCATGGGTCCCTCCTAAAATAAAAGATGCGAATAATGTTGATACTGATGAGTTAAAACCAGAAGAGGAGTGGTCTACAACAGAAGACACTGCAGCTATTGGAAACTCTAAAGCCCTGAATGCTTTGTTTAATGGTGTAGACAAGAACATGTTCAGGTTGATTAAACAATGTACTATTGCTAAGGAAGCTTGGGATATCCTAAGAACAGCTCATGAAGGTACTCAAAAGGTCAAGAAGTCAAGGCTACAACTGCTAACAACATAGTTTGAGAATTTGAGAATGAAGGAAGGAGAGAGTGTTCATGATTTTCACATGAATGTGCTAGAATATGCTAACACATTTGAATCCTTAGGGGAAAAGATGTCTGATGAAAAACTGGAAAGCAAAATCCTCAGGTCCTTACCTAAGAAATTTGATATGAAAGTTTGTGCTATTGAGGAGGCCCAAGATATTGGAAACATGAAAGTTGATGAGTTGATTGGATCTCTTCAAACTTTTGAACTGAAGGCTAATGAAAGATCTGAAAAGAAAGACAAGAACATTGCTTTCATCTCCAACACTGATGAAGATGATGTGGAGAGTAATTTAGATACTGATGAGAGCATCTCTGAAGCTATTGTGTTGTTGGGCAAACAATTTAATAAAGTTGTGAAGAGAGTGGACAGACGCCCTAGGACAAATGCTCCGGACAACAGTCGCAGCATCTATAAAAATGTTAACAATCAGAGGAAACCTAGAACTGATGACAAAATCAATCAAAGCAAAGGGGTGCAATGCCATGAATGCGAAGGATTTGGTCACATCAGAACTGAGTGTGCAACTTATCTGAAGAAACAAAAGAAGGTGATGATTGTGGCTTGGTCTGATAAGGATGAATCAGAAGAAGAACCTGAAACTGCAAAACATGTGAATGCCTTGACTGGAGTGTGCACATCTGACAATGAATCTAGTGATGAAGAGGTAACATATGATGAATTGGCTGATTCTTACAAGGAGCTATGTCTCAAAAGTGAGAAAGTTTGTAGAACTTTAGAAAAACAAAAGAGGATCATTGCTCTCTTGCAAGCTGATAAAGACAAGCTTCTGAAGATAAACTCAGATCTCAATGATGAGGTTATCTTACTTACTTCCAAGATTGACAATATGAACAAGCAACTGCGGATGATGAACAAAGGTACTGACGCTTTAGACGAAATTCTGGAAATAAGACAGAAACCTGGAGATTCTAAAGGTATTGGGTTTGACTACAGATCCTTGCCTCAGCAGAAACAACTACCAGTGAGACAGTTTGTGCCATCTATTAGTACTTGTGATCATACTATGACAAGACAGATGCCCCAGCATCAGGTCAGACAACAGGCATCTGGATACAGGCCCAGATCAAAAGGAAGGTATTATGGTTGGGTATGTCATTACTGTGGAAGAAAAGGACATATCAGACCTTTCTGCTTCAAATTATATGGTTACCCAGACAGGACCTATTCACCAAGACCTGATCCCACAGTAAAGATCACCAAGAAGCAGTGGAAGCAAAAAAATGATAATTTCACAAGCAACACTGTGGATCCTAGAAAAATAGAACCAGAAGCTGATGAGTTTGCTCAAATTGCTCATACATCTCTGAGAGTGTCATCCAGAAATGATTGGTACTTTGACAGCGGATGCTCCAGACATATGACTGGTGATAAAAATTACTTAACTGATGTTAAGCCTTATGCTACGAGTTTTGTGACTTTTGGGGATGGAGCCAAAGGAGAAATAAAGGGTGTAGGAAATCTTGTGGAAGAGGGCCTACCCAAACTTGATAAGGTGCTTCTTGTGAAAGGATTAACTGCTAACTTAATTAGTATTAGTCAACTGTGCGATCAAGGAATGAAGGTCAACTTTACAAAGAGTGAATGCTTAGTTGCTAACAGTGAAGGGGACATCCTGATGAAAGGTGTTAGGTCAAAGGACAATTGCTACTTGTGGGTCTCTCAAGATAAAGCAAAGTTATCTACCTGTCTAATAACCAAAGAAGATGAAGTTAAGCTATGGCACCAAAAGCTTGGACATCTGAATCTCAGAAGCATGAAGAAAGCTATTGCTGAAGGAGCCATCAGAGGTCTACCAAAACTCCAAATTCAGGAAGGAAGTATATGTGGAGAATGCCAGATAGGAAAACAGACCAAGATGCCTCACCAGAAGCTGCAACATCTGTCCACATCCAGAGTTCTTGAGCTATTGCACATGGACTTAATGAGACCTATGCAAGTCGAAAGCTTAGGTGGTAAGAAGTATGCATTTGTTGTTGTTGATGATTTTTCCAGATATACTTGGATAAATTTCATTAAGGAGAAATCAGACACTTTTGAAAAATTCAAGGATCTTTGCTTACAACTTCAGAGAGAAAAGGATTGTGGAATTGTTAGAATCAGAAGTGACCATGGGAAAGAGTTTGAGAATGGCAAGTTCTCTGATTTCTGTATTTCTGAAGGAATATTTCATGAGTTCTCTGCACCCATTACTCCCCAACAAAATGGGATAGTTGAGAGAAAGAACAGGACTTTGCAAGAATCTGCCAGGGTTATGCTACATGCAAAGAAGCTGCCATTTTTCTTTTGGGCTGAAGCCATGAACACAGCCTTCTATATTCATAATAGAGTGACTTTGAGAAAAGGTACATCTACAACCTTGTACGAGCTATGGAAGGACAGGAAGCCAACAGTGAAGCATTTCCATGTGTTTGGTAGTAAGTGCTATATTTTAGCTGACAGGGAACCAAGAAGAAAGATGGATGCTAAAAGTGAAGAGGGAATCTTTCTAGGCTATTCAACAAACAGCAGAGCCTATAGAGTATACAACTCCAGAACCAAGACAGTGATGGAATCCATAAATGTTGTTGTAGATGATGAAGGAAATAATGCTATGCCAGATGATGCGATATTTGACTCAGCATCTGACCTACAGGAAGAGAAGAAAGTAGATGAAGCAAGTAGTAAGCAAGATTCTGAAGTAACTGGTCCAGAGAAGACTGCTCCCAACAAAGGACCATCTATCAGAGTTCAGAAAAACCACCCCATAGATCAAGTCATTGGCGATCCTAATCAAGGGATTACAACTAGAAGGAACTATGATGAGGTATCAAATTCTTGCTTTATATCTAAACTTGAACCAAAGAATGTTAAGGAAGCTCTAACTGATGAGTTCTGGATAAATGCTATGCAAGAAGAATTAACTCAGTTCAAGAGAAGTAATGTGTGGGACTTAGTTCCTAGACCAGATAATGTGAATGTCATAGGTACCAAGTGGGTTTATAAAAACAAGTCTGATGAAAATGGTACTATCACTAGAAACAAAGCTAGACTGGTGGCACAAGGATATTCTCAAATTGAAGGTGTAGACTTTGATGAGACTTTTGCTCCTGTAGCTAGGTTGGAATCTATTAGATTGCTACTTGGGATTGCATGCATCCTAAAATTCAAGCTGTATCAGATGGATGTCAAGAGTGCCTTTCTCAATGGGTACTTAAATGAAGAGGTCTATGTGGAACAGCCTAAAGGCTTCATTGATCCAAGTTTTCCAAACCATGTTTACAAATTAAAGAAAGCTCTATATGGCCTGAAGCAAGCCCCTAGAGCTTGGTATGAGAGACTTGCTGAGTTTCTAATCAACCATGGCTATAGGAAGGGAGGAAATGACAAGACCTTGTTTGTGAAAGATGAAAATGGACAGCTGATGATTGCTCAAATATATGTAGATGACATAGTCTTTGGAGGAATGTCTGACCAGATGATAGAGCATTTTGTTCAGCAAATGCAATCTGAATTTGAGATGAGTCTTGTAGGTGAGCTAAAGTTCTTTCTTGGTCTTCAAGTGAAACAGATGGAAGATACAATATTTATCTCTCAAAGTAAGTATGCTAAAAATATAGTCAAGAAATTTGGGATGGAAAATGCTGCTCATAAAAGAACTCCTGCTCCCACACATGTAAAATTATCAAAGGATGAGAAAGGTGTGGATGTTGACCAAAGCATGTATAGGAGTATGATAGGAAGTCTTCTATATCTTACAGCAAGTAGGCCAGATATCACATTTGCAGTTGGAGTGTGTGCCAGGTACCAAGCTGAACCAAAAATAAGCCATCTGACTCAGGTAAAGAGAATTCTGAAGTATGTGAATGGTACCAGTGACTATGGTATGTTGTATTCTCATGGGGAAAGCACTATTTTGTTTGGGTATTGTGATGCTGACTGGGCTGGAAGTGCAGATGATAGAAAGAGTACTTCTGGTGGATGTTTCTTTCTGGGCAACAATCTTATATCCTGGTTCAGTAAGAAGCAAAATTGCGTTTCTTTGTCTACAGCTGAAGCTGAGTACATAGCAGCTGGTAGCAGTTGTTCTCAATTGTTGTGGATGAGACAGATGCTGAGTGAATACAATGTCAAGACAGATGCTATGACATTATATTGTGACAATCTGAGTGCAATTAATATCTCCAAAAATCCTATACAACACAGCAGGACTAAACACATTGACATTAGACATCATTTTATTAGGGACTTGGTTGAAGAAAAAATTGTTACTCTTGAGCATGTTGCAACTGAAGAGCAATTAGCAGATATTTTTACCAAAGCTCTTGATGCTAATCAATTTGAAAAATTAAGACGGAAGTTAGGGATATGTTTATTTGAGGAATTGTAGCAATTAATGTGCGAGAGGCGTGCAGCTGTAATTTTCTCCCTTTTCAACTGCTTGATGCACGTCACTCAAGGAGGTTATTTTCAACTTCCCTTTTTTAGACCGCTCGCACGCTATCATTGTTGTCTGTGTCTTAACTTCTCAAAACCTCTCAACTCATCTCTTGCCGCTCGCATCATCATTCAAAAAACGCACCCCCTTCATACCTTCAAACACCAAATCATCATGTCTGATTCTACTTCTCATCAAAACATGCAAGATCAAACTTCATCACCGACGCCCTCTGCAGCGATCATCACCGACGCCCTTCCTCTCACTACCATTCTCAGCTCTCCTACAAAGAAGCGACGAACTAGGTCGTCTGCATCACGAAGGAAGGCTCCTGCCAAATCTAGCAAAGCTACCTCCTCCACTGCTGTGAACACGAGGTCAAAATCGAAAGGTAAGACTTCTACCCCTCCCGCTGTTCAACGAGTAGGGCTTAGCATGGATGATTTGTACCTTAAGGACAATCCTTTTATATCGACTGTTGTTGAACCAAATGTTGAACCTTCTGTCAACGAATCTGAGAATATTGCTGTTGAAAGTAATGTAGCTACGTCTGAAACCCTAGGTCCTGATAACCCTAAGGTATCTGACAAATTAGTTGATGATTCTTCAAATTCCCCTACTGAGCAAGATGTTACCGCTTTTTCTGTTGAAAAGAATGTTGTTAATCCGGATGTTTCTGAGACACCTGTTATTCCCCCTGCCACAACAAAGGATGCTGTGACAGATGCTCAAGCATCTTTGTCACAAGCTCATGAGGAGCCTGATGTGGTGGTTCCAAACATCTCTGGTTCTGTGAGTGTCCCTGAGAATGAGTTCTCAGAGTCTGAAGATGAAGGTACTGAGGCTCAGGATGTTAGAGATAATGCTGAGACTGTTATTTTAGACCAAGCTGACACTGCTGCTGTTGAGGATGTTGTGCCTGAAGAAAGACCTCAGGAGAAGACTGGTGCTATGGGTGTTGCTCGCAGGACTAGGAGCAAATCAGACAAGACTGTTGCTACTATTAGTGAAGGTCAGAAAGAAAGTAAGAAGAAAACTACTACTGCTGGGAAGAAGCCCATGTATGGTCCTCCCAAGGCTGGGAGCAAGAAGGTGGCTCAAAGTGATCACAAGAAGAAGAGCCTCAAAAGAAAAGATCCTCCCTCTAGTGACTCTGAGTTTGAGGTTGCTGAGCTTGAAGCTGCCACATCTGGTGGGGCTTCCAGAAAAACACTGAAGGGTATGAAGATACCTCTAACTATTCCTCCAGCCCCTCTTGATAATGTCTCTTTTCATTTGGAAAATGGGTCTTCTAGGTGGAAGTTTATATACCACAGAAGACTAGGTCTTGAAAGGAATCTGAAGGAAGAAGTTTTCAAGTGTAAAAAGCTGGTTGATGTGTTGGAATTTGCTGGACTGATGAAGACTGTGAGAAATCTGGGTCCATGTTATGATAAGCTGGTCAGGGAATTTCTGGTGAATGTTTCTGATGAGTGTGATGACACAAGAAATCCTGAGTATAGGAAGGTTTTTGTACGTGGTAAGTGTGTCAACTTCTCCCCTATGGTGGTCAACACATACCTTGAGAGATCTGTTGAGGAGACTCCTGAGCTGGAGGTCACTGAGGACACCATTTGCAAGGAAATCACTGATAACAAGATTAAGCACTATCCAAAGCATTTATCTTCTGCTCAACTGTCTCCCATGTATGCTGTTTTGAACAGGATCTGTGCTCAAAATTGGACTCCAACCACTCACTCAAATTCTGTTGCTTCTGGGTTGGCTAAGTTGATTTATGTCGTGGGCACCAAGTCACCCTTTGATTAAGGAGCCTACATCTATTATCAAGTTTTGGAGCATGCTAAGTCTTTTGCTATTAAGTTTCCAATTGCTTTTCCTACCCTCCTGTGTGGAATTATTCTTCAGCAACACCCTGATATTTTGATCAGTAGTGATGAGCCCTGCAAGAGGCCTGGTCCTATGGCTTTGGATTGCAGTTTGCTGTCTGAGACACATGATGCTGATGTAGCTGGTACTTCTGTCCGGACATCTGGTGTGCTCTCCAGAAAGCAGATGATTGCTGATCTTACTGAGACTAGTGTGGCCCTTGGAGCTAGGAAGGTGAAGATTGACAGGATCATTGCAGCTTTGAAGGCTGAAGCTGCTACTGAGGGTGAGCAGGATGAAGAAGAAGGAGGAAATATGCCTGTTGCTTCTGCTGGTGACACTGAGAATGACTCTGATGATTCTGATGATTTCTGATTTTGTTGTTTTGTTCTGATCTCTTTTGTTGTACTTCTTTTGCTTTTGTTGGTGACTGGGCTATGCCCTGAATTTCTTATGCACCTTGTGTGCTTCTGGTCTGTAATATGCACTCTCTATGGTTTCTATGCACTTTCTATGAGTATGCACTATCTGTTATTTGTCAGAATTTATGGCTAAAAAGGGGGAGTAGATGCAATGTGCATGTGCATGTGTGTAGCTTATAGCTTATTTTATCTTGGCTGGTTGTGTGCATAATTATGTATGGTTACATGTGTTGAGGGGGAGTGCCGTATATGTTGAGGGGGAGTACTGGTACATGTTTTGAGGGGGAGAGCTGTTAAGTTTTTTTTTGGTGTGTGGAAATTTATTTTTTCCCTTCTCTATGTGAATTCACTATATGAGAGTTTATTTCTCTCTAGTTGTTCCTATGAGGCTAGATGTTTGTGTTATCTGGTGCATGCCTCTGATACTACTTGAAAGTTATCTTTGTCCAATTTGCTCCCTTGGAAGTAAACTCATTATATGCTACGATATTTTCTTTCCTTGTTGTGTGCCTATGTTGACGTGAAGGAAACTTATCTGTGTATCTCCCAAGGAACTGGCTCTAGAGTGTTTTAGCCAAAAATTTGCCAAAGGGGGAGACTGTTGGGTTTTTGTAGATTGGCTACATTTTGCAAAAACATCTACTAGCCAGATGCTGGGACAGATGCGGTAGCATATGGAACAGCATTATGTGACTTGTGCTTTTCGCGCCAGCTAGCGCTTTATATTTTTGTACGCAATCTTCCAAAGATTTGCCTGAAGATTTATTTTCCTCTAGCTTGCTGATCAAGGCGCGTGTATCTGATTGAAGATTTGCTTGAAGTTTTATTTGCCTTGCTATATTTTTCCACAAGATATCGTTCTATATTTGGAAGCTTTTTATTATTTCTAGAAGATCTTTTCAGCTGGACCGGACAATGTCCATGCTCTATTTTGAAGCCCAAACCCGTGCTATCTCAGTGTTATATATTTGTGAAGACAAACCCTAGTTGGGTAACTAAAAACCGTGTGTGTTAGCAAAGCGTGTGTTTAAGGTTTTTAGGTTTTTCTTTTGTTAATTGTGAGCCTTGCTTGTATCTCCCTGATTCAAGCTAAGGACTGAGTTTGTTTGAGTTGTAATTGTAAGCTGCTCCTAAGCTTTTAAGTACGGAGTGAGTATGTGTCATTAGAGTGTGTTTCTCTTGGTGTGTTTTACGTAGTTGATAACAATATTGATTGTGCTGTTGGTAGGAATTGAGACGGGGTCTCATATCTAGGAGTTCCTAGATAGAGTTGCCACTGGTAGGGTCTAGGTGCAAAGTCGAGTAGTGTGTCTGCGTTGGTCTTTTCACTAGAACTATAATAGTGGAATCATTCCTGGATTGGTATCCCCCAGAGTAGGAGAGTTGCTCCGAACTGGGTTAACAAACTCACTGTGTACTTTATATTTCCGCTGTGTTCCTTTTAATTTGTGCTTTGTTACGCTGCGCTATTTTAATTGTAGTTCTGAGTAGACAGGTGCTCGGACAGTTGTGCCAACATTGTGCACAGCATCTGTCAGTCAGGTTGCCAGGAATTTCACCAAGGCTCCCCCAAGATAGGAATGGCCATGCCCGCGCCAATGCTCCATCTTGCTCCGCCATGTACAATGAAGCGTGCACGGAGAATGCTCCGCCACACATAACTAGGATTGTGACCTATATTGGCTGTGAGGTAAGAATTATGACGGAAGTAGCGAGCTTTGATAAGGTGGGAGACCAGAGATCCGGCTCCGTTAAGAATTTCCAGCCTTGCTTGCCGAGCATAGCGAGATTAAAGGCCGAGAGGTCTTTAAACCCCATACCTCCATGTACTTTATGCATAGATAATTTGTTGGAACAGAATGTATAAACAAGTCTCTCTTTGAGTTTTGATGATAACAAAGTGTTAAGAAGAAAATTGGATATGCTAATGCTTGATTCTAGTGTGCAGAACCATATGCTTAAAGATTGGTATCTAACAATGGTTCAAAGATCATGTTAAGAGCAAAGGAATTTATTGAAGCTTATGTTGCAAACAGCTTCTGAAGTGCTGCTTCTGATCAGCTTCTGAAGACAGTTTCAAAGACCAGCTTCTGATCCGTACGAAGACCAGCTTCTGAAGGTGCGTCTGAAGGCAACTTCTGAAATGCAGCTTCTGAAGGTCAACGAAAGTCAGCGTCTGAACAGTGCGTCTGAAGATTAACGAAAGTCAGCGTCTGATGAACAGTGTGTCTGTAGACCTGCGTCTGAAGACAACTTCTGATGAACAGTTCCTGAAGCCAACTTCTGAAGTCTGAGTTTTAAGGAAAAGCAACTGTCACTGTCAACAGTAAAGCACACAATGTCAGAACAGCTCTTTGCAATGGTTGTCTCCCTGGGCAAAACACGATCCCTGTTTTAAGGAAACAATTCAAATTGTGCTGCTCTGTTTTGCGCACCAGTTCTGGAAAGAATTACTGCTGGTTGTAGCTTCAATACCAATGGCTCTTTTGATGACATGGCATCTTCTACAACAGCTCTTTGATTCTCTATAAAGGATTGAAGATTTGAAGAAAAAGACTCTGTTCCAGAAAAACCAGAAACTGCTATACTCTGTTTTACGTGACAGTCATCAAATAACTTAGGAATTCTTACAAACCTTTTTATCTTAGAATTCCTTAAGTGTAGAGTCTCAACCTGTGTTGTATTTTGTGAACACCACTGATAGTATATCAAGTGTTTAACTCAAACTCATTTCTGTTGTAAATCTGTTTGATTCAAAGCCTCTAGCCTGCGTGCTTGAGCAACTGTAAAGTCTCATACTTTGTGTGTGAGCAGGGAAGTCTCTTAGTTGTGTGCTTTGAGCAAGGAAGTCTCTTAGCTGTGTGCTTTGAGCAAGGAAGTCTCTTAGCTGTGTGCTTTAAGCAGGGAAGTCTCTTACTAAGTGTTTGAGCAACTAGAAGTCTCTTGCTTGAGGGCTTGAGCATTGGAAGTCTCTTACTAGGTGTTTGAGCAATTAGAAGTCTCTTACTAAGTGTTTGAGCAACTGGAAGTCTCTTAGCTGTGTGCTTTGAGCAATTGTAATCGTTTGATTATAGTGGAAAATCTCTTGTTAGTAACAAGGGGACTGGACTACTTCCGGGTTGTGGAAGAAACCAGGATAAACCATTGTGTCTCTCTTTCCCTCTCTCATTTACTTTACCCGCTGCTAAATAACTCTGAAAAAGGTTCAGAACTGATCTATATCAGAATCTGAACTTAACATAAGCATTTGAGAAAGAAAAAAGGCCCACACAATTCAACCCCCCTTCTTGTTTGTTTTTCTCACCTTCAGTTGGTATCAGAGCCCCTGGTTCTGATATTCAATCACTTAACAGTGAGTCAGTATTGATCCTGAGAAAAACATGTCTGCTGGTGATTATGATGTATCCACATCCAGAAGTGGTGGTGGTGACTATGGTGCAGACAACAGGCAATCTCACTCTCACCATAAACCTCCTATGTTTATTGGTGATGCTGAGAAATTTTCATGGTGGAAAAGTAAGATGTACAGCCACATCATTGGAATTGATGACTCCTTATGGGATATCACAGAAGATGGAATATATATTCCAGTTGATGAAGAAGGAGTAGCCATTAATAGAAGATGCCTTACTGATGCTCAAAGGAAGATATACAGAAAGCATCACAATGTAAGAGGTATTATTGTGGATTCTCTACCTCACAATGAGTACTTGAAGCTGAGTGACAAATCAACAGCAAAAGCCATCTTCACCTCTCTATGCTCTAACCATGAAGGAAATAAAAAGGTTAGAGAAGCAAAGGTAAACCTTCTGGTCCAACAGTATGAGCTGTTCAGAATGCAGGAGGATGAAAATATTGAGACTATATTCTCAAGATTTCAGACTCTAGTTTCTGGACTTCAGATTCTGAAGAAAAGCTATACTACTGCTGATCATGTGAGCAAGATCCTCAGAAGTCTGCCATCTAAATGGAGACCTAAAGTGACTGCTATTGAGGAAGCTAAAGATCTAAATACTCTAAGTATTGAAGATCTTATAAGCTCTCTCAAAGTGCATAAACTGGGACTCAATGAAGATAAATTTGTTAGACAGTCTGAGTCTATAGCACTGAAATCTAAAGGAAAGTCATTAAAAGCTCTAAAAGCTTCAGAATCTGATGAAGAATCTCCTGAGGGAAATTCTGAAGAAGATTCAGAAGCTGAGGAGCTGGAAATGATTTCTAAAAGAATTCAGTACTTGATGAAGAGACAAAATCAATCTTCTAACAGAAGCAGCAACTTCAAAGGATCTGGTTCCAAGAAGGAAGAATAGAAAGGTTGCTACAAATCCAGAAAGAACAGCTCAAAATCAAGCAACCTCAAAGACAGATTCAAGCAAAGTCTTATGGCCACTTGGGATGAGCTTGAAAATGAATCTGAATCAGATTCTGAGAATGAAGATGAAGAAGAAGCAAATCTAGCTCTGATTGCTACAACATCTTCTGATGAAGAATCAGGTTCAGACTCTGAAGATGAGGTATATTTTGAACTCACTCGTTCTGAACTTATTGATACAGTTAAGGATTTTATGAACCACCTCAGAAGCAAGTTAAATCAATTTAAATCTTTTAAAAAGAAAAATAACTTGCTGGCTGATGAGAATCTTCAACTTCAGAATCATATCAATGAGATTGATGAAGAAGTTAAAGACCTCAGAGAAATGGTTCATAAGAAACCTAATGAAGTTCCTAGTGAACATGAAATTGCTCTTCAGGATTTTATCTTAACTGGAATCAATAGAAGTAAGATTGCTTCTATGATTTATAATATCAGCAGAAACATAGGAGAAGGTATAGGTTTAAAAAATGATTCATTTAATTTTTCAAAAGAAACAAATATACCATCCTGTTCTGAAGATAGTATAAAAGGCACTAAGGTATGTTTTGTACCTGCATCTGACAATTCTGAGAAACAGAATTTAACAGAAACTGAGACTATTGAGTCTGAAGTTTTGAACTGCTCAGAATCTAAAACTTCTGAACCTAAGGGAAAGATGAAGGCAGAATCTAAAACTCTGCCAAAGTCTAAACCAAAAGGTTCTAAGTCTAAGACTTTGAGGAAAACAGACTTTAAATCTGAAAAGGTTCAAAGTCTGAAGAGTTCAGAACCTAAGACAAGCAAGTCTCAAACTCTGAAAAATTCAGACTCAAACTTTCAAAAGGCTGTGTTTAAAACCAGTTTATACAAAACCTTTTCAAAACCAGAATGTTAGACAAAGAATGCCCAAGAAAGCCAATCTGTCATCTGATTCTGATTATATTAAGAAAGGTCAGAAAGTCTGTCTTGTGTCAGGAGCTAGCAAAACTGAAGTTCTTAACAGAACAGAACCTATGATTTCTGAGTCCAAGATTCTGAACAAATCAGAATCAAACACTCTTAAGTCCAAAGTTCTGAAGAAATCAGAACCAAAGTGTTCAATGGTTCAGACTCTAAACAACTCAGAACCAAAGACCTTCAAGTCTCAGGTTCTGAAGAAATCTGAGTCAAGACCATTGAAAACTCAGGTTCTGAAGAACTCAGTGTCTGATACTAAGACTTATTCAAGATTAAAGGATCCACATCCAAGGTATCTGAACAAGTCTGAGTATTATAACTCCAGACATAAGGTGCAACTAAAGACTAAACCTTTCAGAACTAACCCAAGAGGACCCATATGGGTACCCAAGTCAGAAATCATTTTTGTTGCAGATATGATTAAATGCCAAAGAAAAGGTCAAGTCCTGGTACCTGGACAGTGGCTGCTTGCATTACATGGAAGGAGACAAGTCTATGTTCCAAACCCTGATCATGAAAGAGGGAGGAACTGTGGGATCTGGAGGAAACCACAAAGACTAGATCACTGATACTGAGATTCAGCTCTCAGAGGACACTTCAGAACCTAAACCAGAACCTGAGTCTGAAGAAAGTCCAAAGCTGAAAAGCCTCTCAGAATCTGACACTTCTCCTAAAGCCAATCAAGAACATTGTTGGAACAAAAATGGATGTTCAGAAACAATCTGATTGAACAAGGAGAGGTAGATCAGAAGCTCTAGCAGAGGTATGATTGTTCTCTGTTATACTTAATAGATTCTACATCAGTTGGAAAACTATCAAATTCATGAAAACAGCATAACCTTCTTTGTGATAATACTGCTGTAATATGTTTGTCTAAAAATTCCAATTCTACATTCAAGAGCCAAGCATTTTTGAACTTAAACTTCATTTTATTAAGAGATTTTGTTCAGAAGATAGATTTAAATTTATTAAAAAGAATCTGAACAATGCATTTCATCTCTTGGAAAAATTTGCTTGACTTTGAATAGAAACTGAGAACCTGAAGTTCATCAGAAGCTAAGACTTAACAGACACTCACTTTGAGAGTATGAAGATAGTTCAGCTTCTGAAAACATCAGAGTCTGAGTTTCAGAATCTGAATTTTTTGTGACTTCTGATAAAACTCATCATAAGTGGACAATTTACACATGGCCCACTAATGAGAGTGAATCTTAACAGCACTCTAACTCTTGGTCAGAATCTGGTGAGTATAACTGCTGGGCTATGATGTATTAAGTTTTGAAAGTTGTACTTTGTCCCTCCCAAAGTCATCAATGTGCAGTAGTGTTTTTCTGTTTTCAGTTCTGAAAAGTTTTAAACAAAAACACATTCACACTTTCAAAAATGGCAAGTTCAGTAGTACTGAACAAATTCTGTCAGAAACAGTTCAGTGGTATTGAACAATATGCTTCTGAACATCAGGCTCTGTTTTCAGTTTTCTGAAAGAGTTCAGTGGTACTGAACAAAATGCTCTGAACAATTATGCTCTGAACATTTTTTGTCAGAAACAGTTCAGTAGTACTGAACAATCTGTTCTTAACAGCAGTCTCTATTTTTTTCAATGCAATGTCATATACTTCATGTATGATCAAGTTTGCTCTGATGTTTATCTTTGCTGCTTGATTGCCTATATGATTGCATGATTATCTCACATCTGAATTCTCTCTCTGTTTTTAAACTCTTGAATTTTTTTTGTTGATGACAAAAGGGGGAGAAAGTGTACAAGTATTTCAGGCTCTGAGCCAGTCAGAATTAAGTTAATTTTTGTTGATTAATTAACTTAAGAGAACATCTTTTATCTCTTAGCCTCTGATTTAATTTCTGTGAGATACATTACTCTTTATTGAGTTGAAATGAATTTAAATAACTTGGATAAGACTCAGGGAGCTTACAAACCTCATCCTGTGGATCATCAGACTTAGGGGGAGCTTACAAACCTCACACCCTGAAGTCAACTTGTTATTTATAATTCTGAGTGATAATTTCACCTTATTGTTTTAAGTTGAATTTAATTAACATGGATAAGAATCAAGGGGAGCTTGCAAACCTCACCTTGTGGATTATCAGACTTAGGGGGAGCTTGCAAACCTCATCCTGAAGTCAACTTGTTAATTAAAGTTAACAACAATTCTGAAATAATCACCTTTTTGATTTAAACTGAATTTAATTAACCTGGGTCAGACTCAGTGGGAGCTTGCAAACCTCATACCCTGCAGTCAACTTGTTAATTAAATTAACAACAATTTTCTATTAATACTTGTGTTTGTCATCATTGATAAGTGCCTAAAAGTTGTTATATTTTGATATATTTTAGGGCACTTATGATTACTTGCTTTACAAGTTACCTTAGGATTTGAGCATATTTGTGTTAAAAATGCAATAATTATGATCCTAAGCCTTACCCCATGTGATTATGCAGGAAATACATGCTTGAACCTGATTGATGCAAATGATTGAAGCTTTTCTTGATGCCATCGCTACAAGCGCAGAAGCCATCGCTAGTAGCGAGGATAGGCAGGGATTTCCAGGGAGTCATCGCTTGAAGCGCAGCCTCCATCGCTAGAAGCGAGCTTAGGCAGGGATTTACAAGGGTTCATCGCTTGAAGCGATGAACTGGACGCTTGAAGCGAGCCTAGGCAGGGAATTTCAATGATCCATCGCTTGTAGCGACTGACCTTGTCGCTACAGCGACCAAAGGGGCGGTTTAATGCTGATGATGACGTGGAGCTCTATGATTGGCCAGTTGAAGTCCTCGCTACAAGCGACAGGCTGGTCGCTTGTAGCGAGCGTGCATTTTCTCAGCATATTTAAGTATTTTGAAGCTCATTTTTTATATAGATAGTTTTTTCTGAGTTTTAATATTTTCCAGAGCAAAAATTACTTGTTATCTTTGAGAGAGAATAGGCATAGAGGGAGAAAAACTTCAAATAGCAATTTGATTTGGATTGAAGAAGAGATTAAGAAGCTTTGAGACATCAAGCTCTCATATATCTTCATCTTCCTTTCTTATTTTGCAATAGTTATCATGACAATGATCAACTAATCTCCTTTGTTGGGATTAATAGGTAATCAATCATTCCATGTTGTAAACTTTTGATTATTCAATATATGATTCTAGCAATTTTTATATACCATTGAATTTCTTCTTGCTTTTCAATCTTATGTTTGATTTAAATGTTGTTGAAAAAGACTTTTGAATTTAGGTTTAGAATGATTTTCTATCAAGATAAGAAATTCTAGAAATGGGATTTGGTTTTGATAATTACATTATAGTATTGGATCATAAAGCTTTTGAATCGTTTAATAGATTGAGAAATCATCGATTAAACGATACAATCGATCTCATGATGTCATTTGGGAAATCAATGTCGTTGTTGAGCAATACGTAATAATGTCATATATAAGAAAAAGCTAGAATCCGTATTTATGATCAATCGAATACAAACGATGTTTGATTGATGAACGTTAATCCTAACACCTTCTATGTCCTGTTACTCTACTATTTATTTATTATGTTTTTAAAATGATGAGTAGTGTAGTAAAACAAATGGATAAACCCTAACATAAAACGATAATCGACGTTGAACGGTTTATGATATCACATTAATCCCTGTGGAACGATATAAAACTTATACTTACTTTTGTACATTAACAAAATGGCGCCGTTGCCGGGGATTAAAGTTATGATATTATAATCATTGCAACTTTAATTATGGTTTTAAGCAATTTTGCACAACATTCTTTTATGTATATAACTAATATTTCTTATCCATCTTGTTTGCTAATTCTTTGTGGTCAGATTGTTGATATCGTTTATGCGAGGTCAAGTATCAGAGGACCAACTTCTTTTTGATTCCGAGATAGAGAGAACAGCTCGTCGAAACAATAGCAAGAATCGGAGAAAGAAGCAACAAGCAAGGAAAAGGCAACAAGAGGAAGATTCTGTTTCTAGTCATTCATCAAATCCAAGCCAAGAGTTACAAATGGCTGCAGTAGAAGATCCTGGAGGTTCAGGAGGTCGTGGGTTGCCATGTAATAACAGTCCACGCCGTTTCGCGCAATTGGGGAAAACACCGCGGACTATCAAGCAAACGGAGATGAAGACGGGGATATTACAAATCTTATATGCTAATCCATTCTCAGGATTAGACCATGAAGACCCGTTCCAACATCTCACAAAATTCTATGAGATTGCGGGAACCCTTGGTGAGACGGAGAATAACGAGGAGGCTATGTGGATGAGGATGTTTCCACATTCATTGATTGGCAAAGCTAAGGAGTGGTACTTGGACCAGCCACCGACGGTAATGACGAACTGGAACACGCTTGAGGAGAAATTCCTTGAGAGGTTCTTCCCTCAGAATCGTTTCATGGAGGCGAAGACAACTATTGCGGTGTTCTCACAAGGTACAAGTGAGACATTATGTGAAGCCTGGGAGCGTTTTAAGTCAATGCTCAGAAGATGTCCTAATCATGGATTTGATGAGTTAACACAAATTCATCTCTTCCGGAACGGGATGCAACAACAATCCAAGCTATTGCTTGACGCTGCTGCTGGTGGTTCTTTGATGGCCAAGAGCGCCGAGGATGCTGTTGCTATTATAGAGAGAATGGCGTTGAATGATCACCAAGCTCATCATAACCGAAGACAAAGCCAAAGGAAGGCGGGAATCCTAGATTTGGGAACTAACGATGCGATCCTTGCACAAAACAAGTTGCTCACGCAACAAGTGGAAGAGTTGACAAAGAAAATGGCCAACCTTCCTCAACAAATGAAGGACATCCAGAACGAACAAAGAAGACAACACCAAGTCGCATCTTGCGAGCTTTGTTCGGGAGACCACCCAACCGGATTTTGTCCGCCCCCTACAGAAGAAGTAAGCTATGTTGGTAATCAACCAAGGCCTCAACAGTTTCCTAACCAATTCCAAAGCCATCCAAACAACTTCCCAAGAGGGAATAATCCTAATTATGGCCAAGGGTGGAGACCAGAAGCTGGGCAATATAACCGACAACCTTACCAAAATTATAACCAATATCAACCTCCACAACAAAACCGCAACCAATCCACCGATGAAACCCTCAATCAATTCATGCAGATGTCAATGGCCAACCAGAAGAACACTGATGCGTCCATCAAAAATCTGGAGACGCAAGTGGGCCAGTTGGCACAACAACTTTCTCAAGCTACTCAACAAGGCGGAACCTTTACCGCCAACACACAAACCAACCCAAAGGATCATGCATCATCATCGAAATGACAATTAAGTCATTTTGATGAGGAAGTCCTTGCATCAAGAGACAACGAAAATTGCAAGGCAATTGCTACAAGGAGCGGGAAGGTCATTGGTAAAGGTATAGGGGACAATCTTGAAGTAGAGAGAAGGGTTGTTGAGAATGAGGTGAAGGAGAAGGATGATGATGAAGGACGTGAGGAAGAAACGGGAGATGTACATATAGAGGAAGAAGTTGAAAAAAATAATAAGGATGTAGTTGAAAATGAGAACATTGTATGGAAGAAGGATGTGGTGAAGGAGAAGGGCAAGAAGCAAGAAGAAGTGAAGATTGCACCGACACCGCACCTACCTTACCCAACTACACCAGCCAAAAAAGAGAAAGAGAGGCAGTTTGCTAGGTTCCTTGAAGTATTCAAATGTTTACAAATCAATATACCGTTCTCGGAAGCCCTAGAGCAAATGCCAACGTACGCCAAGTTTATGAAAGAAATTCTCTCCAAGAAGCGGAGGTTTAATGAAGAAGAAACAATTCTGCTAGACGCGAATTGTAGTGAAATCATCCAGAATACATTGTCAAGAAAGAAGAGAGATCCGGGCAAAGTTACACTGCTCGTGTCCATTGGTAATGTTGATGTCGGCAAGGCACTCATTGATTTGGGTTCAAGCATCAACCTAATCCCACTATCCGTTGTCAAAAGGATAGGTGATATAGTTGTGAAGAGAACCAACTTAACCTTGCAATTGGCCGACAAATCCTACACTCGTCCATTGGGAATTGCTGAAGACGTGTTGGTGAAAGTCGACAAGTTCTTGTTCCCCGTCGACTTTGTAGTGATGGACATTCCGGAGGATGATGATGAGCCACTACTTCTTGGGAGAACTTTCATGCAAACGGCACAGATGATGATTGATCTTGACGGAGGCTTAATGAAAGTCCGTGTGGACGATGAAGAAGTCAATTTCAACATCCATGAAGCAATGAAGTTTCCTAGTGATAAAGCTGCGTGTTTCAAGATGGATGCAACGGAAGAATTGATAGTTGATACGAGAAACCAGTTGCATGACTTGACACATCTAGAAAGAGTATTGACAAACGCACTAAGTATCCTAGGAGAAGAAGATGAGCAGGAGCTTGAAGAGTGTTTGAAGGAGCTCGATTCGTTGAAGGAAATTCCTCCTCACAAAGTCAAAATCGAGGAATTGACGAATGAAGCTAAAGTAGAAGAAGTGAAGCCGGAGATGAAGATCTTGCCCTCACATTTGAAGTATGTGTTTCTTGATCAAGAGGGTACCAAACCGGTAATCATTAGTAGCTCCTTGTCAAACCATGAAGAAACAAAATTGGTCGAAGTTTTAAAGTCCAACAAGGAAGCAATAGGTTGGACACTATCCGACTTAAAAGGGATAAGTCCTTCCTATTGCATGCATAAGATCATGATGGAAGAGGATTATAAGCCGGTAGCACAACCTCAAAGACGGCTAAACCCAAACATGAAAGAAGTAGTCCGGAAAGAAGTAGTTAAGCTACTTGAAGCCGGCATGATATATCCGATCTCGGATAGCACTTGGGTTAGTCCGGTTCAAGTTGTCCCTAAGAAGGGAGGTATGACGGTTATCACGAACGAGAAGAATGAGCTCATACCGACAAGAACCGTGACCGGTTGGAGGATGTGTATCGACTACCGGAGGTTGAACAAAGCAACTAGAAAGGATCATTTTCCTCTACCATTTATGGATCAAATGCTAGAGAGGCTGTCAGGACAAGCTTTTTACTGTTTCCTTGACGGGTATTCAGGTTACAATCAGATATCGGTGAATCCAGACGATCATGAGAAGACTGCATTCACATGTCCTTTTGGGGTATTTGCTTATCGACGCATGCCGTTCGGTTTATGTAACGCTCCAGCAACATTTCAACGATGCATGCAAGCTATCTTTGCAGACTTGATAGAGAAAAGCATTGAAGTGTTCATGGACGACTTCTCAGTTTTCGGGTCATCATACGATTTGTGCTTGAAGAATCTGGACACGGTACTGAAACGGTGCAAGGAAACCAACTTGGTGCTCAATTGGGAGAAGTGTCACTTCATGGTAACCGAGGGTATAGTCCTTGGTCACAAGATCTCCTCCAAGGGTATCGAAGTTGATAAAGCTAAGATCGACGTGATAGGAAAACTTCCACCACCAGTCAATGTCAAAGGAATCCGAAGTTTCCTAGGCCATGCCGGGTTCTATCGGAGATTCATCAAAGACTTCTCAAAAATTGCCAAGCCTTTGAGCAACTTGCTCAACAAAGATAAGTCTTTTGATTTTGATATTGACTGTTTAAATGCATTTAATAGTTTAAAGGATAGCTTAACATCCGCACCCATAATCATCGCACCAAACTGGACATACGATTTTGAACTTATGTGCGATGCAAGTGATTATGCGGTAGGCGCGGTGTTAGGTCAACGCAAAAACAAGATTTTTCATGCTATACACTACGCAAGTAAAGTTTTAAATGACGCACAAGTCAATTATGCTACCACTGAAAAAGAATTACTTGCCATAGTGTTCGCATTAGAAAAATTTCGTTCGTATCTCATTGGTTCAAAAATTGTTATCTGGACTGACCATGCAGCTATCAAGTACTTAATTACCAAACCCGACTCAAAGCCGAGACTCATCTGTTGGATGTTGCTACTCCAAGAGTTTGATTTGGAGATTAAGGATAAGATGGGGACTGAGAACCTAGTAGCTGATCATTTGTCAAGATTGGTGAACAATGAGATAACGAAGAATGAGAGGGACATCCTTGAAGAGTTCCCGGATGAGAAGTTGCTTATGGTGCAAGAAAGACCATGGTTCGCGGACATGGCCAATTACAAAGCAACGGGGTTCATACCGGAGGATTACACATGGCAAATGAAGAAGAGGTTGTTGAGAGACGCCACTCAATTCATTTGGGATGACCCATACCTATTCAAGATTGGAGCAGACCACTTATTGAGAAGATGTGTTGCAAGAGAAGAAGCCAAGGACATCACGTGGCACTGTCACAACTCGCCATATGGTGGTCATTACAGTGGAGAAAGAACTGGAGCAAAAGTTCTTCAAGCTGGCTTTTATTGGCCCACCTTGTTCAAAGACTCTTATGAACATGTGAAAGAATGCGAGAGTTGCCAGAAAACCGGAGGGATTTCAAAGAGGAATGAAATGCCTCTACAAAGTATCCTTGAAGTCGAAGTCTTCGATTGTTGGGGTATTGACTTTGTAGGGCCATTTCCATCCTCTTTGAACAACGAGTATATTCTGGTGGCTGTTGACTATGTGTCAAAGTGGGTAGAGGCAATAACATCTCAGAAAGCCGATAGCAAGACGGTGGTCAAGTTTCTGAAAAGAAACATCTTTTCCCGATTTGGAACTCCAAGAGTGTTAATAAGTGATGGAGGTTCTCACTTCTGCAATCAACAGTTAGCAAAAGCACTTGAGCACTATGGAGTAAAGCACAAGGTAGCTTCACCATACCATCCACAGACCAACGGTTAAGCCGAGGTATCCAACCGTGAAATCAAACGGATACTTGAGAAGACCGTGTCTTCATCAAGGAAGGATTGGGCGATGAAACTGGACGAAGCGTTGTGGGCCTATAGGACCGCATACAAAGTTCCTACGGGTTTCACACCATTCCAGTTGGTGTATGGGAAAGCATGCCACTTGCCGGTCGAGTTGGAGCACAAAGCGTTTTGGGCGCTCAAGTTTTTGAACTTTGATCAAGAGCAAGCTGGGGAGAAGAGAAAGCTTGAAATGAATGAGTTAGAAGAAATGCGTGACCAAGCCTATCAGTCAAGCAAGCTTTATAAGGAAAAGGTCAAACGGTATCATGACAAGAAGATCATGAAGAGGGAATTCAGGCCCGGTCAGATGGTGTTGCTGTTCAATGCAAGGCTACGACTATTTCCGGGTAAATTGAAGTCCAAGTGGTCCGGTCCGTTCATGATCAAGGAAGTAAAATCTTATGGAGCTGTGGAACTAGAGGATCCTATCACCAAGTCAACATGGACAGTGAATGGACAAAGGCTTAAGCCATATTTTGGAGGTGAAGTTGTTCGGCACACGACAACGATTTCACTCATCGATTCTTATGCATAAGCGAATCAGGATGCCGGTGATGAGGGTGACGACGACGCTGACGTTGATGATGATCTGGGTGATGACTCCTCAGCAGCTACAAATAGCATTGACCGCATGGCAGCAGACCTGATAGACTCTGAGGACATGGATTCAGATTCAGACTGATGATGCAGAGCTGCAGATTTTGATTTGTCTTCTCTTTCGTTTTATTTATTCAGTTTTGTACTTTTATAACATTTTTATTTATGCTTTGTACTTTGATTATGTTTCTTTTGTACCATGGATGATGTTACATTATGTTTATGTTATTTATTTTGGGTATTACATGTTAGTATAGTTTATATTTTAATTATGCTTTAGTATTTATTTTTGTTAAAATTTTTTGAAATAATCCCAACAATGTTGAAAGAAAGATGAATGATTCAAAGCCAGTGCTTAAGCTTAGAATCAATTGAGTGATAATGATAGAATGAGTGTTAAAGCGCGCAGCTAAGGTACTCGTTTTCTTGTTTTTCTAGGTATATTCTTGAATGTGAATAAATTCTTTACACACACAAGTTAATTTATTCAGTTATTAAGCAAGCATTTGTTTAGTTTTGAACCAATATAGAACTAGCCAAAATGTGAGGAATCCTCAACCATTGTATATATATGCAGGAGACCAACATTTCGTGTTTAACTCAGTTATTTTATGTTAAATCTTTTGTTGTTTTAATTTGTATAAAAGCATTGAAGTGATCAAGGCAATTTTTTTTGAAATTGAGTGAAATACTTGACCAAATGAACCTACCCTGTGAGATGTGTGAGTATCTGTTAACCCATCTGAGCCTATTGAATCAGAATTGTTAACTGTGGACTGTCAATTTTAATAAGCTCATCTGCTTATTTAAATTGCCGGAGTTTGTAAAAAAATTCAGTTCATAGTTAATTCTTTATTAAATTCTGATAGTTGTTTTCTTTTGAACCCTTATCCATCGTTTTTATTGACCTTTGCCATAATGATAAAGGAACATTCGATTAGGGTATCATTGGAATAAGTTGGGGAGAAAGGGAGGTTATATTTATGTCAATATAAGGGTGAATGTGTTAATTGATCTTGACAACAAGAAAAAGAAAAGAAAAGAAAAAAAAAAGAGAAAGCAAACCAAGAAAAAGAAAAGAGAAAAATGAAAAGGTTTGCAAGAATTCAAAGAAAAAGTTGTCAAAGATCAATCAAGAATAGAAAAGTTTGAAATTCACCAAGTGTTGTATTGGAAAAAGAAGGAAGTTTGTAATTAGTTGAATGTTTCCTTTTGCTTGGCCATTTGAATTCAAATATCCCACATATGACAATTCTTTTGTAACCTAGCCCAATTACAACCCTTAAAGACCTTTTGATCAATGCCTTTTATGCTTTTGGAAATGATAATTAGATAGACACATAATTTGATTGTAATGTTATCATGTTTATTGGATGAGTGTTCATAACCCTTACAAATGATTTCAATTGTTCATATACTTTATATAGAAGTGTGTTAGGTTTGGTTCAAATTTAAACATGTTGCTTGTTTAGGATTGTATGATTTAATTCCTTGTGTTTAGAACTAGTTCACATTTATAGAATGTATCTTGTTTAATGAGAAACTGAACTTTAGCTTGTGCAATCACATTTGAATCACTCATTTGATGTTTAATTCTTCGCACTTTTGAATCCTTTGCTAATTGCTCAATACTGTGGTTTAAAAGCTATGAAAATTTCCTTTTGTTCTTTGGTTTGAGGACAAACCAAAATGTAAGTTGGGGAGAGTTTGATAAGTGCCTAAAAGTTGTTATATTTTGATATATTTTAGGGCACTTATGATTACTTGCTTTACAAGTTACCTTAGGATTTGAGCATATTTGTGTTAAAAATGCAATAATTATGATCCTAAGCCTTACCCCATGTGATTATGCAGGAAATACATGCTTGAACCTGATTGATGCAAATGATTGAAGCTTTTCTTGATGCCATCGCTACAAGCGCAGAAGCCATCGCTAGTAGCGAGGATAGGCAGGGATTTCCAGGGAGTCATCGCTTGAAGCGCAGCCTCCATCGCTAGAAGCGAGCTTAGGCAGGGATTTACAAGGGTTCATCGCTTGAAGCGATGAACTGGACGCTTGAAGCGAGCCTAGGCAGGGAATTTCAATGATTCATCGCTTGTAGCGACAGACCTTGTCGCTACAGCGACCAAAGGGGCGGTTTAATGCTGATGATGACGTGGAGCTCTATGATTGGCCAGTTGAAGTCCTCGCTACAAGCGACAGGCTGGTCGCTTGTAGCGAGCGTGCATTTTCTCAGCATATTTAAGTATTTTGAAGCTCATTTTTTATATAGATAGTTTTTTCTGAGTTTTAATATTTTCCAGAGCAAAAATTACTTGTTATCTTTGAGAGAGAATAGGCATAGAGGGAGAAAAACTTCAAATAGCAATTTGATTTGGATTGAAGAAGAGATTAAGAAGCTTTGAGACATCAAGCTCTCATATATCTTCATCTTCCTTTCTTATTTTGCAATAGTTGTCATGACAATGATCAACTAATCTCCTTTGTTGGGATTAATAGGTAATCAATCATTCCATGTTGTAAACTTTTGATTATTCAATATATGATTCTAGCAATTTTTATATACCATTGAATTTCTTCTTGCTTTTCAATCTTATGTTTGATTTAAATGTTGTTGAAAAAGACTTTTGAATCTAGGTTTAGAATGATTTTCTATCAAGATAAGAAATTCTAGAAATGGGATTTGGTTTTGATAAATACATTATAGTATTGGATCATAAAGCTTTTGAATCGTTTAATAGATTGAGAAATCATCGATTAAACGATACAATCGATCTCACGATGTCATTTGGGAAATCAATGTCGTTGTTGAGCAATACGTAATAATGTCATATATAAGAAAAAGCTAGAATCCGTATTTATGATCAATCGAATACAAACGATGTTTGATTGATGAACGTTAATCCTAACACCTTCTATGTCCTGTTACTCTACTATTTATTTATTATGTTTTTAAAATGATGAGTAGTGTAGTAAAACAAATGGATAAACCCTAACTTAAAACGATAATCGACGTTGAACGGTTTATGATATCACATTAATCCCTGTGGAACGATATAAAACTTATACTTACTTTTGTACATTAACAATCATCAAAAAAGGGGAGATTGTTGGAACAAAATGTATGAACAAGTCTCTCTTTGAGTTTTGATGATAACAAAGTGTTAAGAAGAAAATTGGATATGCTAATGCTTGATTCTACTGTGCAGAACCATATGCTTAAAGATTGGTATCTAACAATGGTTCAAAGATCAAGTTAAGAGCAAAGGAATTTATTGAAGCTTATGTTGCAAACAACTTCTGAAGTGCTGCTTCTGATCAGTTTCTGAAGACAGTTTCGAAGACCAGCTTCCGATCCGTACGAAGACCAGCTTCTGAAGGTGCGTCTGAAGGAAGCTTCTGAAGGTCAACGAAAGTCAGCGTCTGAACAATGCGTCTGAAGGTCAATAAAAGTCAGCGTCTGATGAACAGTGCGTTTGAAGACCTGCGTCTGAAGACAGCTTCTGATGAACAGTTCCTGAAGCCAGCTTCTGAAGAGAAGCTTCTGAAGTCTGAGTTTTAAGGAAAAGCAACTATCACTGTCAACAGTAAAGCACACAATGTCATAACAGCTCTTTGCAATGGTTGTCTCCCTGGGCAAAACACGATCCCTATTTTAAGGACAATTCAAATTGTACTGCTCTGTTTTGCGCACCAGTTATGGAAAGAATTACTGCTGGTTGTAGCTTCAATACCAACGGCTCTTTTGATGACATGGCATCTTCTACAACAACTCTTTAATTCTCTATAAAGGATTGAAGATTTGAAGAAAAAGACTCTGTTCCAGAAACTACTATGCTCTGTTTTACGTGACAATCATCAAATAACTTAGGAATTCTTACAAACCTTTTTATCTTAGAATTCCTTAAGTGTAGAGTCTCAACCTGTGTTGTATTTTGTGAACACCACTGATAGTATATCAAGTGTTCAAATCAAACTCATTTCTGTTGTAAATCTGTTTGATTCAAAGCCTCTAGCCTGCGTGCTTGAGCAACTGTAAAGTCTCATACTTTGTGTGTGAGCAGGGAAGTCTCTTAGCTGTGTGCTTTGAGCAAGGAAGTCTCTTAGCTGTGTGCTTTGAGCAAGGAAGTCTCTTAGCTGTGTGGTTTGAGTAGGGAAGTCTCTTACTAAGTGTTTGAGAAACTAGAAGTCTCTTGCTTGAGGGCTTGAGCATTGGAAGTCTCTTAGTAGGTGTTTGAGCAATTAGAAGTCTCTTCCTAAGTGTTTGAGCAACTGAAAGTCTGTTAGCTATGTGCTTTGAGCAATTGTAATCGTTTGATTATAGTGGAAAATCTCTTGTTAGTAACAAGGGGACTGGACTACTTCCGGGTTGTGGAAGGAACCAGGATAAACCATTGTGTCTCTCTTTCCCTCTCTCATTTACTTTACCCGCTGCTAAATAACTCTAAAAAAGGTTTAGAACTGATCTATATCAGAATCTGAACTTAACATAAGTTTTTGAGAAAGAAAAAGGCCCACACAATTCAATCGCCCCTTCTTGTGTATTTTTCTCACCTTCATAATTTCTCCCAGCTTAACTAGTTAATACCTCGCTGATTTGTGCGGCCGTGACCCCACCAAAATGAATTCATCATACGTTCAATCGTGGTAAGAAGTGTAGTAGGGAGCTGAAAGATACTCATCACATACGACGAAATAGCTTGTAAGACGAACTTAATCATCACTTCACGATCAGCTTTAGACAAACATTACTACTCCAGGAATTGATTTTCTGCCACACACGGTCCTTGATGTAGGCAAATGTCGAATTCCTGTTTCTACCAATCATAGACGGAAGACCCAGATATTTACCTGTACCAAGAACAGCTTGGACTCCTAAAATAGATGCAAGACTGTTTCGCAAATCCTCTGGCACATTCTTACTACAAAAAATCTCAGACTTAGGTAGACTAATCGCCTAACCCGAGGCCGTCTCATATGTCGACAAGATATTCTTCATAACCTGAGCTTCGCCTTCCACCGCTTTAAAGAACAAGAAACAATCGTCAGCAAAGAGCAGATGGGATATAGCAGGAGCCCCTCTGCATATCCGAGTACCAGCAATAGCTCCTCTTTCCTCCGCATCCCTAATGAGCGAAGATAAACCTTCCACACAAATGATAAAGAGATACGGAGACAGAGGATCCCCTTGGCGCAAACCCCAGCCTGGGATAATAGAACCAACTGGTTCATTGTTAACAATAACAGAGTAAACCACGGATTCAATACACATACTAATCCAATGTATCCACCTGTTATTAAAACCCATTTGGACCATAACTTCGCGGAGATAGTCCCAATCCATTTTGTCGTATGCTTTGCTAATATCAAGTTTTAAAGCCACATACCTGTCATTGCCTCTGGTTTTAGTTTGCATAAAATGAATAACCTCGATGGCAGCCATGGCGTTGTCAAGAATAGAACGGCTCGGCACGAAAGCTGATTGATTGTCGGAAATACAATGGGGAAGCACGATCTTCAGTCTATTAGTAAGAACTTTGGATATTAATTTATAAAGAACATTGCAAAGCGCAATCGGACGCCAATCTCTCATAGATGTTTGCGAGATGCCTTTGGGGATGAGAGCAATGTTTGTCATACTCAAATCGGAGGGGAAATGACCAGTTTCAAGCCAAGCACAACATTCTTTAAAGATATCATCACTACATAAGTTCCAAAAATGTTGGTAAAAGTCGGGACTATAACCATCAGGACCAGAACACTTGTCTGGATGCATAGAAAACAAAGCATCACGGAATTCACTCTTAGTAAAAGGGGCCACAAGGAGCTCATTATCAGCTGCAGATATAGATTGACAAATGACATCTATGACAGGGTGCGTAATATTGCTTTGCTTCTGAAAAATATCAATAAAATAATTTTCCGCCACCTCTCGCATGCCATTAGGATCCGTGATTTTATTTCCATCGTTATCATCAAGAGATAAAATACGATTTACTTGTTTTTGAGCCGTAGCGGCAGCATGGAAGAATTTTGATGTTGTTGAGATAAAAATAACAACTAATTTTAAGAATAAAGATGAAAAAAATAAATTTTTTCTTTAAAATGGATAAATTACCCCAAATTCATCATAGTGTAGGATAGAAAAAACCAATTCTACATATAAACTCTTGGAAACTTAGTGGGGAATGTATCTCCCCTTAGAGTTGTAAATGGGTCCACTTGTGCATAAATTAAATATAAACTACATTCCGACTCAAATATAGACAAAATTTGATTGGTACATGCAATATAAATCAAGTGAGACATAAATGTCAAAGTGAAGAGACTCGGAAAGATTAAACAAGTTGGTCACAAAAGCTTTTGGCTGATTTTGTATATTATAAAAAATATGATTTGATAGCAAAGCTTACAAATTTTAAATTATTTTTTCTTTTGGACAAAAATTCCCCCTTTCCTTTCGTTCTTTCTTGAACCACCAAATAATTGGTTTAATAATTAACTAAGCTGAGTGCAACTGTCAGAGAATAAAACTCATAAGTGCACTATATTATTTATATTGATTTGCTCCTTTATTCTCCATTTGTGGTTGCAAACTTCTAATATATCATTGCACGACAATATATAATCAAATTAACTATATTATATTGATGTGCTTTTTTATTATTATTATTATTATTATTATTATTATTATTATTATTATTATTATTATTATTATTATCATCATCATCATGTAATTTAATAATTCATAATCAATTGATTGGACTAAAATGATTGATGAGTTTAACCTAAAAACAAATTGTTCAAGAAAAATCAAGTTTAATTTTTTAATAAAATAATTATTGATTAAACTTTACTTTATTTATTTTTCAGGTGGTGCCGAATAACATTTAATAAGACTCTCTTCTCTTAAGAATCCTAAGAATTAGTGTTAAAAAGATAATATCATATACATATCCGGTCCTTATTATAAGAAACAAAATAAAAAAACATCAAAATTAATACAATCATTAATTAATGAAACTTTTTAATATTTTTACAAATATACCTTCGTAAAAATTGTGAAACATTAAATACATCCACTGATATTAAAAAGAGAAACATTAAATGAGATAAATAAAGGTCTTTTAAGCAATAACTACTCCTTAAAAATTGTGACATTTTCTTATAAATAGAACCAAAATTTTATTTGCAAACTTTCTTATAATAAGGACATGAGGGAGGGAGTAATCTAATCTAACACAATTCAACATTTGTGCGCCTCTTTCATGACCGACATTAGAACCAAAACCTGAATGTTCGCTGACATGATAGATATGCATCTATATATCGTTTACTTTAAAACAATTGATTGCCAATCACATGAAATGGAACTCAAACATATATACCACAAAGAAATTTTGTCCCAACAAAATACGTCCAAATGCTTATAATTTATAAATATCAACCATTTTTGTTGCTGTGCAATCAAATCAAATCTGCTCCCACCATGTTCCGCTGGAACTTGCTAACTATGCAACGCAACTCATGAAAAACAAGTGGCACTTTATTTGTTTTTTATGTCATGCACATGGGGCAAATTTGTACATATCAGAGGCTACGACTAATAATAGAAATGCCTCAGGTCATACTGATCTGTAGCCAGAAATTGGGGGAGCAAAACCATGTAGCAAACTATTTTCCTTCAAAAACACAAGCATTAGATGGATTTGGATTTTGGCCATGGCATGTGGCTCACAAGCATCAATTGTTAGAAATTAAATCAAGAAATGGCTAGACTAGTATTATAGAAGATTGAGTTGCTACCATTTTTATCATTAAGAAATTTATTATTGGGCCAAAATAAAGTAGTAACCAATTGTATTGAATGAAATATATTGTTGAAAACAATTAACTTCCTCTCTGTTTTTGTGTGAGTTTGAGTTAAATATATATGTCTCATTGACATTTAATTGGTATCATAGTAGGTTAGGTCCCACAAACGAGTGTTAAAAATGTTGAGCTGTATAAAAAATTATTAAGTATATTATGAGAGAAATATGACATACACTCATCATATTGTTTGGTGTGGTTCAAAATTAAACCTGAAATTAGATTTTAGTTACTATGAACTCCATGATGACAACACATAGCTCACAATATTTAGAGCTATGTGGAACCCGATTTACAAGGAATAGAGTTTTAAATTCATCAAGGAATAGAGTTTTAAATTCTTGGCAAAATATAAAATGAAAAATCTACTAAAGAAGCATGAGAAATATGAAGTTGTCACGTAAAAAAGTAGAGAAGGCCCAAAAATCGAAACTGCAATCTTTGTGTAGATAATTCGAGAGATGCAAAATGACTAGTTCAAAAATAATAGAACAATATTTTTCTCATGTTATAAATCTTATCAATAAGAAGAGCGTGCGTGGAGAAGACATTCCGGATAGCAAAGTGGTCGAGAAAATTCTATGCACCATGTCGATGAAGTTTTATCATGGGATGACTATGATAATTGAGTCCCATGACACTTACACTTTTTCTAAAGTAGACTTTTTTTTTCAAAAGCAATTATTATATTAAAAATAAGACCCAATCAAGCACAACGTGACGTGTGTTTAAAAGGGGCTTAAAAGAGGTCCAAAAATACACAAACAAGAGTAAAGAGCAAAAGTCGAAATAGTGACATTACAAAGTGGAAAAAGCAATACAAACAAATGGGTTAGACCACCGAAAATTTAAATAAAAAGAGAATTTAGGTTTTCGAGCCTTCACCCACCACAAAAAAAATAGTCTGACACAGTCAAGTAAATGCTCCTTCGACATTTGATTGTTGCAAAAAATCTGAGAATTATGCTCCCTCCAAATAACTCAAATACACGTCAACTAGATCACGTGGAAGCAATAACGAATGTCCTTCCAAAATAAATGTGAACCACCAAATTGCAAAACATGCATACAGACATCATACAGTAACACACTACAAATTCCCAACCATTGCAAAACGCGACACCAAATGCTCCCTAAAAAAGCACATTCCAAGAAAAGATGATTAATAGATTCCTCCAGCCCACTTACTCCTAAACATGCCAATGAGCCTAAAGAGGCAACTCCAAGACAAACCAAGTTGTCTTTTGTTGGAATCTTATTGTTCCAGAATCTCCACGCAAATAACGAAACTTTAAGAGACGCAACTTTGTTCCAATTAACACCCGAGAAGGGGGGTCGAATATGCTACTATGATTAAGTCAATAAGTGGTAAACTCCTTTTATCGAATAGTCATCCGCTGGGTCATATTTCCTGATCCATTTATCTGCAACATTATCCTCCAAAATAGAGTTATCCAATAAAGCAATACAAGCTTCAACCTACTCTTCCTCCTAAGCAAAAAGTCTCATCATCCATCTCCACCCTTGACCCTTAACACCCCGTCCCAACCGAACCTCCTCATCTAAGCTAAAGTAATATTATTATCCTCGAATAAGTCAAAAGGACGACCAAATCGAGTACATAAAAGAACACCATCTAACCAAAGATCCTTCCCAAATGGAGTATTTTCTCCAGTACCCACCTTATGTACCACACAATCCGAGAAATGCATTATTATCCACGCCTACACCATCTCTAATGTTGCATAAGTCCTTCCACCAACCAGATGCCTTACTAACCCCTCCCCTAATACGACCACCCTCAACCTCGTATTTAGCTTCCAAAACTTAATAACACAACCCACCCTGATCAACAATTAACCGCCAACACCACTTCCTCAACAACACCAAATTAAATTCTCTAATTTTTTGAACCCCCACATGACCAGATTACCTGTAAGAACTCACCTTACCCCAATGGATCCAATGAATTTTGCGCTTATCCTCAAACCCCACCCCAATTAAATTCACTAATCCTTCAAACCCCCAGACCATCATATTTCCTATCAGAAATCACCTTACCCCAATGGATCCAATGAATTTTGCGCTTATCTATGAAAAAAGGTTACAACATGCTGATCCATAACGACTATTGTCATTGATTGGAAGATATGGAAGATTCATCACAAAGGTAAAAATGGTTCATAACCATCTATTCTCTGTCAGAATTCAACGATGATAGATTTCATTGGTTGAGTTCAATAATTTCTAATAAGATGATTGGTTGTGACATATGAGATTTGGAAACTTTCAGTTATTTTGCTTAAATTACTTGTGACAAAAGAATCATTGAGAATAATTTCCGACCATAAAGTCTTGGAGGGCAAAGAAACCATCGGAGATAAATTAGTTAGACTCGTGTTCATTTGAAATTGATAGAACATGCACATACATAATTGAGAGAAAGATTAAAATGATCTCCACACACTCACACTTTAGAGAGAAAACTACGAAGAAATGATAAAACTCTTTATTATTGAATGTGAGAGATATAAAAGATATCAATTACATTTTACACGACTCCTATTTATAGAACTATACACTAGTCAGTTATTAACTAACTAACCACTAACCATAACCATAGTGGGGTTAACACCGTAACTGACTTAACTAACCCATACTAACTAACTAACATTAGGATATGAATTATACTTCAACAGACCCACTTAATTCAAATTCTTCTAACATCTTAAATTGTAACAAGAAACATTATTCCTGGATCCCATTGATTGACTTGTATCTCAACAAAGACACGATAACTCCTTTGTAAACAATGAGTTTGATCAATCAACTTTATTGAAGTACCTTTTGTATTTCTTCCGAATCGTGGGTTAAGTATTTTTATACTTTTTCCCTTTTTATAATAAAGTTTTAAGTTAAAAAAATAATGAAAAAGTTCTTTAATTAAGGTGTACTAATATACACCACTACCTTAATTATGTCACGACTCAACGCCTAAATCTACCTAATCATTGCCATCATGAATTTCATTTAAGCAATTTTTGGTTACACTAGTAAAAGATCCGGTTATAACCAATATTTCATTATATTTTTATTATAGTGGTGAAATTGTCCTTGTAATTTTGTCCAAGTCTAAAAAATAGTTCCTGTAAAACAAAACATACCTTTATAATTTTAGATTCTTCATATTTTATCATCACTTTATTAAATAATTATTTCGGCGAAGTCTAAAAAATAGCTTTTATAAAGGGTTAAAATGTCTCAAAATAGTCAAACTAAAAAGATAAAATATGATATATCAAAAATTAAAAGGGGAAATTTATAGATAAGAGATTATTTTGTATTTGATTAAAGAATGCTAATCTCTTTATCTTTCCCGCCCACAACATTTCCTGAAAGTCAGCAGCGAATTTCCATTAGGCCAAGGTTTGTTAATAGTTTTTCAAAGGAACTTCATGTACGTTGGTTCCTTTTGCTTGGTCCTTAACCTGTTAGGCCAGCCAGAATTATAATGCGTTACCCTTTAAGTCATTGAACAGTGTTGAACTGTCTCTTTTTTACGACTTTTCACTTCCATTAACACCGTTCTTTCAAGATATGGTACTAATTCCTGTCATTCATTAGCTGTCTGTTATTATAGAAATTGAAATGCTCGTGCTCAACCTGAAAAGTAAAAAGTTTAAATAAAGTCAACTAGGTTAATCAAGTAGACAAGTACTACCCGTAATAAAATCCTCAATCAACATATCCTGTTGTTTTCACCTGGTTTGCTTTCATGCATGTTACCTTTTACATTAGCAAAGACAGAAAATAATTCAGAAAGTGTGACGAAAATTACAACCACCTAAATTTTTTAGTAAATTGCAAAAATTAAAAAAATTTATCGAGTAAAGTAAGGAAATTAAGAAAAGCTAATTGTGATGTTAAATTTGTTTGTATTTGATATTATTTTTGTCCTAAATTATATTTCACTTTAACACATTACATACAAATTAAGATACAAATCAAAGGATATTATTTACACTTCTAAAGGTTTTTTTTTGTTTGTTACAATTTAGAAGTTTTGAGTTTGAGTTCCGTTATTAGTATTTTTCAAAGAGATTTAAATGTAAATGATTGGATTGGAGCAGAGTTTTCTCACCTTAAAAGTTCTCGTTACAAAAAATAATATTCTTTATATAGTTTATTAGCTCAACTATGATTTAGTCAAAACAAAATTAATTTAACCATGAATTTACTACGATGAAGGATTTTTTTTTGTCAAATAATTTAATGATTAGAATTTACCTTTTAAACGAATAAATAAGATATTCGAGATTCAAATCAATACATTATCTTTATCAATTAAACTATGTTTATGGAAACTCTTTAATAGATGTTCTAGTATATACCGTATAAATAAATTAAGAAACGTGCTGCTAGTAAGAAACATCAAACATCGTTATCAAAATTTGGTCACAATCTCTGATCAAATCCTCGTCACATTTTCCTCTTTGTGCAAAGTCTATTTTAGTGGGTTTCCTCTAAAAATTCAACACACAAAACAAGACAAATCAATCACAGCGTTGAAACTGATATTGGGAAGGAGATTTTTCAATAAACTAGTAGAAGTGAAGTGACTGGTGAGGGCTGAGACTGAGTTATTTATTGTGCGCAAGGTGGCTGGAAAAAGTCTCATGCTATAGTGGTGTTGCCACTACCGACTCCTTTATCAGCATTTCTGGTACTACACTGTGTGCACACGTTCCTTGTGTCCAAAGTCACTATACTGTGAGTTAATAAACACTTTTATTTTGGAAGAAATAAACACATAAAACAACAACTAAAACAATAAAAAGAGTGAAGAGTAATATTTACTTAGACACAAGTCTAAATAAAAATATTTGGATATATACACAAAAAATATTTATTTTTTAAAATGAATAAATTTAAATGATGTTAATTGTTTAAATAATATTAATATGGGATTGTGGAGATAAGCCTTTCTCGTTAGTTTATTCTACATATATATTCCTCTTCAATCCAAAGTATCTACTATCTAGTACTAGGATAAATGAAGATAATAATCCTACACTACACGTAAGAGGTAGGTTTCCTTTGGTAGTTTGGTACATCCAACATTTGATTCTTGGCATGCCTTTTCAGCCATCCTTTATTCTTTAATTTCTTAATTTTTTTTTTTCTCTTTTGGTTAACATTTTCCTTGGAAGTAAAGTTAGATAAGTGTTGATCGTTGAGAAATTAGAGAATTAAATTTGTGCCTCATGATATCAAATGTCTCTGATCAAGTATCATAATGACTAGACTCACACATTAAATATAAAGAAGTAGAGAATTCAAACTTTGGTCCATACATATCAATATCTCTACAACCAACCAGAGACGAGACTATGAACATTGATGATGTAACTTTGACTACCTCAAAAAATATTGTTTTATTTGAATAAGTTAATATATTTTATATTTATAGATATCCCAATAATATATATTTTGTTATAATTAGCTCAAATTAGTTTAATTGTAAAAAGTTATTAGAAAAAATAAGTCAAAACGTTATGATAAATTTGTTCGGTCTTATTTTGACATTTTTGATCACTTTATCAACTATAAAGGGGGGTTTATTTGATTTTGTCGTCCTTGACTTGAGTACTTCTTGTACTCAATTTCATATTTATTTGTACTTCTCATTTTTTATTTATATATAATATATTTGCCATTAAAAAAACAATAAAAATTGTCAAGATAAAATTCAAGAATATGTTTGAGTTTGAACCTTAGACTCACACACTTTGCTAATTTTATTCTCTAATTTATTGCTCAGTTTGAATTACTTTCAAATAAAAATTAATATTTAAAATCAATATAACAGAATTAATTTATTGATTTTTTTCGTTATAACAAAAAAAAACTCATCATCAATTTGCCTAATATCATGCGGGGAAAATCATTTTCCACTTCTATTTTCTTTCCCTAAAAAAATTCGATTTTCTTTATGACGATTTTTTTTAGAGGTACAACCATGATGAACTTTCTAAATTTTTTTGGCAAAATGACGAACTTTATAAACGGTCTACTTTTTTTTTTTGAAGGAATTATAAACGGTCTACTTGAATCAACATATACTATTTTCTTTTTATTAACATTAAAACATTAATCTGTCTAGCCTCGACAAAAGGTTTTCCAAAGTTGTATAGGTGGCTCCAAAAAACACCTATTAGATTAGGCTAATTAATCTGATTAGCTATTAACCAAAGTTTTCTTTATTGTCAACCCAATTTGTTAGTTGAGAAAAATAATTAATTTTCATTATGTGGTGCTTTTGTTACATGAGGTGGGCATATCACCTGTTCTTGTTTTGCATTTAATTTGGAGCTTCCTCTGTCGAGAAAGGATGAGAGACAACAAAATAAACAAACAATTTAGAGAGAGGGAGAGAATTCACAAATATACAATCAACATAAAAAATTCATATTTCTTTAAACTATTCAATCGCATCTTAGGTATCATCGATTTTGAGATCAATCAATGATAACATGTTAAGAGCATAAAATTTTGCCTAATTTGATTTACGGTCTCTCAATTAGAGTGTTTCCACTTGAATTTAAACATGTTCTATTCCTTGTGAAGTCAACATGTGGGTTGACAATAATGGGTTGCTACACTTGTTGCATTATATTTGTGTATGTTTTAATATCACACTAAATTTGCTGAAATTAGTATGAGTCACTGTGATACGAAATATACACTTCATTAAAATATTTTTAGAAGAGTTCAGTTTTTAATTTTGTTAACATACCTATTTATTGTAGCAAATGGAGTTGACAATATATCATCATTTATAATTTATATACAACAAACTGAACAAAACAATGACTCATGAGTTTGTTATATAGTTGCACCTAATTCAAAAGGTCCTTCTATAATGTAGGGAGTAGGGACTATATATATATATATATATATATATTGATAGTATCGCTCAATTATAGACCAAATTTGCAACTAATCAATTGCTTTAATGGTGTGCATTGTTATGGTGGAGGCATGTGGTTTTTGTCGAAGTATCTTGTACCTTTTTAGAGAAGGTTCATTGGATATGAAGTCATAGTGATGATCCATGGATGCTTCCAATTTAACTTTGCAATGTGATATAAAAGGCTATCACCAAAGTGATTTCTAACTGCTAAGAAAAGGTGGTCTTTAAGATAATAACTTCAATGCGAAGTAGTTTTATTCTAAATAGAGGTATATATACTTTGGATAACATCATAATCCTCCAAAAAATTATTAGCATTTGATATAGAAGATATAAAACAGGGTAAGTAGTTACTAAATTAGAGCTAAAAAGGCTTGTGCTAAGCTAGAATTTGGGTTTGATCAAACTTATGTGTGCTTTCATTGCATTTTCTTAAAAGATCTTGCTAAGAGTATTAGACACTTAGTTCTTAGCATAGTTCTAATTAGTGGTATTAACCTATTTTAATTGATGCAACACATAATTTATATAGGAGTAGGGGTGGGAATAGGCTAGGCCGAGCTAGACTTTGCAAGACCTAAGCCTGGCCTGCGACCTGTCATAGGCTTACTTTTGAGGCCTGAGTCTGGCCTTTTGAAAACCTGATAAGGCATGCTAGCCTGTTTAAAAGCCTATATCATATGAACATCTTTAAGTAAGCAATGTGATTTAAGTTTAAATAGACTAGCGAACTAATAGATCGATTAGATTAAACTCTCTTTTAGTAATCAACATGAGTTTTTAGGGAATTTAACTATATATTGCATCATATTTCAATTATAGTTTATAATAATACATTTGTATATGCGAAAAATTAATGTATACTAATAAACTTAAATTACTAACGAATTTATATTTTAATTCAAAGTACAAAATATATTATAATAATAAATAATATTAATCATATTTACTTAAATAGGCCGGCCTAATAGGCTTAAGAGGCTTTTTGAATGGCATGTGGCATGACCTTTTAAGCTAAATATGCTTCTAAAAAAGCCTAGACTTTCTCTATTTAAGAAAAAAGTCTGGCCTGACCTGGCATGTCGTAGGATAGGTCATAGGCCCCTGTAGGCCGGTCTGGCCTATTCCCATCCCTATATAGGAGTAAAGAGGATGCAAGAAATGCTAAAATAAAACCTACTACATCCAAACTGATGCTCCTAGTTAACTACAATTTGGTCAAAATTTTATTTGAGCTTTAATTTTGTTACTGCATGTGTGCCGGCTTGGCAATCCAAGTTTTTTTTTTCTTTTGCACGAATTTAAATTTGTGTTACCAAGATCCTTTATTCTCAACACCTAATTCAACTCATACAAAATATGTTTGTAAGATGAGGACTACTCATCCATTATAAATACAATTTTAGACTTTATCTCATTAAATATGAAACTCTTTATTAGACACACAGTTCTTAGCATAGTTCTAACTAGTGGTTAATACTTAACTACAGTTAGTTAGAACTAACTAAGGTAGTTACTAACAGTTAGAGTTAGTTAAGATTCTCTCTTCCTACTTCTTTTCCATAACTTTTATATATACAAGTACTTGTAATCAAAGTTCCTCAACTGCAACATTTGATACAATCAAGCCAAAGCGTGCATCTCGAACGAAGCATCTGTTCATGAAGTCCAAGCCAAGCCATGCCTTAAGATCAAAGAATCTCAGTTGTGTCTTGGAATGAAACCTTTGTCAAGCAAAAGTCGTGCCTTTGAATATCCTCAAGAACGAAGCCTCAAATCCAACACAAGTCAAGCCTCCAAAACAATGTTTATTAAATGACAACATAAACCATATTGTTGTTAGACTATATTTTCAAAGTGTTTATTTCGAGTGGAATGTTGGAAATTAAGATTGCAGAATTCTTTAATTCCAGAGAAGGTTAAGATTTCGACAGTCTTTGCAATTCGACAGGATTAGGAAGAGCTTAATACCACAGAAGTTTCTAAGTCCAAGACAAGGATTTTTGACAAGATGGTTTTCGACAGACTAAGAAAAGCTCAAGATTGCAGGATTTTTCTAAGTCCAAAACAGAACTTGGTAATTTCGACAGATGAAGATTTCGACTGGTATGAAGTTCAAACTGAAGAGTCAAACTCAAAGAGCCAGACACGTGGAAAACATGTTGAAGCTGTCAAAAGAATTAGTTTATAGCTATTGGTTTCTTAGTTTTTTCAAACATGTATATATAGTAGTTTTTCATAGGAAAAACAGGTTAGTCACAAATCATTTACAAAAGTTCTTAAACTCAAAGTACCAGCGTCTAGAGAAACGACTACAGAATGTATGTAACAATGATTTGATGTACCATCTTTATTATTCAATGCAATGCAATTACTTTCTTTTAAGTGTTTTTGCCTTTAAACTTTAAAGTTTCTACTCTTTCATCATTAAAGATATCCTGTTGATTTCTGTCGAAAGACAATTATCTTCATATAAAAACAGTTTCCTTCATCTTTATTTAAACAATTGTATTATATATTCTATTTGATATCAACATAATCTAGTATAGAAAACATAATATATGCATGATCAACAAGTGGAGTGTCAAGCATGTTGCGAAAATTTTGCATCCGAAGACTTAAGTTACCATGAGATGGTTATGTTGAACATCCTTATAAGAGAGAAAAGAAAATAAAAGATAGAAAATAAAAAAGGTATGTTCTAAGATAAAATGTAATATTTAGAAAAAAGCCTAGAACATGTGAAAAGTTTAAATGTTTGTCATCTCTATTGAGAGTTATTAGATCATGATGTGAATCAATCAAGTTGTTTTCATACACTTGGATTGATATATGATCTAATTTCAATATCTTCTTTGTGAGAGTAAGAATCCTTTATTGACTTTGTATCAAATCAGATACAAACTCAACTATGTTGTAATCCAGTCCAGTAGTAGCAAATCCTTACAAAAGAAAAGTCTAATAAGACAAGTAAACACTTCGTTCCTTGTACTGGCTGTGAGTACAGTGTATGGAAACTAGGGTTTCTGAGTTCTGTTTAGGTCATGCCTTGGGAATGATCCCAAGGTTACTATTTGTAGCCTCTCTTGGGCCTACCCGGTCATGGTTTTGGGCCCAAATCGTAAAGGGCCAAAACCATGACTAGGGCGCCCTCGTAAGCTGCTGAGGGCGCCCCCAGAGGGTGCCCTTTAGGAAGGTCACCTAGGGTTATTTATGGCTGTTAAGTGGGCCATGCGCCCTCCTGGAGGGCGCCCAGCTTTATTCCAAGGGTTCACCCCTTGTCCTCAGGATCTCAAGTCCTAAATGGTGAGATCTACGGTCCACAGCCCAACAAGCACGAGTCTTGGTACAAGGCGAAGTGATTAAACTGTTTACGGGGGGATTTGCCAATGACCTTTGCCCAGCAAGTGGGGCTTACTAGTCACGAAGCTATATGAAATTTTTTTACGAATAGTAGCCCAACATGGATGCTTGCCCAATCATGGGTGCTCGCCCGCGATGAGTGCTAGCCCAACATGGGTGTTTAACCCTGCGTGGGTACTAGCCCAACACGGATACTAACCCAACGTGGGTACTAGCCCAACACGGGAACTAGCCCAACGTGGGTACTAGCTCCATGTTTTTGTTTTGAGTGCCTTAATGGGCGCTAGCCCAACGAGAGTATTCATATTAGCCCAACAAGCACGAGTCTTGGTACAAGGCGAAGTGATTAAACTGTGTGTAGAAACGGCTCCTTTGAGTAGATTAGATCGCCGCGCCGGGACTGGCCCATTGTGGGCATGGTCCCTTTGAATCTTCAGGTTGAGGGCGCGCCTTAGTGGGATCCGACGGCTGACATGAGGCGACCGTTCGCTCTCGCTGACGTGTTCGCATCACAACGGCTCTCGGATATCGTGTCAACTTAAGTGACGTCATCTGCGCGTTTTCCCAGGCTTTTTTACTTTAAACTGAAACGGATCTACTTTTCCTCCTACTTTCAGATTTCTTTTATCCTTTCCCCTTCCTTTACCTCCGTCTTTCTCTTCCAAATCGTTTTTAATCGTTCAAGCGGTTACAATCTTTGTGGATCGCTGCGCCTGCTGTTTACGGATCGTTCGGAGCCCGTGTTCGTTCTCAAGCCTTTCACTTGTCTAAATCCAGGTAACCCTATTCGATCTCGCTCTTTTTTATTTTAAATCAGTAGTATGGTGGTAATTAGGGAGTGCGATGAGGCGGGTAGGAAGATATCCCCAGCTAATTCGGAGGAGAGGTGTAGGTTGTGGAGGGAAAGTGTTAGGCATGCAAAGCGGTCAGATGAAACCATTGATTGGGTGATGTTTGATAATGCCTACTACGACCACTCCCTTTTGACGGAGTTTTCGAGTGATTCGGACGAGGGTGAAGGAGGGAGTAGTAGTGGGAATTCATCTGACTATATTATTCATTCTGTTCGCCCAGGTCCGTTCTGTAGGAAAGGAATTTGTTACATGGCGTCTTCTAGTGGTTCAGAACAAGAGAGTTTCGCCGACGAGGTGCTTCGTTCAGAGTCTGTGTACATGGATCCCCAACGGGTGGCGTTTTTTCAGAGTAAGCTGCACGTGTCCTCTACGGGATTTGAGGAGGATGTGGTCTTGGAACATTGTTGCCCAGGTGAGAAAGTGTGCGCACAAAGGCCGAAGAGCGTGAAGAGTGAGATGTTTCATATGTACACGGCAGTTTTTGAGGATCTGGGTGTGAAGTATCCCTTCACGCCCTTTGAAGTTGACGTACTCAATTGTCTAAATGTGGCGCCCTCTTAGCTGCAGCCGAACAGCTGGGCGTTTATACGTGCTTTTGAGATTTTATGCGAGGGGTTGGGTTTCCAGCCCTCAGTTGGATCCTTCTTCACGTTTTGCGGCACGAAGGGGGTAGATAAGCAGTCTTGGGTGTCCATCAGTGCGCATCCTGGTAAGATGTTGTTCCCGCCCTACGCCTCTCATTACAAGAATTGGAGACAAACGTTCCTCCGGGTCCGGGGACGAAAGGATTGTGAGGCAGCTGCTGTGTGGGTTGATGGTAAGCTGAGGTTTCCCATATGTTGGACGAGTGCTCCGGCGTCTATCATGGGATTTGACTATGAAAAGCTGGATGTATACGACTAGGGCGTCGTCTGTTTTTTGGATAAAATGTTGCCTATGAACATCCGAGAGTTGTTGAATAGGGAAGGGGATGTAGATAGCTTAGACGAGTACCTACGTGAGTCAAATTCATTTATTTATGCCTATATTTTGCTTTTCTATTTTCTTGTCCTCTTAACTTTTCTGGTTTATTTTCTGTAGAGGATATGGTGCTCATGACTGCGGCGGAGAGGAAGAGATATCTCGAAGAAATGAAGGCTAAAAAGGCTGCTGAGGGATGGCGGTCACTGATCCCGCGAGACTTATTACCTGCAAGCCGAAGAGAAAAGCTGATCATCCGCCCGAGTTTCAAGCTGAGTCCCTCGCAGCGGCTATGCATGATAAAGCGTCGCACGGGAAATATGATAAAGGAAAGGCGGCGGCGGAGAAAAAAGGTAAGAAAACGCCTTCTACTTCCTCGCTTAGCGCCATCAAAACCAGCAGGTCAGTGTCTTCTTTCTGGGATAAAGGCTTTGACTATGGTGCCTATGTCAAGGAGAGGCTAGTTTTCAGTCCGGAAGACGCGGAGGCGGGGAAACAGGGCGCTGTTCCCTTTATGACGAGGGATGTGGGAGTTCATTGCTTGCGGTCTATAATGCTTTTGGAGGCGGTGGATCGGAAGTATGAAGAGCTGGTGCAGAACGAAGAGGCTCTTCAAGCTACGGTGAGGGCATTGGAGAAAGAGGTGGAGGAAGCCAAGGATGCGAAGGAGAGAGAAGTGCAAGAAGCCAGGGATGCGGTGAAGCTTGAATGTGATAAACGCATCTCCGATCTGAAGATTAGTTATGCAGCGGATCTTGCTGGGAAGGACGGGGTCATTGCTAAGCTGCAAAATGATGTCGCGGCTGGAGCAGAAAGAGAGGATCAGCTTAAGGCTGAGGTTTCCGAAGCGAAGGGCGAGCTGGCTCTGAACTTCGATACTGGCTTTGAAAGGGCCAAGGCTCAAGTCGCCCTTCTCCATCCTGGCGTCGATATTTTCGCCCTTGATTCTTTTAAAATTATTGTAGATGGCGCCCTAGTGGACGAACCATAATTTCGTTTGTTGTAATTTAATTTCCTTTGAACTCAGTACTTGATGTTTGCACGGAAGCAATTATCGTTTTTATATCGTTCCACAGGGATTAATGTGATATCATAAACCGTTCAACGTCGATTATCGTCTTAAGTTAGGGTTTAACCTTTTTCAATACTACGCTACTCAACATTTAAAAACTTAATAAATAAAACGTAGAGTGATAGGACATAGAAGGCGTTAGGATTAATGTTCATCAATCAAACATCGTTTGTATTCGATTGATCATAAATACGGATTCTAGCTTTTTCTTATATATGACATTATTACGTATTGCTCAACAACGTCATTGATTTCCCAAATGACGTCGTGAGATCGATCGTATCGTTTAATCGATGATTTCTCAATCTATTAAACGATTCGAAAGCTTTATGATCCAATACTTAATGTAATTATCAAAACCAAATCCCATTTCTAGAATTTCTTATCTTGATAGAATATCATTCTAAACCTAGATTCAAAAGTCTTTTTCAACAACATTTAAATCAAATATAAGAGTGAAAAACAAGAAGAAATTCAATGGTATATAAAAATGCTAGAATCATATATTTAATAATCAAAAGTTTACAACATGGAATGATTGATTACCTATTAATCCCAACAAAGGAGATTAGTTGATCATTGTCATGACAACTATTGCAAAATAAGAAAGGAAGATGAAGATATATTAAGGCTTGATGTCTCAAAACTTCTTAATGTATTCTTCAATCCAAATCACTTTGCTATTTGAAGTTTTCCTCCTTCTATGCCTATTCTCTCTCTTAGATAACTAATATTTTGAGCTCTGGAAAATGAAAATTCTGATAAAAAACTAACTGTCTTGAAAATGAGCTTCAAAATCTATTTATATGCTGAGAAAATGCTCGCTCGCTACAAGCGACCAGCCTGTCACTTGTAGCGAGGAAGTCAACTGGCCAATCCAAGACCTCCACGTCATCCATCAGCATTAAACCGCCCTCGGGTCGCTGTAGCGACAAGATCTGTCGCTACAAGCGATGGATCTTTGAAATTCCCTGCCTAGGCTCGCTTCAAGCGTCCAGTTCATCGCTTCAAGCGATGAACCCTTGTAAATCCCTGCCTAAGCTCGCTTCTAGCGATGGAGTCTGCGCTTCAAGCGATGGCTTCATGGAAATCCCTGCCTATCCTCGCTACTAGCGATGGCTTCTGCGCTTGTAGCGATGACATCAAGAAAATCTTCATTTCTTTGCATCAATCAGGTCCAAGCATGTATTTCCTGTATAATCACATGGGGTAAGGCTTAGGATTACAAATATTGCATTTTTAACACAATTATGCTCTAATCCTAAGGTAACTTGTAAAACAAGTAATCATAAGTGCCCTAAAATGTATCAAAAGATAACAACTTTTAGGCACTTATCAAACTCTCCCCAACTTACATTTTGGTTTGTCCTCAAACCAAAGAATCAAAAGGAAATTTTCATAGCTTTTAAACCACAGTATTGAGCAATTAGCAAAGGATTCAAAAAGTGTGAAGAAATAAATATCAGATGAGTGATTCAAATGTGATTGCGCAAGCTAAAGTTCAGTTTCTCATTAAACAAGATACATACTAAAAATGTGAACTAGTTCTAAACACAAAGAATCAAATCACACAATCCTAAACAAGCAACATGTTTAAATTTGAACCAAACCTAACACACTTCTATATAAAGTATATGAACAATTTGAAATCTATTGTGAGGGTATGAACACTCATCCAACAAACATGATAACATTCCAATTAAATTATGTGTCCATCTAATTATCATTTCCAAAAGCATAAAAGGCATTGATCAAAAGGTCTTTAAGGGTTTTAATTGGGCTAGGTTACAAAAGAATTGTCATATGTGGGATATTTGAATTCAAATGGCCAAGCAAAAGGAACATTCAATCTAATTACAAACTTCCTTCTTTTTCCAATACAACACTTGGTGAATTACATACTTTTCTTTTCTTGATTGATCTTGACAACTTTTTCTTTGAATTATTGCAAACCTTTTCATTTTTTTTCTCTTTTCTTTTTCTTGGTTTGCTTTTCTTTCTTTTTTCTTTTCTTTTCTTTTCTTTGTTGTCAAGATCAATTATCACATTCACCATTACATTGACATAACATAACCTCCCTTTCTCCCCAACTTATTTCAATGACACCCTAATCGAATGTTCCTTTATCATTATGGCAAAGGTCAATAAAAACGATGGATAAGGGTTCACAAGAAAACAACTATCAGAATTCAATAAAGAGTTAACTATGAACTGAATTTTTTTACAAACTCCGGCAATTTAAATAAGCAATTGAGCTTATTAAAATTGACAGTTCACTGTTAACAATTCTGATTCAATAGGCTCAGAGGGGTTTACAGATACTCACACTTCTCACAGGGTAGGTTCATTTGGTCAAGTATTTCACTCTATTTCAAAAAATTGCCTTGATCACTTCAATGTTTTTATACAAATTAAAACAACAACAGATTTAACATAAAATAACTGAGTTAAACATGAACTGTTGGTCTCCTGCATATATATACAATGGTTGAGGATACCTCACATTTTGGCTAGTTCTATATTGGTTCAAAACTAAACAAATGCTTGCTTAAAACTGAATAAATTAACTTGTGTGTAAAGAACTTATTCACATTCAAGAATATACCTAGAAAAACAAGAAAACGAGTACCTTAGCTGCGCGCTTTAACACTCATTCTATCATTATCACTCAAATGATTCTAAGCTCAAGCACTGGCTTTTGAATCTTTCATCTCTCTTTCAACATTGTTGGGATAATTTCAAAAAATTTTAACCAAAACTAAATAACAAAACATAAATAAAATATAAACTATACTAAACATGTTATAACCAAAATAAATAACATAAACCAAAAGGTAACATCATCCATGGTACACAAAACATAAACAAAACAAAGTACAAAACATAATAAAATGTTATAAAAGTACAAAGCTTAATAAATAAAATGAAAGGGATGATAAAACAAAATCAGTCTGCAGCTTTCATCAAAATCAGTCTGAATCTGAATCCATGTCCTCAGAATCTATCATAGTTGCAGCCATACGGTCAAGGCTATTTGTAGCCTCCGATGAATCATCTCCAAGATCATCATCAACATCAGCATTGTCATCACCATCATCACCGGCATCCTCATCACCAACATCTGCTGCAGCTGCCCCTCCAGGAAAGAAAGGCCTGTCCCCAGGCCAAGCTATATGCTCAGAGAAGAAGGCTGGCGTCCATGTGCTGTGGCCACTATCGTGCAGATGACTCTGAATAGTCGTGAGAGCCCGGTGATTAGACGCATTCTGCGCCATGAGAAAAGAGCTCACCAGAGAGGGGTCCCAACTAGTGAAATCCAGTGGAGGAAAGGTCGGGCCCTGAGGGTGGCTAGGGTGATGTGGTGGTGGTGGTGGTACACTAGAAGGTCCGGCTGAGGAAGAAGGTCCAGCTGAAGGAAGAAGGTGGGGCAGGAGGTATGGGGGTAGAGCAGTACCTATTGATGTACCTGTCATCAATAGGATTCTTGATCTCTTCATCTACCTGGTTGGGCATGTGTACCCTAGCTCGTCTACATAGTCCCACAATCAAACCAAGAAAGGTCAGTGGGCATTTGGGTTTGCCTGGGGGTAGGATGCCGCTCTCAGCTACAACCCTCATCTCATTGGCTATAAGCCTAGCAACGTCAACCTGACGGTTGCTAAGAATATAGTGGAGAAGGGGTGTAACGTCGAGGGTGGTAGAAGAGGTGTGTGATTTAGGCTGGATATTATATAAAATTAGGGTAAGGACTACCTGAGCAGGTGTAGTCATGTCCTCTCTGAAGGCTCTGAAAGGCTTACCCGAAGCCTTGCTCACATCATAGTGCTTCCCCTCCTGGAAGATGTCTCGTGCAATCAGCTCATGATCCTAATTCCCGCTCCTCTGGTGCTCATGGAAGTCACATAGCATGGTTGGTGCTAATGGATTATCCTCCTCACAAAGCTCCAACGGTTTACCCAAATACGCATTTATGGACATACGATCAAAGGCAATGGTACACCCTCTCACATATGTCGTCCACGTGAATTCGTCTGAAGGGTCTGCTGGGATCGCATTTGCATAGAATTCCCTCACGATGTCGTAATTTATCTTCCTTGGTGGAGTGCACAGTATCCCCCATTTCCTTTCATTGATCATGTGTGCTATCCCTCCGTATTCTCCCTCTTCTGATATCTGGAATTGCTTCTCAGACCAGACTCTCCGTGTTTTCAGCTCCTCATACCGTTCTTGATTCCTCAAACTTAGGAAGCGGCTCGTGTCATGCGGTTGAAGGTTGGCTCTTGGTCGAGATGATGAGCTCTCAACGTTCCTTTGTCTTTTGGATGAGGATTTGGGTGCCATTCCTACACAACGATTAAAACGGACAAAAATTAGGTAGGATACAAGTCAGGTTCAAATCAAAAGAAGAATAAAACAAATTCTGGGTTTCGTCGCTACAGCGACAGCTTGGTCGCTTGTAGCGAGCGAACCCAGAAATTGCTGGATTCCTGCGCTACAAGCGCACTGTAGCGAGGAAGACCCATTTTCAAAATTCATGTTTTTCTTGATTCTAACCTACTTGTAGCATGCGAAATTAACCCTTAAGCTAATATAAATGAGTAAAAATCACTACAACTTCCTCTTCATCAAAAACCCTAAATTATTTTGAATTTTTACAATTAGGTTTTTTTTCAAAATACGAATTGAATATACAAGAGGATGAATGGAGAGTTTTCCAAGTGATTCTAGTTCGTTTATTTCAGCTTAAGCTTCAGATAATCATAGGTAACAACAGGGCATAATATTAAGTATAAAAATTTAAAAATCCTAAACCCTAAATTCCAAATCAGCATGCAGGCATCAATAATCATCTAAACAGCTACAAACAGTAACAGAGAAGTTCGAAAACATACCTAAGTGTTGATTGAGCAAGATAAAGCACAGGTACAGAGTTGATTTGCAAGATTAAGCAGAAAAGGAAATTGCAGAAAGTGCAGGAATGAATGTAATGGAAATGGAATGTTTACAGAAGTAATAGTGCGAAAATAAGAGACAAAAACGGCTAGTGCATTAATGAAAGTGGTTGGGAGGTAGGGAAAGAGTCACTAGTGGCCTGGGAACTATAAAACTAGTTTCTGCTACGGTCGCTACAAGCGCGCGACCTGTCGCTACAGCGACAGGCTATAAGCCCATCGCTACAATCGTGGTGTGGCGCTACAAGCGCAAGGTGTGGAATCCATCGCTACAAGCGACAAGTGCGTCGCTACAGCGACGTAGTGCAAAGTTCATCGCTACAGCGATGAATCTGTCGCTGTAGCGACCATGACAGGAAACAGAAAAATAAAATTTTGAGTTCTTGCCACTATCCCTACATGCATAAATAACTGTACAGAACTAAAATAACACTAAAAATGCAACATACTTACAAAATTGGGGTGCCTCCCAACAAGCTCTTGTTTAACGTCATTAGATCGACGCCTGATTCGCTTATGCCTAAGAATTGATGAGTGAAATCGTCGTCGTGTGCCGAACAACTTCACCTCCAAAATATGGCTTCAGCCTCTGTCCATTCACTGTCCATGTTGACTTAGTAATAGGATCCTCTAATTCCACAGCTCCATAAGGTTTTACCTCCTTGATCATGAACGGACCGGACCATTTGGACTTCAATTTACCCGGAAATAGTCTTAGCCTTGCATTGAACAGCAACACCATTTGACCAGGCCTGAATTCCCTCTTCATGATCTTCTTGTCATGATACCGTTTGACCTTTTCCTTATAAAGCTTGCTTGACTGATAGGCTTGGTCACGCATTTCTTCTAACTCATTCATCTGAAGCTTTCTCTTCTCCCCCGCTTGCTCTTGATCAAAGTTCAAAAACTTGAGCGCCCAAAACGCTTTGTGCTCCAACTCGACCGGCAAGTGGCATGCTTTCCCATACACCAACTGGAATGGTATGAAACCCGTAGGAGCTTTGTATGCGGTCCTATAGGCCCACAACGCTTCGTCCAGTTTCATCGCCCAATCCTTTCTTGATGATGACACGGTCTTCTCAAGTATCCGTTTGATTTCACGGTTGGATACCTCGGCTTGACCGTTGGTCTGTGGATGGTATGGTGAAGCTACCTTGTGCTTTACTCCATAGTGCTCAAGTGCTTTTGCTAACTGTTGATTGCAGAAGTGAGAACCTCCATCACTTATTAGCACTCTTGGAGTTCCAAATCGGGAAAAGATGTTCCTTTTCAGAAACTTGACCACCGTCTTGCTATCGGCTTTCTGGGATGCTATTGCTTCTACCCACTTTGACACATAGTCAACAGCCACCAGAATGTACTCGTTGTTCATGGAGGATGGAAATGGCCCTACAAAGTCAATACCCCAACAGTCGAAGACTTCGACTTCAAGGATACTTTGTAGAGGCATTTCATTCCTTTTTGAAATCCCTCCGGTTTTCTGGCAACTCTCGCATTCCTTCACATGTTCGTATGCGTCTTTGAACAAAGTGGGCCAATAAAAGCCGGCTTGAAGAACTTTTGCTCCAGTTCTTTCTCCACTATAATGACCACCATATGGCGAGTTGTGACAATGCCACATGATGTCCTTGGCTTCTTCTCTTGCAACACATCTTCTTAACAAGTGGTCTGCTCCAATCTTGAAGAGGTACGGGTCATCCCAAATGAATTGAGTTGCGTCTCTCAACAACCTCTTCTTCATTTGCCATGTGTAATCCTCCGGTATGAACCCAGTTGCTTTGTAGTTGGCCATGTCAGCGAACCATGGTCTTTCTTGCACCATAAGCAACTTTTCATCCGGGAACTCTTCAAGGATGTCCCTCTCATTCTTCGTTATCTCATCGTTCACCAATCTTGATAGATGATCAGCTACTAGGTTCTCAGTCCCCTTCTTGTCCTTAATCTCCAAATCAAACTCTTGGAGTAGCAACATCCAACGGATGAGTCTCGGCTTTGAGTCGGGTTTGGTAATTAAGTACTTGATAGCTGCATGGTCAGTCCAGATAACAATTTTTGAACCAATGAGATACGAACGAAATTTTTCTAATGCAAACACTATAGCAAGTAATTCTTTTTCAGTGGTAGCATAATTGACTTGTGCGTCATTTAAAACTTTACTTGCATAGTGTATAGCATGAAAAATTTTGTTTTTGCGTTGACCTAACACAGCGCCTACCGCATAATCACTTGCATCGCACATAAGTTCAAAATCATATGTCCAGTTTGGTGCGGTGATTATGGGTGCGGATGTTAAGCTATCCTTTAAACTATTAAAAGCATGTAAACAATCAATATCAAAATCAAAAGACTTATCTTTGTTGAGCAAATTGCTCAATGGCTTTGCAATTTTTGAGAAGTCTTTGATGAATCTCCGATAGAACCCGGCATGGCCTAGGAAACTTCGGATTCCTTTGACGTTGACTGGTGGTGGAAGCTTTCCTATCACGTCGATCTTAGCTTTATCAACTTCAATACCCTTGGAGGAGATCTTGTGACCAAGGACTATACCCTCGGTTACCATGAAGTGACACTTCTCCCAATTGAGCACCAAGTTGGTTTCCTTGCACCGTTTCAGTACCGTGTCCAGATTCTTCAAGCACAAATCATATGATGACCCGAAAACTGAGAAGTCGTCCATAAACACTTCAATGCTTTTCTCTATCAAGTCTGCAAAGATGGCTTGCATGCATCGTTGAAATGTTGCTGGAGCGTTACATAACCCGAACGGCATGCGTCGATATGCAAATACCCCAAAAGGACATGTGAATGCAGTCTTCTCGTGATCGTCTGAATTCACCGAAATCTGATTGTAACCCGAATATCCGTCAAGGAAACAATAGAAAGCTTGTCCTGACAGCCTCTCTAGAATTTGATCCATAAATGGTAGAGGAAAATGATCCTTTCTAGTTGCTTTGTTAAGCCTCCGATAGTCAATACACATCCTCCAACCGGTCACGGTTCTTGTCGGTATGAGCTCGTTCTTCTCGTTCGTGATTACCGTCATACCTCCCTTCTTAGGGACAACTTGAACCGGACTAACCCAAGTGCTATCCGAGATCGGATATATCATGCCGGCTTCAAGTAGCTTAACCACTTCTTTCCGGACTACTTCCTTCATGTTTGGGTTTAGCCGTCTTTGAGGTTGTGCTACCGGCTTATAATCCTCTTCCATCATGATCTTATGCATGCAATAGGATGGACTTATCCCTTTTAAGTTGGATAATGTCCAACCTATTGCTTCCTTGTTGGACTTTAAAACTTCTACCAATTTTGTTTCTTCATGGTTTGACAAGGAGCTACTAATGATTACCGGTTTGATACCCTCTTGATCAAGAAACACATACTTCAAATGTGAGGGCAAGATCTTCATCTCCGGCTTCACTTCTTCAACTTTAGCTTCATTCGTCAATTCCTCGATTTTGGCTTTGTGAGGAGGAATTTCCTTCAACGAATCGAGCTCCTTCAAACACTCTTCAAGCTCCTTCTCATCTTCTTCTCCTATGATACTTACTGCGTTGGTCAATACTCTTTCAAGATGTGTCAAGTGATGCAGCTGGTTTCTCGTATCAACTATCAATTCTTCCGTTGCGTCCATCTTGAAGCAAGCACCTTTATCACTAGGATACTTTATCGCTTCGTTGATGTTGAAATTGACTTCTTCATCGTCCACACGGACTTTCATTAAGCCTCCGTCAAGATCAATCATCATCCGTGCCGTTTGCATGAAAGTTCTCCCAAGAAGTAGCGGCACATCATCATCTTCCGGTATGTCCATCACTACAAAGTCGATGGGGAACAAGAACTTGTCGACTTTCACCAACACGTCTTCAGCAATTCCCAATGGACGAGTGTAGGATTTGTCGGCCAATTGCAAGGTTAAGTTGGTTCTTTTCACAACTATATCACCAATCCTTTTGACAACGGATAATGGGATTAGGTTGATACTTGAACCCAAATCAATGAGTGCCTTGCCGACATTAACATTGCCAATGGATACCGGCAGTGTAACTTTGCCCGGATCTCTCTCCTTTCTTGGCAATGTTCTCTGGATGATTTCACTACAATTCGCGTCTAGCTGAATTGTTTCTTCTTCATTAAACCTCCTCTTCTTGGAGAGAATCTCTTTCATGAACTTGGCATAGGTCGGCATTTGCTCTAGGGCTTCCGAGAACGGTATGTTGATTTGTAAACGCTTGAATATGTCAAGGAACCTAGCAAACTGCCTCTCTTTCTCTTTTTTGGCTGGTGTAGTTGGGTACGGTAGATGTGGTGTTGGCGCATTCTTCACTACTTCATGATTCTTGCCCTTCTCCTTCACCACATCCTTCTTCCACACTATGTTCTCATTTTCAACTACATCCTTATTATTTTTTTCAACTTCTTCCTCTCTATTTACACCTCCTGTTTCCTCCTCTACTCCTTCATCATCATCCTTCTCCTTATCCTCAACAATTCTTCTCTCTACTTCAAGGTTGTCCCCTATACCTTTACCAATTACCTTCCCGCTCCGAGTAGCAATTGCCTTGCAATTTTCGTTGTCTCTTGATGCAAGGACTTCCTAATCAAAATGACTTAATTGTCATTTTGATGATGATGCATGATCCTTTGGGTGGGTTTGAGTGTTGGCGGTAAATGTTCCGCCTTGTTGAGTAGCTTGAGATAGTTGTTGTGCCAACTGGCCCACTTGCGTTTCCAGATTTTTGATGGATGCATCAGTGTTCTTTTGGTTAGCCATTGACATCTGCATGAATTGATTGAGGGTTTCGTCGATGGTTTGGTTGCGGTTTTGTTGTGGAGGTTGGTATTGATTGAAGTTTTGGTAAGGTTGTCGGTTATATTGCCCAGCTTCTTGCCTCCAACCTTGGCCATAGTTCGGATTATTCCCTCTTGGGAAGTTGTTTGGATGGCTTTGGTATTGGTTTTGAAACTGTTGAGGTCTTGGTTGATTGCCAACATAGCTTACCTCTTCTGTAGGTGGCGGACAAAATCCGGTTGGGTGATCTCCCGAACAAAGCTCGCATGATGCGACTTGGTGTTGTCTTCTTTGTTCGTTCTGGATATCCTTCATTTGTTGAGGAAGGTTGGCCATCTTTTTTGTCAACTCTTCCACTTGTTGCGTGAGCAATTTGTTTTGCGCTAGGATTGCATCATTCGTCCCCAAATCTAGGATTCCCGCCTTCCTTTGGCCTTGGCTTCGGTTATGGTGAGCCTGGTGATCATTCAATGCCATTCTCTCAATAATAGCAACAGCATCAGCGGCGCTCTTGGCCATCAAAGAACCACCAGCAGCAGCATCAAGCAATAGCTTGGATTGTTGTTGCATCCCGTTCCGGAATAGATGAATTTGTGTTAAGTCATCAAATCCATGATTAGGACATCTTCTGAGCATTGACTTGAAACGCTACCACGCTTCACATAACGTCTCACTAGAACCTTGTGAGAACACATCAATAGTTGTCTTCGCCTCCATGAAACGATTCTGAGAGAAGAATCTCTCAAGGAATTTCTCCTCAAGCGTGTTCCAATTCGTCATTACCGTCGGTGGCTGGTCCAAATACCACTCCTTAGCTTTGCCAATCAATGAATGAGGAAACATCCTCATGAATATAGCCTCCTCGTTGTTTTCCGTCTCACCAAGTGTACCGGTAATCTCGTAAAATTTTGTGAGATGTTGAAACGGATCTTCATGGTCCAATCCTGAGAAGGGATTATCATATAAAATTTGTAAGATCCTCGTCTTCATCTCGGTTTGCTTGGTAGTCCGCGGCGTTTTCCCCAATTGTGCTAAACGGCGTGGGCTATTGTGACATGGCATCCCACGACCGCCTGAACCTCCAGGATCTCCTGCTGCAGCCATTGGTAACTCTTGGCTTGGACTTGGACTAGATAAAGGACTTGAAACAGAAGCTTCCTCTTGCTGCCTTTTCTTTGCTTGCTGCTTCTTTTTCCGATTCTTGCTATTGTTTCTACGAGCTGTTCTCTCTATCTCAGAATCAAAAAGCAGTTGGTCCTCCGAAACTTGACCTCGCATATACGATTTCAACAATCTGACCAAAAAGAATTAGCAAACAAGATGGATAAGGAATAATAGTTATATACATAAAAGAATTTTGTGCAAAATTGCTTAAAACCATAATTAAAGTTGCAATGATTATAATATCATAACTTTAATCCCCGGCAACGGCGCCATTTTGATGTTTGCACAGAAGCAAGTATCGTTTTTATATCGTTCCACAGGGATTAATGTGATATCATAAACCGTTCAACGTCGATTATCGTCTTAAGTTAGGGTTTAACCTTTTTCAATACTATGCTACTCAACATTTAAAAACTTAATAAATAAAACGTAGAGTGATAGGACATAGAAGGCGTTAGGATTAATGTTCATCAATCAAACATCGTTTGTATTCGATTGATCATAAATACGGATTCTAGCTTTTTCTTATATATGACATTATTACGTATTGCTCAACAACGTCATTGATTTCCCAAATGACGTCGTGAGATCGATCGTATCGTTTAATCGATGATTTCTCAATCTATTAAACGATTCGAAAGCTTTATGATCCAATACTTAATGTAATTATCAAAACCAAATCCCATTTCTAGAATTTCTTATCTTGATAGAATATCATTCTAAACCTAGATTCAAAAGTCTTTTTCAACAACATTTAAATCAAATATAAGAGTGAAAAACAAGAAGAAATTCAATGGTATATAAAAATGCTAGAATCATATATTTAATAATCAAAAGTTCACAACATGGAATGATTGATTACCTATTAATCCCAACAAAGGAGATTAGTTGATCATTGTCATGACAACTATTGCAAAATAAGAAAGGAAGATGAAGATATATTAAGGCTTGATGTCTCAAAACTTCTTAATGTATTCTTCAATCCAAATCACTTTGCTATTTGAAGTTTTCCTCCTTCTATGACTATTCTCTCTCTTAGATAACTAATATTTTGAGCTCTGGAAAATGAAAATTCTGATAAAAAACTAACTGTCTTGAAAATGAGCTTCAAAATCTATTTATATGCTGAGAAAATGCTCGCTCGCTACAAGCGACCAGCCTGTCGCTTGTAGCGAGGAAGTCAACTGGCCAATCCAAGAGCTCCACGTCATCCATCAGCATTAAACCGCCCTCTGGTCGCTGTAGTGACAAGATCTGTCGCTACAAGCGATGGATCTTTGAAATTCCCTGCCTAGGCTCGCTTCAAGCGTCCAGTTCATCGCTTCAAGCGATGAACCCTTGTAAATCCCTGCCTAAGCTCGCTTCTAGCGATGGAGTCTGCGCTTCAAGCGATGGCTTCATGGAAATCCCTGCCTATCCTCGCTACTAGCGATGGCTTCTGCGCTTGTAGCGATGGCATCAAGAAAATCTTCATTTCTTTGCATCAATCAGGTCCAAGCATGTATTTCCTGTATAATCACATGGGGTAAGGCTTAGGATTACAAATATTGCATTTTTAACACAATTATGCTCTAATCCTAAGGTAACTTGTAAAACAAGTAATCATAAGTGCCCTAAAATGTATCAAAAGATAACAACTTTTAGGCACTTATCAGTACTCTTCTTGAATTTGTATTAATGATGCATCGTTCTCTTTTAAGCTTTTCGTTTGTTCCTTTTCTCTTCAAATTTATGCATTTTAGAAGGTCCCTCCTGGGCGGTGATCACGTTCGTTTCATAATAATGTTGAGAATTGTGGCTTTGTTTCTTTTAGCGCCTGATGCTTTAGGGTCCCTTTTAAAGGGTTGAGGAACTAGGCGATGATCTCGTTTTCGGTTCACGACGTCTTCGAGCCCTCTTTGGGGTTAAGGAATTAGGCGGCGATCTCGTTTTCGGCTCGCGACGTCTTAGAGCCCTCTTTGGGGTTAAGGAATTAGGCGGCGATCTTATTTTCGGCTCGCGATGTCTTAGAGCCCTCATTGGGGTTAAGGAATTAGGCGGCAATTTTATTTTCGGCTCGCGACGTCTTAGAGCCCTCATTGGGGTTAAGGAATTAGGCGGCGATCTTATTTTCGGCTCGCGACGTCTTAGAGCCCTCTCCGGGGTTAAGGAATTAGGCGGCGATCTCGTTTTCGGCTCGCGACGTCTTAGAGCCCTCTTTGGGGTTAAGGAATTAGGCGGCGATCTTATTTTCGGCTCGCGACGTCTTAGAGCCCTCATTGGGGTTAAGGAATTAGGTGGCGATCTTATTTTCGGCTCGCGACGTCTTATAGCCCTCATTGGGGTCAAGGAATTAGGCGGCGATCTCATTTTCGGCTCGCGACGTCTTAGAGCCCTCATTGGGGTTAAGGAATTAGGTGGCGATGTTATTTTCGGCTCGCAGCGTCTTAGAGCCCTCTCCGGGGTTAAGGAATTAGGCGGCGATCTCGTTTTCGGCTCGCGACGTCTTAAAGCCCTCTTTGGGGTTAAGGAATTAGGCGGCGATCTTATTTTCGGCTCGCGACGTCTTAGAGCCCTAATTGGGGTTAAGGAATTAGGCGGCGATCTTATTTTCGGCTCGCGACGTCTTAGAGCCCTCATTGGGGTTAAGGAATTAGGCTGCGATCTCATTTTCGGCTCGCGACGTCTTAGAGCCCTCATTGGAGTTAAGGAATTAGGCGGCGATCTTATTTTCGGCTCGCGACGTCTTAGAGCCCTCATTGGGGTTAAGGAATTAGGCGGCGATCTCATTTTCGGCTCGCGACGTCTTAGAGCCCTCTTTGGGGTTAAGGAATTAGGCGGCGATCTCATTTTAAGCTCACGACGTCTTAGAGCCCTGTCTTAGGGTTAAGGAATCAGGTGGCAACCCCATTGGGGTTAACGAATCATATGACGCGCCTTTTGCAAGTTGACGATGTCTGTCTTGTTCCGGTGGTGTCTGTGATATTGGAGTCAAAGCAGAGATAAAAGTAAACGGAAATTGGTGCCTCATTAAATACCCCAGCTTTCGCGGGGAAAAGAGTGCTCCCTTATTCCTTTTCATTAGTCGAAAATCAAAATACAAAGACTTCTAAAAAAGAAAATACAAACTTTATAGCAATTTAGTCTTGTGTGGTTTGTTTGTAAAAATGATGAAATACTCAGCTGTAATAATGGCGCAGGTTGACTGCATTCCAGGTTCGTGGTATCGTGTCTCCATTCAGCTCTTCTAGTTTGTATGCCCCATGTGCAAGCTTTTCCCTGATTCGATACGGTCCTTCCCAGTTGGGTAGTAGCTTGCCAATTAGAGTGGGTGCGACGACCTGCCTTAGGACCAAATCTCCTTCTTTTATGTCCCTCGAGATTACTTTTGAATTGTACCGGCGACCTGCTCTTTGTTTTGCGGCGAATTCCCGGATGTGGGCGGCCTCCCGTATTTCATCGATCATGTATATTCCGCACAGCAAGCTTGTCTCATTAGCCTCTTTCGAGAAGTTTTCTTGACGCCATGTTGGCGTGCCAATTTCTATGGGCAGCATAACGTCGGCGCCGTATACCATAGTGAACGGGGTTTCCTTGGTTGTCGAGTGAGGCGTCGTGTGATATGACCAGAGCACCTCATGTAACTGCTCAGCCCAAAGTCCCTTGGCATCGTCAAGCTTCTTTTTGATGTCGTTCAAGATTACCTTGTTTGCAGATTCGGCTTGTCCGTTTGCTTGGGGGTGGATGACTGAGACAAACTTCGTTTGGATTCCAAGTTGGTTGCAGAAGTCTACCACCTTGGAGCTGGCGAACTGAGTCCCGTTGTCTGACACGATAACTTTAGGTAGCCCAAATCTGCATATTATTTTCCTCCAGTAGAAACGTATCACTCTGTCCGCCGTAATCTTGGCAACCGCTTCGGCTTCAACCCACTTGGTAAAGTAATCAACTCCGACTATGAGGAACTTAAGTTGTCTGGGTGCCAATGGGAATGGACCCACAATATCCACTGCCCACTTGTGAAAAGGCCATGAGGAAAAAACTGAGGTGAGTTCGCAAGCAGGGGCGTGCTTCTTATCAGAGAATCTCTGGCACTTGTCACACTTTCTTACAAAGTCGGCGCTCTCTTGGATCATTGTTGGCCAGTAGTAACCTGCTCTTAATAGTTTTGCGGCCAGGGATCGCCCGCCGATGTGGCTTCCGCATACTCCTTCGTGCACTTCTAAGAGGACGAGGTGGGTCTCGTTTTCACCTAGGCACCTGAGCAGAGGCGTTGCCTTGCCCCTCTTGTACAATTTTCCAGTGACCATGCAATACTTCGAGGCCCTCTTTCGTATTTGTAGTTCTTCCTCCTCGCTTTTGGGATTAAACGCTCCTGTGAGATATTTAATAAGCGGCGTCATCCACCCCTCCTCTTCGTTCTCCACGGCGCCTACTTCCATGATTTCTGTGCTAGGGGTTGCCAGCACCTCTTGGATGACCGTTCTGTTGTTTCCCGGGCGTTTGGTACTGGCAAGTTTAGACAAGAGATCTGCTCTTGAATTCTGCTCCCTTGGAACGTAGATTGCCTCGAAGAACTTGAAGGTGGAGGCTAAACTGTTGACTTTTGCTAAATATTTAATAAGTTGACTATCTTTTGCTTGGTATTCCCCGGTAATTTGACTTGTCACCAACTGGGAGTCACTCTTCGCTCTTAAGTTTTCAGCTCCCATCTCCTGCGCTAACTTTATGCCCGCCACCAGGGCTTCATACTCTGCCTGGTTGTTGCTCGCCTTGAACTCAAATCTAAGCGACTGTTCTATGATTAGCCCCCCTGGTCCTTCCAACACTATGTCGGCTCCACTGCCTTTGAGGTTTGATGATCCATCGACCGACAATAACCATACGAAGGGGGCGATTTCTTCTACTGGGGATGAAAATTCTATTAGGAAATCGGCCAGAACCTGCGACTTTATGCTACCTCTGGGAAGATATTGAATGTCATATTCAGATAACTCTACTGCCCAGGATACCATTCTTCCCGCGAGGTCTGGTTTCCCGAGTACTTGCTTGATGGGGTAATTGGATTTGACAATGACTTTGTGTCCTTGAAAATATGGTCGCAATTTCCTCGCCGTTGTCACCACTGCTAGAGCGAGGCACTCTATTTTCTGGTATCTCAGTTCTGCTCCCTTGAATACTTTGCTCACAAAATACACTGGCTTTTCACCGTCGTCAGAATCTTGCACGAGGACGGAACTCATAACGTTCTCTGATATAGACAGGTATAGGAAAAGGACGGTGCCCGCATCTGGACGATGTAAAACTGGCGGGCTGGAGAGAAATGTCTTTATCTTTGCGAACGCCTCCTCGCATTCCTCGGTCCATTGAAAAAGTTCCTTCTTCTTTATTGAGGCGAAGAAAGAGAAGACTTTATCGCCGGCATAAGATAAAAACCTGGAAAGCGCTGCGAGCCTACCTGTCAACTGCTGCACCTCCTTGATGTTAGAGGGGCTTCTCATATTGATTATCGCTTGACATTTGTCAGGGTTTGCTTCAATACCGCGCCTGGTCAGCATGAAGCCTAGGAATTTCCCTGCGTGAACCCCAAAAGAGCATTTGGCTGGGTTGAGACGCATGTTATATGCTCGGACCTGATCGAAGATCTCTCCCAGGTCTTTTGAATGGCTTTTATCTTGTTTTGTCTTCACCACCAAGTCATCGATATAGACCTCCAAGTTCTTTCCGATTTGCTCTGCAAAATTGAAAGGTAGCGTCGGCGTTCTTTAAGCCGAAAGGCATGACTTCGTAATGTTAATTTTGGTGGTTGGTCATGAAAGCAGTTTTTGGGGCGTCGAGAGGATCCATCTTTATTTGATTGTAACCGGAGTATGCGTCCATGAAACTTAGGGTCTGATATCCTGAGGCGTTGTCAATAAGGTGGTCGATATTTGGGAGGGGATAAGGGTCTTTTGGACAGGCGGTGTTCAGATCGGTGTAATCGACGCACATGCGCCATTTTCCATTAGACTTCTTCACGAGGACGACGTTGGCTAGCCATGTAGGATATTTGATCTCACTTATGAAACGGGCGTCTCTTAGTTTAGCGACTTCTTCATCTACTGCTTTCCTCCTCTCCTCGCCTAACTTCCTTTTGCGCTGAGCGACCTGCTTCACTCCCGGGTGTAGAGCGAGGTGGTGGCACACATGGCAGGGTCTATGCCGGGCATGTCTGATGGTTGCCAGGCGAACAAGTCTAAGTTTCTCCTCAGAAGATCCACCAGACTTTGCTCTTCGGCGGGATTTAAAGAAGTCCCCACCTTGGTTGTTTGATGTGGTTCTGGGCCTATTGTGACTTCTTTCAGGTCTTCCGTGGGTTCAAGGGGCTCGTTCTGGAATTCTTCCCTTGGGTCTAAGTCGATTGCATTTACTTGGTGAGCCCTACTACTGTTGGCTTCCTTTCCTCCCATGGTTGCTTGCAAGGCTTCGTTTTGGCTACGAAGCTGTCGGATCTGTTGCTGTATTCCCTCTACCGCCTTTGGGTCCGTCATCAACGGTGGCGATGATGGTCGTTTGGGTCGGTTATGAAGGTTAATTCTGGTGATTGAAGATTAACGGTCAGGATCGCAAATTTCAGGGGGAGGATTGATGTTTTGAACAAAGAACAGGTTAGGTTGAACGTTTGATTAGGGTTAGGGTTGAATCGCGGCGGATTCAGAGGTTTTAAGGTTACTCCTGGGAAACGCTGCGGATGCACGGTGTTCTGGTGACTTTCAGAGGCCGTGGATCAACTGCCTTTCTTTCGGAGACGGTGGCTAGGTTAGTTTTACCGTAGCCCCACGGTGGGCGCTAACTGTACTGGCTGTGAGTACAGTGTATGGAAACTAGGGTTTTTGAGTTCTGTTTACGTCATGCCTTGAGAATGATCCCAATGTTACTATTTGTAGCCACTCTTGGGCCTACCCGGTCATGGTTTTGGGTCCAAATTGTAAAGGGCCAAAACCATGACTAGGGCGCCCTCGTAAGCTGCTGAGGGCGCCCCCAGAGGGTGCCCTTTAGGAAGGTCACCTAGGGTTATTTATGGCTGTTAAGTGGGCCCTGCGCCCTCCTGGAGGGCGCCCAGCCTTATTCCAAGGGTTCACCCCCTGTCCTCAGGATCTCAAGTCCTAAATGGTGAGATCTACGGTCCATTCCTCAACAATGCATTTGTCATAATTTGTTGAGAAGACTATAAGGTATCTAGTGGTTTAGGCCTAGAGAAGCAGAGTATGAATATTCACAGTGTTTGAAGAGACAGAGCAAAGACTACTTTTTTTTAGTAGATCAAATCCTGCGAGTGAAGAATGCAAAATCTCTCTGCAAGGAGAGGACTAGATGTAGCAACAAGTTGTTGTGAGTTAGTATAAACATATTTGTTTGTTTTTCTTTTCTCTGTCTTTTGTTATAGTTTGTTTGTTATGTCTTTTATTCATTATCCTTTAATTAAACATTTTTAGGGAATGAGAAATCTTTGATAAAGCTCATTTTCTTGTGTTGCCAATACCTTCAGATAGTTGTACAAAAACTTAATATTGAAAAACCTAGCCCCTTTCTTTTGTTGTTGGGTTATGTTTACTCATTTGTCTATTTTGAGACTCTCGTGTGATGTAAGACGTAGTCAACTTAATAAATGTGTTCATATGTGACGTGGTAGAAATGTTATGTGGGGATTTTACTCTTGAACTTGATGTTTTCTATAAGGCTCCTTTTTATATAATAAAAAGTACGTTGTTCTCTATATTCTTGTATAACATGATCACATGGACAACAATTTCATAACCAAAGGGCTAAGGGGCCCATTGTTCAGAAATTTAAGCTTAATTTATCAAATCCCATGCACAAATTAGGTTGCCAATTGTTGGTTAATAATAATGAACCCAAGGGAATGTGTTGAAGACAATACAATTGTGATAAGAATGTTACCCATTTAGTTTCTCGCACCTTGTGAACTTCTCATGTCTGGTATGTTATTAAACACAACATATTGATCCTGTGAGCTCATTGGTTTAAATGTTATGATAAACTTTGAAGAAAAAGTAAAATATAAGAGAAGAAAAAGGCATCCAATTGATAGAGATTCTATGTGAAAGATAATATGTTCTAAATTGACAACAAAGACATGCCTAAACCACTATGTTATGTCATACAATTTTTCTTAATACATGCGTGGAAGATATGTTGTAACTAAAAATTTGTGAAATACACCTTAAGTTGTAACTTACTAATTCATATTACTAAAAATTAAAGGTGTGTAAATTAGAAAACACTATTCAATGTACTTTAAACAAGCCCGAAAGAACCATGAATGAAATGGGCCAACTTACATATCACATACATTGGACCTTAAGACTCAAAGACTCATATTAGAGCCCTGAAGCTCAAAAACACTCGAAGCAAAACGGGTTGAATGTACCCCGAGTATGACAAGAGACTAGGGAAATATGTTCTAAACCGACAACAAAGACATGCCTAAACCACTATGTTATGTCATGCAATTTTTCTTAATACATGCGTGGAAGATATGTTGTAACTAAAAATTTGTGAAATACACCTTAAGGTGTAACTTACTAATTCATATTACTAAAAATTAAGGGTGTGTAAATTAGAAAACACTATTCAATGTACTTTAAACAAGCCCGAAAGAACCATGAATGAAATGGGCCAACTTACATATCACATACATTGGACCTTAAGACTCAAAGACTCGTATTAAAGCCCTGGAGCTCGAAAACACTCGAAGTAAAACGGGTCGAATGTACCCCGAGTATGACGAGAGACTAGGAAACCCTAGCCGCAAAACACATAAATATTGGCTATAAATCCCCCTCTATTATGCTTCTCCAAGCAAGGGAAACGAGCCAATATCACATCAAGGAGCATTGTAAATCCTAGATCTTGATCTCGATACATTGCCACCCGAGTTCCAAAATATTCCATCATAGAATAAATTGTAAGTGGTTTCATCATCTCTCAAATAAGAACTTACCTATGAAGTTTTTGGCCAAAACGAGATCTAGTTGTAATTATCATTTCTATGTAAATGTCTTTTATTATACTTTACTGATTTTTCTTCTTGTTCTTGTTTTTTACAAATTACTTTCTATCTTCTTTATTTTATGATGTTTCGATTACTTTCTCTTCTTTATTTTATATTGTTCAACCCAATATTTTAAAATCAAATTATACCTATTAATTCAATCAGTTGAATCAAGAACTAACCAATTCACCAATTAATTTGATTGTGTTACATTACAATTTGATAAAATTAGATGAAACTGAGATTGAATTGAATCTATTGAACAACCATTCAACCAATATTCATTTTTTAAAGTTTTAATTTTTTTTTATTACTTTTAAACCAATAATGTTTTGTATATTTCAGATATCATTCACATACAACCACTGAACATAATCATTCAAAACTGATATCACTAGAATGGACAACAAAATATTTCATCAAGAGATTTAACTTTATTGCCCTCTAAGGGTAAGATGAACTAAACCATGATTATTTTGAGTTACACAAGTACAAAAACACTAGACATAATGTCTTAAAAAATAAAAATAATGTTTTTTTTTTCTCTTTTTAAAATAGTATAAAAAAGAAAAACTAAGCTCACTCCTTTTCCCTCTTTCCCTCAAAAAAAGCAAAGCACTAAAGACTCTCTCTCTCTCTCTCTCTCTCTCTCTCTCTCTATTTAGTGTTTGCTTGGCCTTGTTTATCAACCAAATCTAGAGCAACCCATTTCGTTGTTCTTCCATTTTAAGGAAAATTTCATACGTCCCTTATTCTGTTTTCACAATAAAGTTCAATGCTTTTGTGGTTCATCTTAATTCCCATTCACTCCTAATTTCATCACCACCCATACATAGTTTATTTTCTTCTTATTTTTTCGCTATTTATATATTCTCACAAACTCGCTCAATATGAATTCATACCCTTTTACATAGTGACACTATTGGATTCACATAAGGTATCGCTCTATGAAATTTGTTTCATCTTTCAATCCTCAAAAAGTTGTTTTTTTTTTGTATTTTTATTTTATTTTATGTATATTTATTGGTGTTTATCTATGTTTATTGATCTATAATGTTTTTGGAATTTGATATATGTTGAGATTGCTTCATGTGTTGATTTTTTATCTCAGGATCAAGGAGGTTGGTTGGATATTAGCTTTGTGGGTATTTAATCATTTTATTTGATTTGATTCATGTTTTTTATTTTTTTGGATTAATGATCCCTCTTATTTAAATTGTTATTGTTGATGTTCTAAATGTTGATTCTCTGTGCAGAAAACAGAATTTGTTTGGGAAAAATGGTTTTTTTTTTGTTGGATTTAATTTATATAAGTAAAACTTTTTTTTTTTTTTTTTTTTTTACAGTTTTATGTATTCATCTAATCAAATCACGGCACACAAATATTTGTGGAGATATTTTAAGAATTAGTCTTAAAAACGGCAACATAAAGTGATTTAATTGGATGAATGTGTAAAAAAGTTTTACAACATTAGTGATGCGTAAAAAAAAAAAAACTTTTTTGTTGCTCTAAAAATGTTGTCTTTTAATACCCTTTTTTTCAGTTCTTTTAAAGGATTCAGAAATTTGCAGTATTTGCTCGTTTTTAGGCTTTTTAATCATTCTTACATGAAAAAATGGTTGCTTGTGTTTGATGAAAATCTACTCCTTTGTGTTATGTGTGGATTTCACTCATGTCTTGCTATCCCTGCTAGTGCTATAGGAAAATATTAATTTTTGTTTCAAAATACCAAACTTTTTTAAGGATCTTTACTTTTGTGTGGTTTGATTTGATTGCTAAAAACCAAATCAGTTCATGATCTTTTACCTAGTAACACAAGTTATAGACCATATATATTTCTAATTTTTTTAATAGTTATACATCTTTTCCTTAACATCTTGACATGTAAAATACCTAAAAGGAAGATAGGTTATGGCTATAATTTCCCTTTTTACCTAATATCGGTCCTTTTGTCTTGTTCAGATTCTGTATGATTTGTTTTTAAATAGAGATATATTTGTATGTACCGAATGTTCTTATCTTCGTAAAATCCAATGGTTGTGTCCTTGCTGTATTGTATCCATTTCATCATTTGTATATTTATTTATTTACTATGTTTTGGAATTTTTTTTGTTGTTTCTGCATTTGAGCATTTGATTTACTTCATGGTCTTAACCCTCATGTTTATCGGGGGAAAGTGACACTGGTAGTCTGTAGTTTGGTCGGGGGTAAGTAAAACTTGACTAAAGATTGTTTCAGGGTTTGAAGTCGGGTATTTTTTATCAATCTGATCTTCTTTGTGTCCTTCCAATGGTATTGTTGGTTTGAGATTTAACTTGAAATTGTCTTTGTCATTGTGTTTTGGTGCTTTACCTTGTTTAGCTTACTTGGTATGATCTAGTATATCTCCCAGTGATGCAATCTTTGAATTTCTTTAATATTGTGTTAGTATTTTGTTTCAATAGTTAGCTGATTCTTCTTTATATGTGTTCATTAGGCCTTTACTTTTGATTCTACCATGGCTGGAGAAACAGCATGGATCAGCCACTATGATGTTGAAACAAGAAAGGAGACAAAGGACATTGATTCGTTAGCGGAACCAGGCCAAGAAGTTGACAAAGAAGGGACTGTTATTTCCCTGGATGTAATGCCTGACGAGTTATTGGAGCGTATGCTAGCCTATCTCCCGGTTGCTAGCGTTTTCAGAGCAAGCAGTGTGTGTAAAAGATGGTATGAGATTGTTGCTTCCGAAAGGTTTCTATGGAACCCTTCCAATTCGCCACCACAGAAGCCTTGGTACTTTATGTTTACTAGCTCTGATGAACCAACTGGTTGTTCCTATGATCCGAATCTTCGGAAATGGTATTGCATTGAACTTCCTTTCATTGGAACTTCTAATTGGTTGGTTTCTTCTTCGTATGGCTTAGTTTCTTTCATGGATAATGACAGCAGAAGTGAATTATGCGTGTGCAATCCTATGACCAAAATCTGCAGGAAGCTTCAGGAGCCTCCAGGGTTGAGATTTTCTGATTACGGTGCATTAGCAATGTCGGTCGACAGGGAATCCCACGGTTATACCGTGGCAATTGTGAAATCAAAACAAGTTCCTGAGAACTTTGTCCAGTGGGATGTTTCAATTCATATTTACAAATCAGAGGAGGAGACCTGGGCGACGCCACTAACCGAGATTTTGGTGGGGTGGAGAGGTGGAGATGAGAGTGTGATCTGCAATGGTGTGCTGTATTTTCTAGTTTACTCTACTGGAGTTGTTTCCCCGGAAAATCGACACGCATTAGTTGCGTATAATATCTCCGGCCGATCTTCTCAAACTAGCTTGAGAAGGAGCTTTATTCCGGTACCTTGTTCTCTAACATGTGGCCGTCTAATGAATATGAAGGAGAAACTTGTAATGGTGGGAGGTATTGGCAAACCTGATCGAACAGACATAATCAAAGGAATTGGTATCTGGGTTCTTCATGATAAGAAGTGGGAAGAGATTGTCCGAATGCCGCACAAATACTTCCAAGGCTTTGGAGAGTTTGATGAGGTTTTTGCTAGCAGTGGCATAGATGATCTAATATATATTCAAAGTTATGGATCTCCCGCACTTCTCACATTTGACATGAACATTAAACACTGGAAATGGTCACAGAAATGCCCGGTAACAAAGAGGTTCCCTCTACAGCTTTTTTCTGGTTTTTGCTTTGAGCCTAGGCTTAAAATTGCTCCATAGTTTGTGATTCATAGAAATCAACCTTATTGACAATTGTGCGAAGTTTTTTGGCTATTTACTCCATTGTTCTTAAATTGAAATTTTATATGATTTCTCTGTTTCATGTTTCAACAGTTATACAAAGTGTACTTGCCGATAAATTATGGTTATTCATGGATTCTGGAATATTATTATAACATTTGAAAATACAACAGAGCTATATTTTATTTACAGTTTTTCATTGTATCAATTTTATGTTACATTTCAATGAGATGTACATTGTGCAATATATATGAACTTATCTGGCACTTTTTACTGGCTCATATATTAATCAAAGCAGAACATTTCACTGTCACATACCTATATATTTTATGGTGAATATTTATTTGGCAAAAAAACATCTTTCCAAAGTTTTGGTTTACCAAGTTTATTTGAGAAATTTCAATTTCCTTCAATCACATGTTCGGTTGGACAAGTTGTAAGTGGACCACTATCCTTATGTTTTGCAGTGGCAGTGTCCTTTTAGAATGTGTAACATTCAGGTGTACTTGCACTACTTTTAAGAACTTGTATTAGATTAGATTCAGAATGATTAAGTATGTGTTTGAGACGGCGTTGAGTTTTTCAAAATTGCGGCAAGAAACCGTGTCATCGTGGAAGCTTGGTTTCCTAGCTTCTCTATTTCCATGGCAGTTACTCTTTGAGATGCGCGTTTGGCTGTCCCACCACCAAACCAAACAAGTGCATGTGACTGGATGCAGTCGGTCACATATAGACCTTATAACCAAGATCGGATGGATTGATCAGATGGTCTAGATTTTCAGCTACTATTTTAGATATTCTTTAGAAATCAAAATAGACGTTAAAATTTGGAATGTTTGGTTTTAACCGGACGGTTTAGATGTGGTTGACTGCATCACAATTCAAATATGTGAAATTTCTCATATGAGTATATTTTTGTTCGCTGTACGGCTCCTTGAATGGACTTTATGTACCTTTATTTTTTCAGTTGTCAAACACATGCAATCTCTTTGATTTATTGATGAGCCAATTATAATGTTATATGCTCAGATCACATCATGTTCTGCATGTGTAATGTGTCATATGTGATTGAGTGTAGTAGGTGTGTCGTCCGTACAAAACATTATTTTAATTATAATTAAATTTTTGCAAATTTTTTCAAATGTAAAATAAGCTCTCTGATGGTTTGGTTGGTGGAGAAGTGAGGTCCACGCCTGCTCTTGTATATAGCAAAGGTAGGTTTTTTTTCCTTGGTGGAGATGTGACAAATAAAGGTTCAATAAACTTTGCTTTTCTAAATGGCTATCACTACTTAGCTCACAATTTTAGAATATTCAAACGGCTTCTTAAAGAGCCTGGGGATTAGGATGGGAGTTGTTGCCAATGCCGACTGAGTGTCAAATTAGTTTGTCTTTGGTCATTCATACACTTCACTCTAAGACAAATGAGTCACATCCTATTAGAATTAAGTAATAATACCTTAATTATGTGGATTTCACTGTATTTGAAAAAACTATATTCATTAATACTTTATGTAAAGTAATTAAAGGTACACAATGCAATCAAACAACTCATTTTTATTGTCGTGGCAGCTTAGGTTTTGTTTGAGAGTTAGAGTCTGTTTGGCAAGGCACAAAAACAAGCTTATGTCTTATAGTTTATAGCTTATAAGTTTGTTTGACAAAAAAAGACCTGTTTGGTAACAGTCTTTTCGTCAGGAGCTTATAACTTATTTCAGGAGCTTACAGCTTATAGCTTATATCTTATTGTTTTTTCTTCCTCTTTTACCCTTACTATTTTATTTAAATACCAGTTTTACCCCTTATGTTTTATTATAATTTAAAATAAAAAAAAAACATTTTTCTTATAAATAATTTAAAATAATTTTTCAGACCATTGTTTTTTCTTCCTCTTTTACACTTACTATTTTATTTAAATACCGGTTTTACCACTTATGTTTTCTTCCTTGTTTGAGCTTATGGATTGAATATGCAAGTATTTTTGAGCTCTGTAGGTTATATATAGGTAGTTAATTGGTCATTGAACTCTGTAGGTTGTTATAAAGCATTTTTGAGCTATGTATTATAAAAAAAAAACTATCCATTCTCAATGTGTCATTTTTAGTGTATTTTTAAATGACAATGATATTGTTGTTGTTGTTGTTGTTGTTGTTCTTCTTCTTCTTCTTCTTCTTCTTCTTCTTATTATTATTATTATTATTATTATTATTATTATTATTATTATTATTAATGTATGTTGTTCTTGTCTTCATAAAAAATTGAATGATATAAAAATGTCCTTTTATGTCATTTTACATCTATTAGCTAGTTGAACTGCTAATTTTATCAAACACTTCAATTAGCTTATCAGCCATAAGTCATCAGTCATCAGCTATAAGCTATAAGCTATCAGCCATAAGCTATAAGTGTAACACCCATACTAACTTTAACTAGTATATTAGCATGTGCGTTAAACTGATACTGGATACATTTAAAAATTTTAATAATAATATTACATCACAACAGAATAAATACATATTTACTCGTTTGTACAATAATCCAATACCGTTACAATACTTTTACAAATGTCCCTTAAGCTTCTGAGCTGGTACACAACGAGCAAACGCACTCCATCCAGTACCTCTATGAAAATCTTCGTCACGAACCTCTGACTAACCTGTAAACCTGCACCAGAAGGAATGGGATGAGACATAATGTCTCAGTGAGCTCTACCCAACCTACTGTTTGGCAACCACAGGGAACCTAGGGTCGCCATGCCTACCTTGGCAATCTCGGGGATTTCCTATGATCGCCAAGTCTTTAACTGTCTTTGACTATAAGCTTTCCTGTAACTATAGCTTAGAACTGCCTATAACCATTGCCATAACGGCCTATGACTATAACTATAATTGCCTAAATCCATAACTGTGATCATGTCTGCATCTATGACTTAGTGATCGAGGGGAAACCTAGGACCACTTTCTGATAACTGTCTATAACTATAACTATGAGTTTCCTGTGACTATAACTATAACTGTAACTTTAACTATAACTATAAAACATAGAACATATACACAGTTCGATAGCAGTTTTATGTTAGCTGTTAGCGTTGAACAAACAATTATCTGAGTTCATTTTACGGAGGGCACCCCGGGTGGAGCAACCCCGAGATACGTCTCCCTATGAACCGGTGAAACTCCTATCATATCAGGCTATCACCGGACTCCCTATGAAATTGCATGTGGATAACCCTCTCGGAGAAATCCCATCCGGCGTATCCCGGAGTCTGCTGAACATGCCTATGACTGTGAAACGTGCAAGCACGCCAATATCTTTAATCTTTAATTCTTTAACTTTAACGTATGAACATATAATCTGTTACTTTAATTCTATAACAATTCCTGTAATCTATAACCTGTAATCTATAAACTTGGCTTATCGTTCTCATAAGCCACCTATGATTGTTGGAGAATCAACACTATGAACTTAAGTGAAACTATAATTGTTAAACCATTACTATTACTATTACCTTGTATCCTAAAGTGGATAAAACTATGAACTTATTCTTCATCCTATAACTCTCATCTCCTATCAAGGAACTCGACATAACGCTATCATATGCCGTCTCAGGCTTTTCTATTCAATTAACCCTTATACTCATCATGCGTTGCTAATCCCGTGTTCATTTTATTCCGTATACGTTATATGTCCTCGGATATGCCCACAATGGTGTTTTTCTTATAAAATAAGGTTTTCCTTGAAAATGATTACCAAAAGCCTCGCCTGACACGTGCATAGGTCACAGAACGAAGCAGAAAAGTCATAAAATTGCTGCCTAATTTCGCTGGGCGAAATCCACTTCGCTGGGCGAAGGTAGGCAGTGAAGAATTGTCAAACAGTAACTGCACGATCGCCCCGAGTTCGCCCGGCGATTTTGTCAGCACAGTAATGGTTCAAAACATGATTTTTCCACCATTTTTGACATAATAAGGCATACCCAAGCACTATAACATCATAAGGAATGATTTACAACTATGAATTGATTGATTAAAACAAGTTTGAACAAGGAATTTGCAAGCAATAGGAATTAGGGTAACTTTTACCAACTTTGATCAAAATGAACAAAACTCATACAAAACTCACAAAGAGGGTTCTAAAACCCCTAGGAGCTCACCTCAAACTTGCTTCTGATCTTTACCAAGCTTTACCTCAAAACCCTAGCTCATCTCTTGCTCTTTTCTTGCTTTTCTTTAACCTTTCTCTTGTTCCAACTTTTCCCAAAACCATGCTTGCTTGAAGTCCAAGATTTTAGGTTGAAGTTTGATGGATTAAGGGTTGTTGAAGGTGAGGGGCGATTTCTAGAGAGAGGGAGGGAAGAAATCAGATTTAGAGAGAGAAAGGATTAGGACAAAATGAGAAAAATCTCATACTTCCCATATTTAAATCCTTCCCTTCTATAATTACCATAATGCCATTGTGTTCGTTTAATTCCTGTGACACTGATAAAATCATGTTTAAGCGGGATATTACACTCTACCCCCCTTAAAAGAAATTTCGTCCTCGAAATTTAGATAATCCTTATGAGATGCTGACAAGATAAATCCTTCCAACCTCTTTCTCTACTATGAAACTTTCCAATCCTTTAAGCTCGTTGGAACTTCGTGGCAACTCCAGGGTCTGACATGTAGATTAATCATGCATCCAGATTAAACTATACTGGTTAAACTTGATCTTTAGCCATGATTCCCATTCCTGTAAATCAAAACATGTGACAATCTCTTTCCAACCGAAAGGTCTGACGTATAATACATAACTATTACCTATTAGGACGTATGGTTACCCGAACCAACATTTTCATCATATCTAACTATGATCTCTGTTCGACATATTCCTTGTAAATCCAAAGTAAAATTGTTAAATCTCGGATTTCCTTTGCCGAACACTATCAGTTCTTCTTTAATTGACCATTCCATACTACCCTGAAGACGTTGAGTCATTCTGTTTTCCCCAATTATTTCAACTCTTCAATGAATCTATTACCTTACTTTTAATTCAAAATAATTCTTATCTTTGACTTTCGCCTCGTAAGACGACCTTTTACTGTTTCATTCGTATCATTCTTCATATAAATTTATCCTCACACTGGAAGGTATCTGATATTGAGTAACTTCAAATGAAAGCGAAGTCTATTACAACTATCTTCACAATTCAAATTCAATGTAATGGCTGAACTTCTGGTTTACGTTTCTTTCTTTCTGTAATCCTGGTGTAGCTATTATCACAGCCATGAGCATTGCTCACATTCCCACTGCGGGAATCTTTAAAGCTCGAGAAATCACACATGTCGGTTATGCTCCGATTGATAATCAACAATAACATGTAGCCAAAGGTCTTAGGAACCTTCTTCCTTACCAATGCTTTCAAACTTATGAAAATCCAGTATAAGTGACGTGTGGTATAAACCGTCTCACATATCACCATATAATATAGTCCATATCACATAGCTTCTATACATGATCGAGCACGTGTACACTCCTATCGGGTACACCGTACGCCGCATCATCATTGTCCAACTAACGGGACATCATACTTAGTCAAAATATACTTGAGACAAACCACGTCAACCAAGGTCACTCTCTTGACTCTTAATTCCTTCTTGTATCCTTTAAACATTCACAATCCCATAACGTAAGTTATGGTTACATTCCGTTATCGTAATAACTTACTTGTCAAAAGACATTCTCTGTTATCGAAAAGAAAACTTTATCCTGATCGCTGTCAGAGTAGCACTTTAAAACTCTTAATCCTTTAATACATAACTTGAATTCACGTAGCCTTTTACTATAAACTATGAGTACTCTTCTGATCGGTGTAACACATTTCCTTCCTTTAACTGTTAACATTAAGTTCAAGAATTTCTGAACTCCTCAACTGAGATTTATTCGGCAACAACAAACCCGTTATGCATATGACTTTTCTGTTAAAACATTACCGACTGCGTACCACGATTACTAACACATGTCTCATGACCATAAATATGTTACACTACTATCTAAATAGCATAAACTGTGCCTGATCAGTATACACAATACTAATCACAACCTGTAACATGCCTGTTACATGCGACATGCTAGCATAACGTGGATACGATGCGGAATAACTGTATGCTACGGCATAATTCCTCTTTAGTTAAACTTACTATTCAAAATAACTTTAAGTTACCGAGCTAAACAGCTAGATCACCGTATGAAATGTGGCCTCCTTCACTATGTACTTATTTTGCTGTAAACATATCCTTTTAAGTTATCAAACTGCTTCGATTCTCTTATCCCATGAGTTTCGAGATCTGAAACATCTCTCGACTTATCTATTAAAACCTCCTGTTGGAACTGATGATAAGTTCAAGTCATCACTACTTACAATCATTCTGTAACTTGAGAATTTATCTCTGAATACCTTTCCTGTAATTTATCTGGCAAGGACTTCACAAACATCCTTTCCTCTAAACTTCAGCTTTGATTTGTCTGTCAACTCATAATTGGATTACTTCTCCGCTGCGCAACTCTGATTTTAACAATTCGTTTTGGGATCACTATTACCATATAAAATCTCCTTGTCCAATCCTTTGACTTTATAACCTTATAGTTACCACATATAGCTATCTTACCTTATAATTTCTCCTGTGATTTAATCCACCTGTTAAACTTACTGATTGCTCGACGCTTGACTTTGTATTTCCTTTCGAGCATAAAGAAACTTCTTACTTTCACGAAATACACCGAACCCTGTAGACAGTCTTTAACAATGAATACGAGCCCATTGATGCTCCTATTAAAACAACTTAAGTTCATACATTATACACTTGTGGTAACTTCTAGAAACATTCTATGACTTCCGGAAATTCTCGTCTTTCATATGCTTAATCGATTAATGCATCGAGTCTCATCCTATACTTATCCGTAAGGATCTCACATCCACAACCTTTTTCCAAGACACTTAGGTCCACAAAACTCTAACATAACTCTTGGTTACTCCTCGGGTTTCTCCGAAAATAATCCGTCTGGATAAAACTCAACTTTTACCGGCTCTCCTGTAAATTCAAACACATACTACACCTCTTCAAGTACCCGATTAATAAATCTGTAAGCTTCAATACTTAACTAAATCCCTCACATATCGGATATCAAAATCTCATCCGGTCAAGTGCGCAAGTCCTTCCATCCTTACACACCATGTCCTTACTAGAATTCCAAAGCTTCCGATGAATAATTGATCATTCCTTATTCCAAGTCGCTGGGTTTTGTACCGTAATTCTTTACCTCCATACCCTGAATAAAACTCTATTCCACTTTAACTTTTCAAATTGCGGTTCCCGTTGAGATTCCAAAACATTCCTTAAAGTATTTCCGTAGTTCTTTACTATTCATGTCTCCTCGGAGAAGGCATCGTCCAATGATGCGTCCAACTAAGTAAGGTACTTAACCTTACTCTTTAATACCTCTTATATTCCGGAAACCTTGCCGTTAACTGGCTCAGTTACTTCACCGTTAGAGAACCATCCTTTGACACAAAACACTTTGCCAAATTCGTCTTAGAATCTGACGTCTTAACCTTCACCCTTTGAACACTTCATTCCTCCTTGGTCACATTCAGCTCTCGGACATTTATCCTAACTGTCATATACTAGACTGAGTTGATCAGGCTCAACTAGATGTGACCTTTAGAACAACATCCGGAACCCAATGATTCCACTACTTTTATTGAATCTTAAACGACCCATGGCACGGTCTGAATCGACCTGCTCTGATACCAATTGTAACACCCATACTAACTTTAACTAGTATATTAGCATGTGCGTTAAACTGATACTGGATACATTTAAAAATTTTAATAATAATATTACATCACAACAGAATAAATACATATTTACTCGTTTGTACAATAATCCAATACCGTTACAATACTTTTACAAATGTCCCTTAAGCTTCTGAGCTGGTACACAACGAGCAAACGCACTCCATCCAGTACCTCTATGAAAATCTTCGTCACGAACCTCTGACTAACCTGTAAACCTGCACCAGAAGGAATGGGATGAGACATAATGTCTCAGTGAGCTCTACCCAACCTACTGTTTGGCAACCACAGGGAACCTAGGGTCGCCATGCCTACCTTGGCAATCTCGGGGATTTCCTATGATCGCCAAGTCTTTAACTGTCTTTGACTATAAGCTTTCCTGTAACTATAGCTTAGAACTGCCTATAACCATTGCCATAACGGCCTATGACTATAACTATAATTGCCTAAATCCATAACTGTGATCATGTCTGCATCTATGACTTAGTGATCGAGGGGAAACCTAGGACCACTTTCTGATAACTGTCTATAACTATAACTATGAGTTTCCTGTGACTATAACTATAACTGTAACTTTAACTATAACTATAAAACATAGAACATATACACAGTTCGATAGCAGTTTTATGTTAGCTGTTAGCGTTGAACAAACAATTATCTGAGTTCATTTTACGGAGGGCACCCCGGGTGGAGCAACCCCGAGATACGTCTCCCTATGAACCGGTGAAACTCCTATCATATCAGGCTATCACCGGACTCCCTATGAAATTGCATGTGGATAACCCTCTCGGAGAAATCCCATCCGGCGTATCCCGGAGTCTGCTGAACATGCCTATGACTGTGAAACGTGCAAGCACGCCAATATCTTTAATCTTTAATTCTTTAACTTTAACGTATGAACATATAATCTGTTACTTTAATTCTATAACAATTCCTGTAATCTATAACCTGTAATCTATAAACTTGGCTTATCGTTCTCATAAGCCACCTATGATTGTTGGAGAATCAACACTATGAACTTAAGTGAAACTATAATTGTTAAACCATTACTATTACTATTACCTTGTATCCTAAAGTGGATAAAACTATGAACTTATTCTTCATCCTATAACTCTCATCTCCTATCAAGGAACTCGACATAACGCTATCATATGCCGTCTCAGGCTTTTCTATTCAATTAACCCTTATACTCATCATGCGTTGCTAATCCCGTGTTCATTTTATTCCGTATACGTTATATGTCCTCGGATATGCCCACAATGGTGTTTTTCTTATAAAATAAGGTTTTCCTTGAAAATGATTACCAAAAGCCTCGCCTGACACGTGCATAGGTCACAGAACGAAGCAGAAAAGTCATAAAATTGCTGCCTAATTTCGCTGGGCGAAATCCACTTCGCTGGGCGAAGGTAGGCAGTGAAGAATTGTCAAACAGTAACTGCACGATCGCCCCGAGTTCGCCCGGCGATTTTGTCAGCACAGTAATGGTTCAAAACATGATTTTTCCACCATTTTTGACATAATAAGGCATACCCAAGCACTATAACATCATAAGGAATGATTTACAACTATGAATTGATTGATTAAAACAAGTTTGAACAAGGAATTTGCAAGCAATAGGAATTAGGGTAACTTTTACCAACTTTGATCAAAATGAACAAAACTCATACAAAACTCACAAAGAGGGTTCTAAAACCCCTAGGAGCTCACCTCAAACTTGCTTCTGATCTTTACCAAGCTTTACCTCAAAACCCTAGCTCATCTCTTGCTCTTTTCTTGCTTTTCTTTAACCTTTCTCTTGTTCCAACTTTTCCCAAAACCATGCTTGCTTGAAGTCCAAGATTTTAGGTTGAAGTTTGATGGATTAAGGGTTGTTGAAGGTGAGGGGCGATTTCTAGAGAGAGGGAGGGAAGAAATCAGATTTAGAGAGAGAAAGGATTAGGACAAAATGAGAAAAATCTCATACTTCCCATATTTAAATCCTTCCCTTCTATAATTACCATAATGCCATTGTGTTCGTTTAATTCCTGTGACACTGATAAAATCATGTTTAAGCGGGATATTACAATAAGCTATCAGCTATCCGCTATTTTTGACAAACAGACCCTTAAAGGAAAAAGAAGGGAAGAAATTTGGAGGTAGGGAAGCAAGGGTGATAAATTATTATTCATAGAAGAGTGTGTTTTTTTTTATGAGATTGAAATCATATGATTAATATTTTATTTGGTTTGTGAGTATCATATAAAGGGATGGGACAAATTCGACAATTTATTCGAAACTCATTGAAGTCATTCTTGAATGCATTTTGAGTTTCATCATATTACACGATTGAATTAAGAAAAGTGCACATTCACTCAAAAACGAGATTACCCAGTCATTTCCCTTTCTTCATCCATTTATCCTCGATCTTTTTTCTCTTACTATAAACTTTCAAACAAAGTCTTGGTCTATGCGGCCTTTCCACGACATCACCCCTTTTGCATCTTGCTCTTTCCCTACCCTAACCTAAATCTATCTTGAAACCCCTTGCGACACTACGTTGGCTGCCCCATCTTAGGGCTGACAATCTAGACACCTTTGTTGCTCACCCACCCTTGCATCGAACCGATTTACTGATGCACAAACTCATACTTTGTGCACAATATCATGCAACATATTTTACACATTTTATCTCAAAATTGTTGTGTATCGATAAACTGTATCGATAATTTTCTTTCATTGAAATGTTTAAATTATTGACATAATAATTTATAACAAATAAGTAAGCAACCCATATGCTGTTTATAATTGGCCAAACTTCATCATGGTCAATCCTTATTTTTGGATCATTTAATTCAGTTTGTTGCCTTTGGAGGATATTCCAAAAATACTTTTCATATCTTTCAATCGATTTGGTTTTCTACTGTTTGGGTTATCCGAAGAGAACGGAACAATCAATTTTTTCAGCAACGGGAGGATACTATTCACCACCTTATCAACCAACATCATGAAGCTTCAATCTTATTGGTGGTTGAAGGTAAATAGCGTCAATTTTGCTTTTAATTACCACATGTAGTGACTTAATCCTCTTTTATGTATTTGAGCTGTTTTGTTTTGTTTTGTTTTAAACCTATTTCGTTATAATTGTTACTCTATATTTATCTCTAGCACTCCTTATGCTGGGAGAGTAAAGTTGTTTGGTATATATAATTTCATTTTAACTTCTTTAAAAAAAAATCAAATAAGCAATATTTATTCATATAAAAGTAAGTGGTAAATAATACGAAAGGTAAACTTCAAACAACAATGCTCATTATTAATAAATACTAATATCAATTCTATAAAATTTGTAATTTAATCAATAATATTTTGTAATTAATTTCTTTCTAGGTAAATATTGATAATTATGTGTTATGTGTTAATATTTTCTCATTCACAAGGGTTTGAATCTTGACACTTGTTTTTAAACTTGTTCAAATTTTAACTCTAATTAGTTCAAACCCTCTAACATAACACCTAATATTTTATATTTTATAGTAGCAGACGACTAGTTGTAGTATAAAATTAGTGGCTATGGCCAACTATTTAACTATAAGTCTATTATTATTTAAGTAATTCTTTCCCTGGTACTTCGTGATAGTGATCAGTGACCAAGTAAATGGAAAACTATTCTTCGACATTGATTCTAGCGACATTGACATAGATGATGGGATAAAAATCAAATATGCGGCATCAAATATACTTTATAATTTTTATTCGTCATTTTTTGGACTGAGGTAACATTTCAATACTGTCTTCGTATTATGATTCTCAAAATGAATAATCAATTTCCTAATAAAATTGAGAGACACAAACGAAGTTACCAATAAAAAGATAGTTCCCTTATTATAGAAAGAGAACCAAGAGCCTTTTTCGATGATCAACATTATAGGTCCTAATAGCTTAAAAAAAACATTATAGGTCCTAAAGTGCTGTTTATAATTGTGACATGTATGTATCTTTAATCATTCTCTTTAAATATTAGACAAGCTTCATTGTCATGTAATTTTCAACAGCTTAGCCTTCCTATGATGTATAGACAATTACACAGTTTTGTTTGGCAAGGTAAAAGTAATAACATGCAATGAAATGTTTGATAAACATCCCAACCAGATTGTTATCCATATAAAACAATAATAAATTGCATGCATACTCGTAATATAATCTAATAAAAAAAGAAAAAAAAAACAATTCATCTAGAAATGGGAGGGCAAACCTTACCCATAAAAATAAAAATAAAACAACAAAAATAATAATAAAAAAAAAACAAAAAAAAAGATGGAAAACAAAACTAAAGAAAAAGTTAAGCAGAACGTTATCATTTGGAATTATGAGATGGTGCATCCATAGAGAGGGTGTTGTAGCCGTAGTTGGTATTTGCACTTCTTAACTTAATTTTCTTCCACCATACATACGGCCTTAACTTTCAACACTTTCCAAATCACCTCAATATCATCTTGCACCACTTTGCTCATAATAGACTGGGAATTTGACATTAATTTGCACACAATAGTTGTCTCTAGTTCAATATCTTAAAAAATCATACAATACTTCAACATATCTTAAAAAATCATACGGTCCAATAATCATACAGTACTTCAACATGAAACACAAAACCCTTACGTTCTACCAAAATATCTTAAAAAATATGCTCATAAAGATTGATAACCACCAAAATAAATGCCTAATGTCTAAATGTTTTGTTTTTTGTGGCCTCATCAATTGTGAGCGGAGTACCCACCCTCGATGCAATTTCATTCAATAACCTCGTTCTCCAATACTCTTGGGGAAGATTCGTCAGATGTATCCAAATTAGGGCATTGGTTTGCTTGCACGTGTGTGGACTGAAGTCTGTAGATCACTTGATTAAGACAAATCATACCTGCTTGTAGATGAGCGTTCCAAGGGACCAAATCTTCCTTATGTCACTTGGATAAGAAAATTGCAACTTGTAGAATCCTTTACTCAAAGGGATTAGTTTACAAACCCCAATGTATTTCCATATATTGAAAAACTTCTTATATAACTCTTTAGCTGTAACCGGTTGATCACCTTTATGTACAATCAATCAGCCGTGAAGATACTTTTTTTATTCCTCGATGCCTAAATCGTATTCCTCAATCGGCCACGAAGACACTTTTCATACGATCGAGTTTGGTACATGGGGTGTATTGTTTTTTAAGAAAACAAAACCTTAAATTATTTATTATTTTTTTGGTTTTGGTATACGCCAACATCTTACATGCACCAACGTGTGTCAGACACACCCGCATACGCCCTCTACTATCCAACACTTTAGCGCCGACTTTAATTGTCACTTTCATTGGGCCGTTCGTTTCCCAACGATCATGCATCTAAGTCGTCCTTTTTTGTTTCCTTTTTAGTCTTCACAATATATAAAGGGTGCAAGGGTCTCATTCCAACTCACACCAAAACTCGAAGAATTTTTTAGTTTTCTCTTCTCCCTATTTTTCTCATCGCACTCTTCTTTCTTTTCAACCCCTCGAAAAAGTTCATTCGGTTAATTTTCCACTTCGAAAGTTGAGTGATAATTTTTTTTTTTTGAAGCATGTGAACTTATTACCATATTTGAACGGATGATAACTTCCAATCGTATGTGAACTTAACTTCTGGCAGCATCGGAACACAACCTTCAATGATTATACAGGGGTATTTTTTGGAGTTTTTTTCTTTGGGGGGAGGGGTGTTGTGAACAATATGGAAGGTCTAAACAGCGATTTCCAAAAGATAATCAGCCCTAGTCTTAATCAACGTAGTCCGGGTCTACCATAAAGCCCAAGGAAAGCCCATTCAGGATAGCCACCAGATAACTGGCCATGGGACTACTTTGATAGGATTTTGGCGACAAAGATTGAACCTAAAACAACTTAATTTTAACTATAATTCCATATGATGAATAAATTATATAAACTTATCCTGAAAATAAATTTGAATTTAATAACGATTCCCCGTATAGTTTTTTTTTTTTTAACATGCACCAAATTATATCTCACCATTTCCATGATGTTATGTTTTTGTTTTGACAAGCACCATGATGTTATGTTGCTATATTAATTCTTAAAACATTTCTACAAATATTTATGGTGTTAGTTTTTGTGTTTTTTTTTACAAAGTATATCTTTTTGTTACAATAGTTTTTAAGTGCAAATACGTGTTTTAAGACAAATGGCGTTTTTCATGATTAAATTTCTCTCTTCATCTTAGTTATTATATTTCATATTATTTATTCTTTAAACAAAGATGCATGAGCATATGTGATATAAACCTTGCTAAAAAAAGTGATATAATCATGAATATATATCCAAATAATTCCTATAGTTAATTTGTTTAATATTTAATAAACATTTTAATATCAAATATGTCACTCATTATGAAATGTAAGAATTATATAAAAACGGACTATTCACAAGTCGAGTCTGATCTTAATCTTAAATTTGTTAAGTTTGAACTTTGCTAATTTAATTACGATAATCGAGTTTGATCTTAATCTTGAATTTCTTTGATTTAATTAAACAAATGAATTTGGCTGAGCATGAAATGAATCAAGTCCAAATAGTTCACAAACAAACAAACAAACTCATCTGCCCTTTTATCTTTTTGTTTTTTGTCAAATAATTTACTTATTAAAAGGAGTAAGTGAGGAATTCCGGATTCTAACATCGGCTCTTACATTTATCTTAAAAATGAAAAATACCAACTCTTGCATATAAGTTAGCCATACTAGGACATTTGCACTTTTATTTAATTATTATATTACACATTATTGTGTCATTTTAATTATTATATTACACATTATTGTGTCATTTTAACTATTTTTTTATTGTAAACTAGGTATCATCCGCGTGCAACTACAGAAACTAATCCATCAAACATTGTAGAACTCAAATAAGCAACAAACTCTCCTCAAAAGTTTTAAAGTTGCTGCATAAGAATGAATTTGAATTCATAACCTTAGTTAAAGTAGAAAAGACTTGTGTCATCTCATCTATGCGTTCTTGTGTTAACATAATACTTACATTTAAACTTCCAACATGATATGCTAGAAAGTGGATTTTGAAGGAGTCCAGAACGGTTCTTCTGGATCTGGTTCGGTGAACATTGATTATTGAATACATTGGATCCCTATGCCATTCTTTTGGGGTGATTGATGTATTTCTTTCTGTCCGCTTGATAATATTAATATGCTAAGAAGGGAATCTCGTGAATTTTCATAGGCTAATAGGTTAATAGTTAATTATAGGTCTATTTTCAATTCAATTCTAATATATATGTTGGTTGAATATCACTTATGGCTTAGGTGGTGCTATCTTTTGAGAAGCCAGTGTACTAATTTGCCTTTTTAAGATTCTGAAAAGTTAGAGGTTACTTTCATTTTTCTGTTTCACGATTCTATTTACTATTCTGCCTTGTGTTTTCTTGGTTTGTACTTTTTTTCCAAACACTGCCCATGTTACTTGTAGCTAGGCTAAAAATCTAATGTTGTATGTGACAAAAAGAACGAGCTTTTGTTGAGTAATTTTGGTGTCCTTGTCGGGGATCATTAAATATGTTGTCCATGTTTGCTGTGATTTGAACATTATATTCCCCTTTGAAAGTTTGTTTTATCTGGATTGATGTTTGGATTGTGAAAATTGAATGGTAAATGGTGAATGAGATTGACAGTGACTAAATAGGTTTAAAACATGTCTCATTCCAGCTGAAAAATTCTTTAATAGACACTGTCTTTTAGGACAAAATGCATTTGAGCTTGTGATTTGGTCCTTTCATGCTCACTTGATTATGTCCCATTCACTTTGAAAAATGGGTCAATGTATAGTTGAGTTGAGTTAAGTTATGTTACGGTATTATTGCTGGACTTCAAAATATTGTCTCTAGTTTTTTAAGCTAGTAACTATTTATCGATTGTTAAATAGTGAAGAACTTTACTTTTTTTTTTCTTGAATAATTTTGTTATGACTTGATCCATATCCTTTTCTTTTTGAAGTAAAACAACTTTCATTAGATACAAGCTGGAAAACAGTTATTCGGATTACAAGAGACAGAAAGAACAGCTGCATTAGAAGTAAAATGACTTGATCAGATCACAACCTGCCTTAGGTGGGTTTTTATACTCCAACTCAGGAAGAAATGAGAGAAATTAATAAATCTTCCTTGTGAAAGGGATGTATGTAATTTTTTTTTCTTCCTTTTTTAAATAGTCATGTGGCGAGAATCACACATTTTAAGTTAAAAAAATGAAAATCATGAGTTTGAACCTACGCTCTAACACATCAAATGTCTATATAGCTACAACCTGAGTTCAACTTACAAAACACGGATGTATACAATTTTATAGTCTTGGGATTAGAGAAATTTTTGAAGGTAATTTAAATTATCCAATATAAATTTCAATGTTTGGACCATTAATTAATTTGAAGAATTTTAAAGTGAAGGAATTTCATGAAGTTTGCAAGACATACTCAGATAAGGCCGACACAAAGTTTGGCCTGTGCAAACCTACATTGGGGCCATTTTGGACTAGGATTGTCTCGACAAGGTTGGCTATATTATTTTGGGCTCCAAAATTATTTTGTTGGACTTGCCTAACCACCTCGTCTGCATTTTGGTTTTTATTAACCAGAACAACTTCAGGGGCTCGTTTGGCTGCCCTTGAACAGGTTGTTCGACAACTTGAGGAACAGGTTGTGCCTGGTTTCCCTCATTGTTTATCCATTCGCCTATCTGTAGAGGCCTAGGATTTTGGGGTTGGACAGGGGCGAAATTTTTTTGCAATCCTCCCCATTTCTGTAGCCAGCATTTGATTACTTTGGTTCGTGTTTTGAATCATAGGATTGAACATTGTTCCAATTTGTTGCGTTAACATATTTATCATTTAGTGGTTACTTTCATCCATTTGTTGTTTAATGGACAACAAAGATGATGTGGTCAACGCAGGTTGAGCGTTTCAACCAGGAACGCTTATTGCATTATCTGCATACATAGATGTGTTCGTCTGAAGGCCTGCCATCAATGATGTTGACATACCATAAGGAAGACCCCTATTTGCCTTTGCCAACGTGAATTGAGGCATAGAAGGCATAAAAGTACCAATTTGGCCAATTAGAGGATTTATGTCAAATCCTTGGGTTAGTGGCCTAGAAGCCACTATGTTAGCCTGCATCGACGCTACAGTTGTCGAAATAACCGCAGGAGTGGTTACTCCCATATTCGTCAAAGATGGCATAGGGGCTGTCACCCCAACCATATTTGCAGGGATTGCACTACTGATAGGCATTTCTTGTGAACTTTGTGCATTGGATTGTGCACTGGATGCAGAAACAGAACTTGAATTCGGATGCACCATTTCAGGAAGACGCTTATCACCTCTCAATCACATGCGAAGGTAAATTCACAAGTTTTTAGAAACCAAGAACTAAGAATTTCAAAGAAAAGTTTTCAAAAACAATTCGAAATTTGACACACAAACTGTCCCACCGGGCGTGCAAATTTGTTTACGCTGAATTTTGGTAAACAACCGCTGGTTACAAATAATGTTGCTTGCGAGATCAACCATACAAATCTCAGGACATATGTGTGTTAAACTTTCTCAGAAATGTTTGAATATTCATGGTATTCTTGAAATTATTAAGTAAAAGATGAAGATGATTGTCAAATTCAACAATGTTGAATCTGTCGAAAACAACTTCTTATGGGTGTAACTTGAATGCAAATGTGCCGAAAACTAAGTAAAGTGCAAGAAAAACTTAAGAAGTAAACTTAAATTGTATTGAATTAAGTAAAAGATGTTCACAAGGATCATACATTGGCTTGCTACTCATTTCTCGCTTTGACATGGATATTATGAGTTTTAAGTTTCTGTATGTGATTTTGTGACTCCGATTTCCTCATGTAAAACTCTTATTTATACTAAGACAAACCTAACTGTACAATCCTATCCAAACTAACTGCCACTAACTTCTTTCAACAGGAGAATCTTCTGATTTTGAATTTGAATCTTCTTTCTTCAACAGCAGTTATTCGACATTCTTCCAAAATCAACCCAATTCATATTTGTTGAATGTTTTTGTCTACCAATCCTCCTTTTTGCTAAGTCTTTGACTCTGTCGAATGATTATTTCTTAATGAACAGAACCTCGACAACCTCTTTGATGTCGAAAACAACATCTTTTCCTGGGAATGATAAGTCAAACTATTGACTGTATTTAAATTGTGTATGTCGAAAATACACGCTAACGGTTGGATAACAAGCTGTAAAAAAAATCATACTTAACTTTTTGGTTTTTGCCGTTTGATCCCTATATATTTCAAATTGGTCCATATAATACATAAAATAGTTGCAGATTGGTCCCTATATTTTTTTTTCTTCAAAATTTGCAAATTTATTATCTTTTCATACTATGCGAATTAGCCCTTGACTTTTTGAAAGTTAAAATTTTGCCCAAAAGTTTTTAAATTCTCATTTTAAATTACTTTTCATTATATATTTATACAATTATGTCACAATATTTATAAAAAAAGTAGTCGAACAAAGTTTAATAATGAATAACTTTAATACTCTATCCAGAAGTTTTTTTTTTTTTTAGAAAGAAAGATATTTCAATTGAATCATTTGATTGTCTCCTAGAATTATAGTTTCTCTAGAATTTCTTATTGCCTCATCCAAACAATCTTAGCGGAATGTTAGATATATTGAATAAGCTCTGCTGGAAAACAACAGAATAAAGACGTATGATATTCTTTGAGTATAAATAATGTGTGGGTCCCTTTTGCTATATTTTTATATTGTTTTGTTAAAATAAAATATTTTGCAAGTTGTATAATTATTGTTTTCCATGCTTGTGTAGATAAAATTGTTACAAGGAAGATTTTTATAGAATTGCTGGCGTATGTTGCAGTGATCGAATTCTTGAAATTTGAGGATAATGTGCTCAAGGTCAAACAAAGCATGGAAGGCTTTGCCAATATGATCACTTGATCAACATTGACATGGACGAAACTATAGCTACCCAAAAAATATTTTCTTATATGAATAGGTTAGTATATTTAATAATTAGTTACTCTGATAATATATATTTAGCTACTATAAATGAATTTATTTGTCAAAAACTTGTTGAAATAAAAACGTTAATAGATATTCACTTGTTTCTTAGATGTATTTCGTCTTATTTTGATATTTTTGATATCTTAAACAACTACAACGAGAGCTTTCCTAACAATAAAAGTTATTAAGACAACACTCAATATATTTTTTATCTTATTTTTTTATATTTGACCCCCTCATACAAAGATGACTAACTTTGCCAGTAAACATTGAATTGATGATAATGACTCGATGATAGCATGTATTCGTATCCGTGAATTTGCCCATCTTACTCATGGTGCACCTGCTTTAGAGGAACCTACATTCATCTTGCATTTCCCGTATGAAGTGATCTTGAGGTTTAAAAATACTAATAACTTGGTAATAATATTTTAAGAGTGCCTTTTAGAAGAAGTGATTTCTTGTTGATGGTAAAACTAGAATCACTCTTGATGTGTTAATATACGGCATTTTGTAGGTTATGAGCAGAGTTGACTTTATTTCACACTAAATGTTACAGTAGATAAATATGGTTAATTATTAGTTATTATATGCAGTTTGTGTTAGGAAGTTACATATTCAGTTTATGTTAGGAAGTTACAAAAGGTGGTTACACTGTGATGTAAATATAAAGGGATTATTGTATGATTCAAGTAAGAAATTCAGAACAATTAATAACAATGTATTTATTCAACTAACATGGTATCAGAAGATATCATTCCATAACCAATCGTATATTCATCTTCATATTGCAATTTGACTTTTTTCTTGCAATCTCTTGTTTTTATGTTTGTTAAATCACCATGGCAAACCAAAATAACCTTCCAGATTTAATTACAAATCCCCTAAATCCATATTTTGTTCATGCTAATGAGAGTCCTTCACAACCATTGGTTTCTCCACTACTTTCTGGACCAAACTATCATACATGGTCTAGGGCTATGAAAGTTGCTCTCATGGCAAAGAATAAGATGAGTTTCGTTGATGGTTCGATCTTACCACCTCTGCCTTCAGATCCTCTCTATGGAGCATGGCAGCGATGCAATACCATGGTTCTTGCTTGGATACATCGATCAGTTTCAGAATCAATCTTACAATCTGTTTTGTGGATAGACAAAGCATTTGAAGTTTGGAAGAATCTCAATGATTGATTCTGTCAGGCTGATGTTTTTCGAATTTCTGATCTTCAAGAAGAAATATTCAAACTACATCAAGGTACCTTGTCAGTAACTGATTATTTCACACAATTAAAGATCCTTTGGGATGAGTTTGAAAATTTCAGACCCAATCCAATTTGCAAATGTTCGATTCCATGTTCTTGTGGTGCACTAAAACTCGCACATGACTATCGAGAGCAAGATTTGGTGATTAGATTTTTGAAGGGCCTTAACGAGCAATTTACCAATGTCAGATCTCAGATTATGTTGATTGATCCATTACCCCATATCACCAAGGCTTTTTCCATGGTTATACAACAAAAGCGGCAATTTAATTATGGTATCCACGTGGATGCAAACCCCCAACCCACAGCCTTTGCTGTCAATAATGGTCATGATCAAAAAGTTGCTGCTCAAGAACTAAAGAATAACAATAACTTTGGTTATCGAAGGGGATCATTTAATAGAGGAGGCAGAATACACAATTTTGGTGGTAGAGGAAATTCTTTTGGTGGCAGAAATCAAACTAGTTCTAACAAAATTTGCACCCATTGTGGTCGCAATAATCACACCATTGATACTTGTTATTTTCTCCACGGATTTCCTCCTGGTTACAAGCCAAAGAACCAAGGGAGTGCTAATTCAGCCTACATTGAAAACAATCCATCATCTGAAGCAAACCCAGGGATAGGTTCTTCTCAAAATTCAAGTGTGACTTTGAGTCAAGAGGAGTATCAAGGCATCATGAACCTTCTTCAACAGTCTAACACATACACCAAACCTCAAGCCGCTGCAAATTCCACTCAACACACAATTATTTCTCCAAAAACTGATTCTTCAACTTCAAGCACTAGTGGAAAATATACATTTTACAACATGGTTAAAAAAGTTTTCACAACAGTCGAATACATACCTGATGTGATAGTGAACGCGGTGGCATTTTCGAAATTACCAACAAAGTTTTTACATCAGCCCTTAGGAACAACTGAGGGGAAAAGTAAATGTTAAAACGTTTTCACATCAGGCCATATAATACCTGTAGGGAAAAATACACGCGGTGGCAGTTTTGTAATACTGAGAGACTACATTTTACATCAGGTCCTTATGACCTGTAGGGAAAAAGCTTTCAGTATTACATTTTTCCATTTTCCCTCTTCCTGAAAACGTAACTTTCCTTTCCCTCTTCTCATCCCTTTTCCCTCTCACGCGGTGGCTTTCTCCTTCACGCAAACCTGGCTCTTCCCTCTTCCCTCTTCTCTCTTCTCCATTCAAAATCGTGTTCCTGCTTTTCCCTCTTCCCTAAATCGTGTTCCCTAAATCGTAATCCCTAAATCCCTAAATCGTGTTCCTGCTTAACCCTAAATCGTGTTCCTGTTTACATTCAATCTCAAAATCGTGTTCCTGTTTACATTCAATCTGTTTGTAATCCCTAAATCCCTAAATCGTGTTCCTGCTTAACCCTAATTCCGCCGTAATTTCACCGTCTTCTTCTTCTTCTTCTTCGTTCACCGTGCGACTAATATCTCAGGTAAATTCCTCTTCAACTTTTGATTGATTTTTCACAAATTCTTAGTTAGGGTATAGTGGTGTGCGTGTGTGTGTATAATGAAAATGGGGGGGTATGATTTGAGCACCCATTCGAAATGGGTTGTTCCAGCTAGGTCTCAGGTTCTAATCAACATTTTGGCTTGTTAAATGTAGCGGTTAAGGGTTGAAAGTTGGTCACATCACAACTTAGTTTATACAGGTTTCTCTAAGTGTTTGATATTCTGTTAAATATGCATTCATCCATCATATTGTTAATTTAAATGTAAACTGTATATATATATATATATATATATATATATATATAAATAATTTTTGAAGGAGAAGGACCGAATGAGAGAAGGTGAAGATGGACAAGTGAATGTTTTAGTGCGGAAATGCTAGAATTGAACTTTTTTATGAACTTGTTTTAAAAATATTGTTGCAGTTTGGTTCTCATTAATTTAGTAGCTTTCATGTTGAGTTTGAATTAATGCAGTGCATGCCATTGTGGATGGTGTTGGCTGAGTAGTTTTCCATTTAGGTTGGAGGGGATCAGGTTGTTACCTTCATTCAAAAGTCTACATTATCCAGATTATTATAGGTACTAAAAAATGAATTTCATTGTTGAAGAATGATAAATCACAATTAATTTTCATGTTTAAATGATGTAATCAACTAGGAAATCCAAAAATAAAAGATGAATATTAATGACTTTTGGTGGATGTTGAAGTTTATCTTTGTAATTCTTCTGTTTTTTTATATGTTCACAAGTAGATTTGTTTTACTTACTTCCTTGGTTAATTACTTATTTGATGTCCATTATGTTGTTATTGCACTTTGATGAGTTTTATTTGAACTGCACATTTTTCATGAGTAACTTTCAATCAAGATAATAGATATTAAATCTATTTTCAAGTGTAGGATTGATACAGAGGAAAGCAACGGATTCAGTTCTAAAAGATTCTCTTTAAGTTCTATAAAGGTACCATAAAAGGTACTTCTCCTTTTCTTCTACTCTATTTCTACAACATTTTTTATGCATCCTTTGAAGTTGCAATTATGATAACTGTGCTTACCTAGTTTGGTTGATGGTTGGGTCTTGGCATAAATTGTAGCATTTCTTAATTGGAAAAAAAGTATACATGTACTGTCTTCAAAGTGAAGTGTTGGTTACTTTTTTTCACAGTAATGTTTGGAGAGTCTTAAACTGCCACGCTACTCGTACTCGTTTCAAAAACGAAAGGTCTGTTTGCATCTTTAATGATTGTGATTCTTGACACGATGTTGTCGGTAGCAGCTGAAAGACTAGAAGTTTTTAAATTTTCTCATAAAATCTTTGGATACTTTGAGTCCAAAGACTAGAAGTTTTTAAATTGCAAACCAAACATACACTATACTGTTCTTGCTATTACAGAAATGTAGAAATAACATTGACTAATCAATTAACATAGGAATTATGATGATCTGGAGAGAAAATATGGTTATAGAACTACCTCCACACCTCACTTTTATAAAAGACTCATGAAAATGTAATAATTATTAACCAAACTTCTTTAAGAGAACCAGCAATAATATTTGTATCATTGAATTCAAATAAATGTTATTCCCAAGAATCAATTTAGATGACTTGAAACAAACAAACAAACACTAACTAATATTTCAATTTGAAGCAACCTTGGAAACCAAATTAACAATCAAGCCAATCAGTGCGACAATTGGCACACCACATGGCCCCTGAGACTAAACTTTCGTCGGATGCCGTCTGAGATTGTATCGCTTCTCCTCCTGATACTGTCTGAATGACCTTCATTATAAGCAGCATTCTGCTCACCTTTTGCAATATTAGAAGTTTGTGCGCGTGTTCGCTTCCTTGTAATGTTATCAATAGCTTTCTCATTGTGATTGGACTCTTCTCTATTGTTTTCTTTGATATGACCAGTATCGAGATTTTGCAAACTCTCATTTTCTATTTCCTTTGAGGATTTTCCTAGGAACTCCTTGGCCTCCTCAACCTTTGGGACTGACTTCTTAGACCATCTGGACATCCACCTGTCAAACCTTCCACGTAGCTGCGGCCATCTATGGATAAAGAGTATCCGTTATTCACCTCTCGAGCAGTGTTATTATATATTCTTTTGCCCTTATGATTTCTGTAGTTCTTTAGGTTTTCTCACTAGAACAGACTCTAATAAGTATCTGATCAACGGAAAATACCTTCAATTAGTTTATACAGGTTTCTCTAAGTGTTTGATATTCTGTTAAATATTGATCAAGTTGTTGTATGTGAGTATCTACCTGCAACAAAATCATGAAACATAATTACAAAATCCAGAAACAAGCCAACAACTGTTTGTACTTTGTAGAATTTGTGTGTCTAAAACAAAGCAAATCTCACTTGTATTTATAATGTGATTATAATGAATACAATGAGTTTTAAATCGATGTGATTGCTTTATCTACTTTTAATCATGGATTTGTGATAAAAATTTGGAACAGCCAAGTATATTAGCATGAATATAATCACAATGCTAAAACTTTATGTTCATCAACCAAATTTAGGTTACCACAAAAATAGTTCTATTTAGTATGTAAGTATAATTTATCCAGCTTCTATTATGTATGGAAAATGTGGTGGAACAAAATGAAAATAACATTAAACCGTAAAGGATACATTTTGTAGTGCTATTTCGTAGACAATTAAACACCTTAGTGTAATGAAAATCATTGACAACACAAAAAAATAATAAGCAAAGATACAAATAGCAGATTTGTGGAATTATGATCATTGATGAGATTATCCTTGGCTAAATACATGTAACAAGATATGACGATTACCAAATCGTATGCCTGGACAGCCAAGGCAACTTTTTCATCAGCAATCCTGATGCTATGCTTTTGTTACCAAAATATTTTAGCCGAAAACAATAGATTCGTTAAGTCTAAGACGAAGAAAAAACAAACTGAAAACAAGTTTAATAGCTAATGGAGATTTCTCTAAGACTTTAAAAAATTATATTGAATCTAATAAGAGTGATACAATTGAATGAGTTGGTTACAAATGAGTACCATCTCCCTTATATACTAACTAACTAAAATGATATAAACTACCTCTATTTCAACAACCAATAGAAGCTTATGTATCTCTTACAAGTTTTTTGAAAGTCATTTTTTAAAGTCGTATTTAATCATGTATATTATGTTATAGGCCTAACTTCATGTTTTGAAATACCATTTCCACTACTACCATAAGTTGGAGATGATTGTATTTAATTATTTATGAATCCTCATAAGTGACACTATTTTTACGGTCACATGTTCTAGAATCAATAGCGTTATTCTGCTCATGATTTGAACTGTCACATGTTCTATTGATAACTGTGCGATGCTGTTTTTGCATATACGGAGTCTCTTTCTTCATGTATCTAAGTTGTTATGATGTGTTTTACATGATATTTGAGATAACACTTAAGTATTGTTGGCTTTCGTCCTTTTTGATTGTACCCGGCTTCTAAACCAATCACCAGAGGCCTTAAGTTTTTTCATATCCATATATTATTATTCTTAGATGCTGGATTTCGTCTCATGATTTCGTGTCAAAAACGTAATTGAAACCAAAGGTATTGCTATAAACGTAATTGAAAATAAACTCTTATACAAATATATCCTATGAAAGACCACAGGAGTATTTACCTCTTCGCGCTCAATGTAACCAGAATGCTTTTTCCCTATGAGATTTCTTTCTCTTCTTATGGGGCCTGTCATTCTCTGCCTGTAGATTGTCCCTATGATTAGTAACCATCTCTCTCCCTCCTTCAACGGATTAATTCATTTTGTCGTACAATAAACCACATAAGTCAGAGATTTTGGCAATACCAAAGCAGTCAGCAGTTTCAGCTTTCCCTTAGCTCACTGTCTGATGCAAATTCAGACAAAATATGGACAATATATTAAAGCACATAACATGTGCTTTGTAATTGGCATTGCATCCTTTAATTGGCATTGCATCCTTTAATATCATGTACATTAAAGCACATAACATGTGCTTCTCTCTTCTGTTGTGAACAAGCACATAACATATGCTTTGTGTTCATTATACAACATTATGGATATTATTTGATTTATACAATAGACTGGCTGTTATAATGGATATGGCTTGTTATTTATTATACCATCAAATTTTTTTAAAAATATGTAGGATTCTCTAGTTGAAGAGACTGCCAAAGGCACGTTTGTTCCACAAGGACGTGACGATATTTTAACAAAGGCAATTGGAACACCTGAGCATAATGGTCGTGTTCGTGGTGTTAGTCAAGGTTATACTCTGAGCAATTACTTTGGAAGGTCTTCACGCCTTACCCAAACCAAATACTTTAGCGAGCATCTCTCACAACTTCAAACAAATTTGGAAAGACAAATGAAAGAAAAATTTGATGCAGAGTTTGAACAAAAGATGGCCGTCGAACGTGAGTTGATTCAACAAACATTTATGGAGAAACTTAAGACTATGGGTTTCTCCCAAACCTTGCAAACAAATCAAGAAATTGAGAAATCTCCTGAAAAAGTTGTTAACCATGGAAGCACTAAAGGTTCTTGTACAGCTGCACAAGAAAATTACAAGGAGGACTCGACCGTCGACAATGTTCAAAAATTGTTATGCATGCTTTTGAGAAGTCAAGAAGATATACACATACAATTAGAACATGATCCTCTTGTCGAAAGGTTTTGGATTCCAGCAAAGTGTATTAGAGAGTTATTGGTGGGTAATGCTTGGCTTGACTTTTCTATTCTACAAGTTTGGTGCACGTAAGTACATTTTTTTTACTGTTATCAATATGGATTAGTGGTATATATATCTCATCAATTCAATATTTAAGTGTTAATTTCAAATTTATCTAGGTGTATGCATCGTCTCTGTATCGAAAGAAATAGATCAGATGTGTTTGGACTTTTGGACCCAGTTAACTTGAGTTTTAATCCAACTGATCCCAAGACTAAAAATAAAGTTCAGAGATACATACAAACTAGGTTGCGTGATTTGAACAAAGTGTGTTACTTAGCACCATATCTATGTTCGTAAGTATGCTTTTATAAATTAGTGTTTTTTCTTATTTATCTTTGATAGCTTAAACCTTAATAATTGTTATTCCACGCGTGCAGAGGACACTGGCAGTTAATTATTATTTGTCCTAAGGACAATACTTTAGTTGTCCTATGTTCATTGCACCAAGAACTTAATGAAGCAATGATTAAGATTGTTTCGAAGTAAGTGTATATTTTATGTTGCATTTGATATATTATTTCCTATGTATCATTAAAATGTATAACTTGCTTTTTTTTTATTTTTTTGACTTAGAGCTTTTGAGGTTCATCAGTTAGCTCAGGGCAATAAAAAAAAGCCTCGATGGTATCGTCCTAAAGTAAGTGTGGTGTATATTCTGTCATTTTTACGTTCATCAATGAAATTTGTTGTTTTTTTTAATATCTATTCACATATATATGTACTATACTGCATTTCACTCATAGGTTAAGGTTTATACATAAACATAAAGTTATATAGAGATGCAAGCATGTGATAGAAAACATAAACTGAATTAAAAGTAAAAACCATATCAATTCTGTTTATGTGATCCAAATTTTTATTCTGTTTATGTGATCCAAATTTTTTGCCCTCTATTCCAGAATTGGATCCAAATTCTATGTGATCCATATTTCGTTTATAATTTAACCATATCAATTCTGTTTCTGTTTTTTGCCCTCTATTGTTCTTATAAAAATGTCCATTCGTTTGTAGCCAAGAAAGCAACCTAATGGCAATGATTGTGGATACTATGTGATGAAGAATATGCTAGATATTATCTCTGCTAATATTACTAAGTCTTGGATGGAGGTATTTTCATTTTATGATAACTTAATGTTTAGACTATATGTATTGCCAAAAATAAACATATCCTTATTGGTATTAATTACTTATACACATTGTAGGTATTCAATGATCCAACGTCATTAACAGATGATGATTTATACGATTTGCGAAATCAATGGGCAACTTGTTTTCTTGACTTGTTTAAAGCTTAGGATTATATGGTATGTTTCAAAGCTCAGGATTTGATTTATATGTAGTTTGTTATATAGGGTGGATGTTAGAATCACGGGGCATCTTGGAGAATCATTGCATAGGTTATGGGCAGAGAGCATTTTGTTCTGTGAAAGAGCTTAGCTCTGGGCAGTAGCAATACTCATTCTGCTGTAATTTCTTCATTTATTAAATATTACACACTTATTGTTCATTACTGATTTATTATTTTTGCCACAAATCTGCACTGTTATTTCTGGGTTCTTATGACGTAATTCCCAAATTCTGTACCAGTGGGTGTAACAGAATTAGGCTAGGATAGAAGTTACAATGAATCCAAGCCTAAGAGAAATATAATTGGGAGGGTATTGTGGGGAGAAATATAAGGAGAGCAGAGATCCCGACTTTTTAGTTAGTTAAGAGTAAGACAGTTACAGAGTGTAACATAACAACTAATCAACTGCTAGTTGGCAGGGAAGAAAATTAAAATGAGATGAGAGTGGGGAGAGAAGGCTTCAAACGTGATCATTGTTGTAGAGGAGTATTGGTTTCTTGAACTCTATAAGTTGTACCATTCGTAGGGAACATAATTAAAAAGAGCACTGATTTTCTCAAATACTAAGGGTTGTACTTTTCATATTTAGCTGATAATTAGCAGGGAAGAGAATTAAAAGACGACCGGGGCGAAATCAATGGGCAACTTGTTTTCTTGACTTGTTTTAGATGCTCCGATGCGTAGTTTCTTGTTTGTCGAGATTTTCCACCTGGTGTAGTGTTCTGGTCTCTATTGTCATGTTTGCCACGATCTACTAACTGCTATTCTGCATTTGTCAATTGTTTGATCTGCACAATATGTCTGAATTTTGTTGTATATGCAATTCTGTGCAGCTTATATGATAATGGATGATGCAGATTGGTTCTATCGTCAATTTTGGAGCCATCTTATCTAAAGTTCCCTGTTTGATATATAATTACAAATAAAGTGTTAATTATCGTCTAGCTTTCTACAACTACTCTTGTATACAAAGTTGATTACTTCCGAGTTATCCTTAAATTAAATGTTTTCTGTGATAACAATGTATTAATCTAATGCTATCTTACATTCACAAATACGTTATGTAACTTTTGTAACCTTTTACTGGTTTTAACTGAATTTTTGCTTTGTTTCTACTTACACAGGACCCTGAAAACAAGAGGCATATTCGCTGTGATGAGAAACCGAAGAAGGTCTTTGCAGGGAGATGAAGTTGGTATGCTTGAGATTGCTGGGTTGATAAGCCCTCACTTCCTTAAATGATTGCAAGTTTACAGATTTTTCGCCAACGTTTAGTTTGGTGTATGGAACTGTTATATTTGGAAGTATCGTGTCCTACAATATAGTAGTAGCCTTAGTTTTTTGTTTTTGTTACTTTGGGTACAGAACAAGACTATGTTGAAGATTTCGTTTTGAATGATGTAATTTCTTCAACATGGATAGTGTGTACTCCTTTTAATTATTAGGTTTTTTATTGGACATGTTAAATATGTACGCTCCGATGCGTGATCGTGTTCTTCCTTTTTGGCATTAAAATTATCCATATTTGTTTTTATATTTTTAATATAAAAGAAAAAAGCAAGTGTTAAGCTTATTTATTAAGCAATTTAAAAAAAAAAAAATATAGATTTCGCATCAGTCCTTAAATTATACCTGATGTGAAAAACACATATTTTACATCAGCCCTTAACTTATACCTGATGTGAAAACCCCGTTGTGAAATTTTAAAGTGCATCTATTACAACAGTCGAAAATAGAACTGATGTAGAAAATAGGTTTTTTACATCAGTCCGTACCCGATGTAAAAAGTAGTGCACATACTACATCAAGCCACCTTACATCAGTTGGCAACTGATGTAAAAAGTCATTTTGGACTGATGTAAAAAGTCATTTCTGTAGTAGTGAAGTAATTTCAATGATCAATGGCTTCTAGACACAGGAGCCACCCATCACATTAGTTTTATTAAAACCCACTTTTTGTCTCTTAATAGAATTCATCCTATCTCTATATCTTTACCTGATGGTACTCAAGTTGTCACTACATATTCTGGTACTGTCAATCTTAATAATTTCATAACCTTATTTGATGTCCTATATGCTCCTGAATTTAAAGTTAACCTAATTTCTGTTACCAAACTTACAACCAATCTTAATTGTTTTCTTGAGATTCACCCTCACTTGTGTTTTATTAAGCAGATGCCCGATTTCAAAATGATTGGTTTAGCTAAACCAATTGGAGGATTGTTAGTGGTAATCAAACATTCCAATGAGGCCAACAAAATCAAAAATCAACATGACAAAGTTGGTTGCAATGTCTTGACTGCAAATAAAGAGGATGCCACATTGTGGCACTGTAGATTAGGTCACATATCCAAGAATCAACTTCAAATAATTTCCTCACAATATCCTTACATTCCACAACATTTTATTCCCCCTTGTGACACTTGTCAAATGTCAAAACAGAAAAGATTACCATATTGTAATAGTTCTTCTCATTCTATTCAAATATTTGAATTAGTACATGTTGATATATGGGGTTCCTATTCAATTCCTTCTATTCATGGACATAGGTATTTTTTAACCATAGTAGATGATTTTTCTAGATTTACTTGGACAGTTTTAATGCAAAACAAATCAGAAACTAGAAAGCATCTTCAAAATTTTGTTGCATATGCTGAAAATCAGTTTCAAACAAATATTAAAATCATAAGAAGTGACAATGGCCAAGAATTCATGATGCATGATTTCTATCTCAACAAAGGCATTTTGCATCAAACTTCATGTGTCGAATCTCCTTAACAAAATGGCATTGTTGAAAGGAAACATCAACACATCTTAAATGTAGCAAGATCGTTATTTTTCCAAGCACAATTACCACACCAACTTTGGTCTTATGCAATCACACTCCATACATATCATTAATCGCATTCCCACTCCTTTATTACATAATAAAGCACCATATGAAATTTTGCATAAACAACCACCTACTCTTATGCATCTTAAAGTGTTTGGTTGCTTGGCTTATGCTAGCACTCTTTCAAATAATAGAACAAAATTTTCACCAAGAGCTACAAAAGCCATTTTCATTGGTTATAAGGAAGGAACAAAGGGATACCTTTTATACAACCTACTCACTAATCAAATTTTTGTTTCCAGAAATGTAATATTCTTTGAAACACAATTTCCATTCCACTCATATAATTCTTCTCAACCTACCAATACACAGACACCCCTTCCATGTTTTCAACATCTTAACTTAACCATTGAGCCTCCACACGATCCCACATTAGATGTTTCTCCACTGCCTAGTAATATCTCTGGATTTGATTCACAACCACATATATCTACTACCGATCAGCCTTCACAACAACCCATAACTCATCCTACAACCCCTTCACAACAACGCTCCTCAATTTCGCAGACAAGACATTCAACAAGGACTAGACAGAGGCCTCAATATCTTCAAGATTACCACTGCAATCTTGCAATTGCTAATACTTCCAATCAATCTTGTAATTCAGGTAACCAGTCTCAATCTCTATATCCCATATCTTCTGTTTTATCTTATGATAAATGTTCACCCACATATAGATCTTTTTGCCTAAATGCTTCCGCTATCCTTGAACCCACTACCTATACTCAGGCCTCTAAACTAGACTGTTGGAGAAAGGCCATGCATGCTGAGATCACTGCTCTCGAACAAAATCATACTTGGACTTTAGTTGACTTACCTCCTGGAAAACATCCTATTGGTTGCAAATGGGTATATAAGGTAAAATATAATGCAGATGGCACAATCGAAAGGTATAAAGCCCGATTAGTAGCCAAAGGATATACACAAATGGAAGGAGTTGATTACTTTGATACTTTTTCACCTGTTGCAAAACTAACCACTGTGAAAGTTTTGTTAGCTATTGCTTCAGCCAAATGTTGGTTTTTGGAACAACTTGATGTCAACAATGCTTTTTTGCATGGTGACTTGCATGAAGAAGTCTACATGAAGCTACCTCCAGGAATGTCCTCTTGTACACCTGTCATACCCCAATTTTGGACCTAAAATTTCTTTTTACTCGTTTTTTTTAGTTCGAAATTTTTCGTCGTCTCAGACGAAATTTCGACAGGGAGGTATTTTAAAATACCTCATTTTTTTGTTTCATTCGGGTCCGTCTTTTTGTTTTTGTTTTATTATTTTTTTTTATTTTATCTTTATTTTTTTTAAATATTTTTAGTATTATTTTATCTAGCATCTTTATTATTTATCTCTTTCTTTTTTTTACTAGTAACCTTTTTTATTTTTAGAATCTAATATTTTGTGGAGAAGACTTTTGTCACAAAATTAATGGGTTTTATGTTGTCACTTATTTGTCTTTTATTGAGTTTTTATTGCCATTATTTTGTCAACCTGTCCTTTATGAGCATCAGTGTTGGTAATTGGCATTTTAAAAAGGGAATTAGTCAAACACAGGAGAGAGGAGGAACACGCAGAAAAAAGCAAAATTGATCAGAAACATTTCTTAAAAAATTTCACTCAGTAACCAACACTCCCCTTCTCCCACACCACTCACCACTCATCCCTCTCCACGTACAACCACAACCCAGCAATAACCCAAACTCCCCCTCATCCTCACACGCCCAGCCACATACAACAACAATCCGACCTCCACTCTCACCCTCTCAAACAACCCTCCTCCCTTAACACTTGTGCGCACCTCGTTTTTTTCCTCGGGAAAAAGACGCGCAGATTCCTCCGAGGACGTCCTCGAACGCTCGGAGGGTGCCTTTGTGAAGCCGCCACCAAAGTTTTTGTGTAAAGGGAACGTTGATAAACCCTTAAGTTTTTTTTGTAAAGGGAAACGATAATAAAACCCTTTTGACGATGAGGATAAGGATTAGGTCATCGCAACCATTGTCGGGTTCGGGAGTCGGTTACGCGAGGGGAAGGTATTAGCACCCCTCACGTCCGTTGTACTCAACGGGAACCTTCTATTTGGTTAAAACTTGAATTGCTTTTTTAATACTTTGCGTTCATGTTCATTTATGCTAAAAAATATAATAAGGGGGGGAAAAGAGATAAAAACAAACGAAAGAAAAGAAAAAAGGTTTTTTATTATTGTGCTTGACAAGATGTCGATCTTGCTCCTACGTATCTCCCGGTAGTCGGAGAATTCAAAGCATACGTAGTTCTTTGGTAGAAAAACGTATGTGTGTTGGTTGATTTTAATTAGACGATGTTTTAACCGAATTCTTGCGATTAAACGTTGCTTGTATGCTCGCACTTGGAGACTTATTAAGCGTTCGTTCACGAATCACATTAGAATTGTTAAAAGTTACGTCCGTTAGGGTAGAGGGTTGAATTGGTCGCTATGGGACCAAGGGAGGTACAATGGACTCATATAAGTCAAACATTGACCGAGTGGACTCCGAAGAGTCGGGCGATCGTTCGATTGATCCACTGAGATCAAGAACGGGTACAATGGACTCGGACGAGTCGAACATTGACCGAGTGGACTCTAACGAGTCGAGGGATCGAGTCTAATGGCCAACGGGGGACCAAAAGGCTTGGATTGACCACAAGGGGCCAAGATTTGGTTTGGTTAGGGTTGTACATATTAAAAGGGAATGACGATTGTCCGAGCGACGAGACATACGTCACGCATTCGTACAATCGGGGCGATGGAGAGACATACGTCACACCATCCCTTTTTCATTCATATTTTTGGATTGAATTCTTTGGAAATCCCAAGGTAAGTCAAAACATTTGGTTTGAAAACCCAAAATGGGAAGGTTTAGCAAATTTACTAGAAAACGCGCAAGTTCGTCTCATTTTGCGAAAATGCGCACATTACCGGTGTATGTTCATTTTTGAGTTTTGAACATCATGAACAATATTTATTGCTCAAGTTTAGATTGAAAAGCTGAACATAGCTTGTTGGTTCATGTGGTTTTGAAAATTTGGGAACATAACTTGCTTTGCAAGTTATCCACAAAATGGTTATACGAACTTGTGATTTGCCAAAATTAAGCAAAAACCTTGTTATGATCTGAAGAACATGGGTTTAAAAACTCTTTGGTTCTGAGCTCTGGGGCTAGAACCTCAAAAATTGGTTGTTTGGACACAAAAACTCAGGTTCTGAGTTCTGTCATGGTCGCACTGCGACCATGACTTCGCACTGCGAAGCATGCGAAATTTTGGGTTCAGAAGCTGTTTCTGAACATTTGTTCAGAAACAACTTCTGAACACACTCAAGACCTTATATATGGGTGAAAAGCTTTGAGTTTTTGGGATGAAAAAGGTTGTACAAACCAATTTTGATGTTTTGAAAACCTTGGGATTTCTTTGAAATTCAAAAGGGGTTTTTTAGGACCAAAAGGTTTTGAGCCAAAATAGCTATGCAAACACAATTAGAAATGCAAGATAAAGAGCTTAGTAACTTACAGAACTCCTTAGCAAAGCTCCAGCTGCACTTGGCTTGATTTGGTTGAAGGCTTTCACAAAGGTTTGAAGATTTGTGATGAACTTGAACTTTTGAAAGCTTTGTGTGGATGGATTGTTTCTGGTTATTTGTGGAGATTTGTAGGTTGAAATGAGTAGAGTTTCTGCTCTTTGAATGTTGTGTTTTCTGTCTAATTGTGTGTGTTTTAACCTTGGGCATTGCCTTGTATTTATAGGCCAAAATCAAATCTTTGTCATCATTACACAATCCTTTGATTCAGCTGATTTGTGGCCAAGATTAAGCTGAATCCCTTTGCATTAAATGCTAATGGATAGAGGCAACCCTGCCTTGTGCCAAGGGGCAAGTTCCAGCTTGATTTCAGCCACAAATTCAACCTATTCTAGAAGGTAATGATGAAGAACAAAGCTGATTTGCAAATGGCTAATGCTTGGGGATCAATCCTTGCAATCTCAATGGTTGGTCAATAAAAACGTGCACTGTATTGTGCAGAGATTGAGGGATGAAAAGGCTAAAATTGGCTGGTGTGAGAGGGTGAAAAGCTGCTGCAAAACAGAGTAGGCACTCATGGCTTTTCAAGTGAGAAAATCCAGCTGGTTTGACTGGTTTTTGGGGCAGCAAGCAGGAGGAAAGTCCTCAAGCAGGTGGCTGGCAACCTTGTGGTGGTTAGCAGGTCACCTGGGAGGGGCTAGAGCTGCCCAAGGGCAAGCCCACTTGCTTGTCACATGCTAGGTTGGAAGGAAAAGCTTCCAACCTTGGCATTAATGGCAAGTCTTTCAACTCTGGCTTTGCTTGGCCCAATTGGCCATGAATGCTACTTAAAATAATTATGGAAGTGATGTGCAACAAAATCTGGAATTAAATCCAAGAAACCAAAAATCTGCAGAAAAATCGCAGACTTCGCAGTGCGAAGTGAGCTTCGCATTGCGAAGTCCTCAATTTTGAAAAGTTGACTTTTCTGTTGACTTTTGTTGACTTTTGACTTTTTCCCCTCTTTGATTTTTTTTGATTTTTGGTTTTAAAATGCGTAGGACAAAATTAGGGTACTACAGCTGCCCCTACTTAATTGTGTCTTCGCATAGAGTGCGTGAGTGCCGAGGGCATCTCATGAACTCTTTGCGGAGATCAATTAAGTAAAAAGAAAAAGAAGGACCCGAATTTTGTCCTTCGCGAAATGCAAATGAAAAGGTTGGTAGGGTTTGATCGTGTCCAGCCGCTAACACTGGAGGTAGATCCACTGGGGGGATGAAGGTAATCTTATCTAGGCACTGCTTCTAGAGGTCGATTCCTGAGGGTGGTGATTTACTCTAGGCACTGTCACTAGAGGTGGAACGTTGATGTAGGTGATCTACTCTAGGAATTGCTTCTAGAGGTCGATACCTAAGCTAGGTGATCTTATTCAGGAACTGCTTCTGAATATCGATTCCTAACGAGCTGTGATCTTATTCAGCCGCTAACACTGAAGGTCGATACACTGGGGGAGGTGATCTACTCTAGGAATTGCTTCTAGAGGTCGAACAATGAGGTAGGTGATCTATTCTAGGAATTGCTTCTAGAGGTTGATACCTAAGCTAGGTGATCTTATTCAGGAACTGCTTCTGAATATCGATTCCTAACGAGCTGCGGTCTTACCCTAAATAGGTGCCCCTGGTTGAATGTTAATGGATGTTGGTGAATATGTGATACTCACTGGAGGATCCTTGTTGCAGGTTTTATGAAATGAAATGCATGTGTATGAATGGTTTTAAAATATGCATGCATGAATAATGTTAGTTGGGTGCCGAGCAGAGTCGGTCTTTGTTTGTGGGTGTGTTCATGATAATTGGGCTCTCTCTTTTTGTTTTTTGGTTGGTCGGTTTGGAAGGACGAGGTCCTTTGCCTACATACCCAAATGGGATCAAAACCGGTGTAGTTCGAGCCTAAGCCCGAAAATTTGTGTTTTTGCCAATAATGATTGGACTTTTGTTTGGGGTTGAGACTCCCCGGGGAGTATCAATGAGGTTTGGCTTTTGGGGATAAAGGATCATTTTGGGAGCATGATCGATATCCAGCCTTGTTTGGTGTTTGGATGTTTCGGGGTGTTTGTTGGGGAATTTTGTTTCGCCTAACCCTCGGGTTTGATGAAACAAAATTAGACTGGCGAGGTAAAAAGCGGACCGGCATAAACATTCGGCAATCCTTACAGGGATAAACTCTCAGGGGATATATTTAAATATGGACGGGGTAAGACCGCGATAATTGATAAGGAATAAATACCTCGTGGGGATTGTTAACCCGCTGTGTAAATCGTGCTAAACTGCTGAGGAGCATGACTGATGGTTCTGCTGGGGATGCTTGTGCTTCAGTTAATCAGCCTTGCTTGAATTGTCCCTTCAGGCTCTTGATTTGATGGGGAAGTTCCCTTTTGATCCCTCGGTGGCCAGAAATCCTTTTAGTACTTAAACGTGCTTGGCCTGCGAGGCTTATCTGCTCTATGGATAGATTTCGATGCACGTTTTTTTTTAAGTACTCACCATTCAGAGAAAATGTGCTGGTTATTACTTAAAAACATAAAAGATTCCACATAACTTTTTTTGTTTTGGAAATATATACTATCATAGATGGAAATTTCGACAAAAGTAAAAGACTTCGCTTGGGAAGAATTCCGTTAATGGGGGAAGTGACCTGCCCCAAAGGTATAGTTCCTTTAATCGTGTTTGGGATTACTGATGCCAATTGGGCCCTTTGTTGGGTGTTTGAGGAATGTCAACGGCAATTGGGCTTTTTGTGAACTGCGGGGAGAGTACCAAATATGGTTAGACTCTGAATGATTTGTACACCGGGTGCAATCAGGTTTTGGTTAAAAAGGTGGGCGCCAATGGAAATTGGGCTTTATTACTAGGGATACCAATGAATATTGGGTTTTATTGGGGGCCGAGCGAGGTCGGACTTTTTGATTTTGGTTGCCGAGCGAGGTCGGACTTTTGATCTTGGTTGATTCATATGAAATTTGCGCCTGTAATTTTATGCCCTCTATTATTCCGAGATTGTACTGAAAAAATCGAAATAAATACCACACAAAATCATATTGTACAGTTCAAATTAACAACATGCTTATTAATGAACCATTCTATCACTCATTTAAGTAAATAAACAAATTGAAAATTAATGGTGAGGGTTTATGAACACTCATCCGGCAATTTTGCTAACATTCCGATCGAGTTATATGTCCATCCAATTATTGTTTCTTAAAAACATGAAAGCATTGATCAAAAGGTCTTTAAGGGTTGTAATTTGGCTGGGCTACAAAAGAAATGTCATATGTGGGGAAATTGAATTCAAATGGCCAAACAAGAGGGAACATTCTTTCTAACTTACCCCTTTCTTTGTTCAAGTCATCATTTTGGTGGTTCACAAATGCTTTTCTCCTTGATCTCGACCACTCTTGGATTTTACCGGTCTTTTTTTTTTTTTTTTTTTTTTTTTTTTTTTTCTCTTTTTCTTTTTCCTGGTTTGCTTTGCTTTTCTTTCATTCTTTTCTTTCCCTTGGTCGTCAAGATCAATTTAAAAAATTCAACATTGCTCGACTTTCACATCCCTCCTTTTTTCAACTCGTTTCAGTACGATACCCTATTTGAATGTTCCCTCCTCTCTTGGCAAGGGACATTAACCATGATGTTTTAAGGGTTCAAAAATTGAAAGGAAAATATCAGAATTTAGTGATGTTTTAACTATGAACTGAAAATGTTTTTTACAAACTCCGGCAATCTCATTAAGCAGTTGAGCTTATGAAAGTTGGCAGTCCATAGTTAAAAATTCTGATTTGTTAGGCTCAAAGGGGTTTAACAAACACTCACTTCTCACAGGGTGGGCTATTTGTGGTTGATTGTTTTCTCTCTTTTTCAAACAAATGCCTTGATCATGTCAATACTTTTATGCAATTAAAATCAAAATTCAGATTTAACATAAAAAGATCGAGCTAAGCAAAAATGTCGATCTCCTGCATATGTATTATGATATTTTTGGGGATTCCTCACATCTGGCTGGTTCTAAATGGTTCATAGAACAAACATATTAAATAACGTGAATTGTATGGTATAATTTAGTATGGAATATACATTCTCCTTTCAAATATTAATCAGGGAAAGAAATAGGAAACATGCATTTTTGCTTTGCGAAAATTAACCACATTTATCATTACCACTCGTTTACGGTTAAAACTTTGGCTTATTCGGTTGCGGAAAGTTTTGTCGAATTTGCATTACCAATGATAGATAACAAAAAATTTCAACATTCACACATATTAAAAATAAATAGGCATGATTACGATGCAAACGCTAAGTAATAAAAACAAAAGTACTCGAATAATAAAGCGAAAGTATCAATATAGCTACAAAGTACCAAACAAAAAGGAAACTCTAAAAGTGTACGAAAAAGATGACATAAACATGATCAACAAAATATGAGAAGTCATAAAAAGGTCACTCAAGGCGTGAAAGCCTCATCATCCTCAGTCTCCTCATCCTCGTCCTCCTCGTCCTCATCCTCCTCATCATCTCCTCCCTGGCCTCCTGCTGCTGTGCCACTGCCTCCAGCCTCTGAATGCTCCGGCCTATCCCCGGGCCAACGACCATGAGCTGCGAACATCTGGGGTGTCGGTATCTGATCATCAGGATCCGTCGGCCTCCCTAGCTGCCTCTGAAGACGATACATGGAATCATGCATCATAGTCATGTATCGATGGGAGGAGGCATTCTGCTCCAATATGAAAGTGCAAGTGCGACAATCCCCTGATGCTGGTGGAGGTCTAGGCCGTGGCTGCTGCGCCCTCGCTCTCCGTCCCGTGCAGTGCCTAGAGATGTACTCGTCCGTAATGGGGTTCTTAATGGTTTCTGACACCTGGGGAGGGATAACTACGCGGGCGTCCCGGCAGAGTCCCATGATAAGACCCGGGAAAGCAAGTGGACACATCTTCTTGGCCGGTGGCTTGATGCCACTCTCGACCACTATCTTAATCTCCTGGCAAATGGCCCTGGCCACATCTACTTGTTTACCGGTGAGGATATAGTAGATTAGGGGGGTGACATCCATGGTGGTGGAAGAGGTATGGCTTTTAGGTTTTATGTTGTGGACGATGAGGTGGAAAATGACCTGGGCATAGGTGGTAAGGTTGCCCCTGAGGGCCTTTGTGGGTTGCCCCGCTGCATTAAGCTCATAACTCTTTCCGGATTGGAAAATGGTTTGAGCGTAGAGATCGTGGTTCCAATTACCACGATTCTGGTGTTTATGGAAAGCACACAGCTCATCATCTTCCAATTGGAAAGGGTTTCGGAGATAGGTATTGATGGCGTCGCGATCGAATCGAATGATCCGACCACGCACCATGGTCTGGTATGTAAACTCCCCCTCTGGATCCACGGGAATAGCGTTCGCATAGAATTCCCGGATTATGTCGTAGTTGAGGTTAAGGGGAGGGTTCACCAAAACTCCCCATTGGCGGTGGTTTATTAATCGGGCCAACTCCCTCCAAGGACCCCTGTCACTTATGATGAATTGCCTCTCCGGCCAGAAGGTCCTGCCAAGGAGCTCTTCATATCTCTCCTGGTTCCGAAGACTTAGGAAGCGTGAGGCATCAAAACCCCCTTGTGGTCTCGATCCGGATGCCTCACCCCTTGAGCGTTTTCCTACTGGTCTTGGTGCCATCTGCAAGGAAAAAGATAAAGTCAGTATACAAGGTTCATGATTGTAAGTGATATGGGGTAGAATTGAGGGAATTGGAGAAGAAACAGTGGGAAACAGGGATTCTGTTTCTGCTACAGTCGCACTGCGAAGGTAGGTTCGCAGTGCGAAGGTACTCGAAGATTTCTGGGCTGCCCAGAAAATGGTCGCAGTGCGAAGTTGAACTTTGCTCTGCGACCACGACAGCAAAAACCCAGAAATCTGAACCTGCACCTCTTGGCTTAATCTTCTAACATACAATGCATGCCACTAAACGACCTCAGAATCAACGAATGGGTATCAAAAGGAACCCTTTAACAGCTCTTTTTCTTTAAATTTTCGTAAATGGGTTTTCAATAAAACAATTTGGAATTTGAAAGAAAAAGGCCAGTTGCAGATACCCATGATGCATGCTTGCTAAAATCCAACTTAATACAGTAAACTAAGGCCTAAATGCAGCTTATTATGAACTTAAATTCTAATATGGGAACCTTTAAGATCATAAACCCTAAAACCCCTAAATAGTTACAAAACGAATTAAAGATGAACAGAGGAACAGAAATAAAAGAATTCATACCTGGTTGTTGGCTCTGGAGGGAATAATACAAAGTTTAGATGAAGAAAAGGGAAGATTAACAAAATGGGTGTGCCCCCTTTTTTTTTAATTTTCTAGAACTCTCCCTTTTTTAAACTATGGCAAAAATAAAATGTGTATTTTTTGTTTTAAGAGTTAAGGCAAAGAAGACAAACGGTTGGGGCAAATAATAATAAAGAAAAGATAGTGGGAATGGGTGGTTGAGGGGAGTAAATGAAAGGTCAGCTGGGCTGACAAAATTCGCGTACTTCGCACTGCGAAGTACCTTCGCACTGCGAAGTATTTGAATTTTTTTTGAAAATCTTGCTACCCTTCAACCATTGGCCATTCATATCCCTAATTATGATCATGCATAAAAACAAGTAATAAACAACTAAAAGCTGATTGCCCCTGATAAAACATAACGTAGCAAACACGAGTGAATGTGAATGGATAATATGTAGAGGCTCGGAATTCTCCCCCATCCTCACATGTAGGCTCTAATTTGTGAAATATCCTAAGAAGAGGTCCTTAGAGTCATAGACCTCACATGGAATTAGGGTTGTCTATGGACATACGTCGACATGACTTCAATTAATTCCACGTGAAAATCTCATCTAAGCGGGGTTGGACATCCCACCTCACGGACATACGTCAACGCGGGCTTCCGCACACAACCTCCTTCTAACTTAGTGTTTTTCTCAAGCTCGGGTAGAGAGCCTCACACGTCCGGCATTAACCCGAACAATGTGGAGTAACATCACTCAAGTAACCCCCACGTTTGATATAATATGAATATAAAACAAATAAAGCAAATATAAACATAAAGCATAAATATAGCATGCATGAATAAAATAAATAAACATGGCACGCAAAGAAAACAAAGCAATTGTCTTTAACCCAAATAGGTTAGGCTTGACTCGCTAGTGGGAACAGGGTCCCCAGTGAAGTCGCCAGCTGTGCGCACCTCGTTTTTTTCCTCGGGAAAAAGACGCGCAGATTCCTCCGAGGACGTCCTCGAACGCTCGGAGGGTGCCTTTGTGAAGCCGCCACCAAAGTTTTTGTGTAAAGGGAACGTTGATAAACCCTTAAGTTTTTTTTGTAAAGGGAAACGATAATAAAACCCTTTTGACGATGAGGATAAGGATTAGGTCATCGCAACCATTGTCGGGTTCGGGAGTCGGTTACGCGAGGGGAAGGTATTAGCACCCCTCACGTCCGTTGTACTCAACGGGAACCTTCTATTTGGTTAAAACTTGAATTGCTTTTTTAATACTTTGCGTTCATGTTCATTTATGCTAAAAAATATAATAAGGGGGGGAAAAGAGATAAAAACAAACGAAAGAAAAGAAAAAAGGTTTTTTATTATTGTGCTTGACAAGATGTCGATCTTGCTCCTACGTATCTCCCGGTAGTCGGAGAATTCAAAGCATACGTAGTTCTTTGGTAGAAAAACGTATGTGTGTTGGTTGATTTTAATTAGACGATGTTTTAACCGAATTCTTGCGATTAAACGTTGCTTGTATGCTCGCACTTGGAGACTTATTAAGCGTTCGTTCACGAATCACATTAGAATTGTTAAAAGTTACGTCCGTTAGGGTAGAGGGTTGAATTGGTCGCTATGGGACCAAGGGAGGTACAATGGACTCATATAAGTCAAACATTGACCGAGTGGACTCCGAAGAGTCGGGCGATCGTTCGATTGATCCACTGAGATCAAGAACGGGTACAATGGACTCGGACGAGTCGAACATTGACCGAGTGGACTCTAACGAGTCGAGGGATCGAGTCTAATGGCCAACGGGGGACCAAAAGGCTTGGATTGACCACAAGGGGCCAAGATTTGGTTTGGTTAGGGTTGTACATATTAAAAGGGAATGACGATTGTCCGAGCGACGAGACATACGTCACGCATTCGTACAATCGGGGCGATGGAGAGACATACGTCACACCATCCCTTTTTCATTCATATTTTTGGATTGAATTCTTTGGAAATCCCAAGGTAAGTCAAAACATTTGGTTTGAAAACCCAAAATGGGAAGGTTTAGCAAATTTACTAGAAAACGCGCAAGTTCGTCTCATTTTGCGAAAATGCGCACATTACCGGTGTATGTTCATTTTTGAGTTTTGAACATCATGAACAATATTTATTGCTCAAGTTTAGATTGAAAAGCTGAACATAGCTTGTTGGTTCATGTGGTTTTGAAAATTTGGGAACATAACTTGCTTTGCAAGTTATCCACAAAATGGTTATACGAACTTGTGATTTGCCAAAATTAAGCAAAAACCTTGTTATGATCTGAAGAACATGGGTTTAAAAACTCTTTGGTTCTGAGCTCTGGGGCTAGAACCTCAAAAATTGGTTGTTTGGACACAAAAACTCAGGTTCTGAGTTCTGTCATGGTCGCACTGCGACCATGACTTCGCACTGCGAAGCATGCGAAATTTTGGGTTCAGAAGCTGTTTCTGAACATTTGTTCAGAAACAACTTCTGAACACACTCAAGACCTTATATATGGGTGAAAAGCTTTGAGTTTTTGGGATGAAAAAGGTTGTACAAACCAATTTTGATGTTTTGAAAACCTTGGGATTTCTTTGAAATTCAAAAGGGGTTTTTTAGGACCAAAAGGTTTTGAGCCAAAATAGCTATGCAAACACAATTAGAAATGCAAGATAAAGAGCTTAGTAACTTACAGAACTCCTTAGCAAAGCTCCAGCTGCACTTGGCTTGATTTGGTTGAAGGCTTTCACAAAGGTTTGAAGATTTGTGATGAACTTGAACTTTTGAAAGCTTTGTGTGGATGGATTGTTTCTGGTTATTTGTGGAGATTTGTAGGTTGAAATGAGTAGAGTTTCTGCTCTTTGAATGTTGTGTTTTCTGTCTAATTGTGTGTGTTTTAACCTTGGGCATTGCCTTGTATTTATAGGCCAAAATCAAATCTTTGTCATCATTACACAATCCTTTGATTCAGCTGATTTGTGGCCAAGATTAAGCTGAATCCCTTTGCATTAAATGCTAATGGATAGAGGCAACCCTGCCTTGTGCCAAGGGGCAAGTTCCAGCTTGATTTCAGCCACAAATTCAACCTATTCTAGAAGGTAATGATGAAGAACAAAGCTGATTTGCAAATGGCTAATGCTTGGGGATCAATCCTTGCAATCTCAATGGTTGGTCAATAAAAACGTGCACTGTATTGTGCAGAGATTGAGGGATGAAAAGGCTAAAATTGGCTGGTGTGAGAGGGTGAAAAGCTGCTGCAAAACAGAGTAGGCACTCATGGCTTTTCAAGTGAGAAAATCCAGCTGGTTTGACTGGTTTTTGGGGCAGCAAGCAGGAGGAAAGTCCTCAAGCAGGTGGCTGGCAACCTTGTGGTGGTTAGCAGGTCACCTGGGAGGGGCTAGAGCTGCCCAAGGGCAAGCCCACTTGCTTGTCACATGCTAGGTTGGAAGGAAAAGCTTCCAACCTTGGCATTAATGGCAAGTCTTTCAACTCTGGCTTTGCTTGGCCCAATTGGCCATGAATGCTACTTAAAATAATTATGGAAGTGATGTGCAACAAAATCTGGAATTAAATCCAAGAAACCAAAAATCTGCAGAAAAATCGCAGACTTCGCAGTGCGAAGTGAGCTTCGCATTGCGAAGTCCTCAATTTTGAAAAGTTGACTTTTCTGTTGACTTTTGTTGACTTTTGACTTTTTCCCCTCTTTGATTTTTTTTGATTTTTGGTTTTAAAATGCGTAGGACAAAATTAGGGTACTACAACACTCACATCAACCTCAAAACCAAAAACCAAAACCAAAATCAAATCATCACAAACGCAAACACATCCCATTCATAACCGAAATCAAACAAATCGAAACCTCAGAACAAGCTTTATCTCTCTTTCACCATTACAACGAACTCGGTTACAAACACTATTACCCTTCTTACGCTGCATTACTCTACAAACTCGCCCGTTCTAAAAACTTCCACGCCGTAGAAACCATCCTCCCACAACCAAGCACGCGTACGGCCTCACACCTCACCACTCAACCCTCTCCCAACAATCCGAAACCAAACATCCTCCCACAACCTCCACGTCCAAGAACCGAACCAAGGATTCAAAGGTAGTTTTGTTTTAGAATTTCAAAACTAGATTTGCTCGTTTTTAAAAAGATTTAAAAAAATCTAGTGTTAAATTCATTAAGAGGAGAAGAAAAGGGGGTGGAAAACGTTTTTTTTTTAAAAAAAAGAGATTTTTTCTCCGGCGCGGTGGCGCCGCCCCCTGGGCTGGCCGGCCGCCGCGCCGGAACTCCCCATTGCTGGCCGAAATTTCAGAGGGAGAAGAAGAGAGAGTTTAGAGAGAAGAGGAGGTAGAGAGAGAAGAAGAGGAAGAAAATGAGTAGAAAAAAACAGAAAATTGTTTTTAAGCTGACCCAAAACCTTAAGCCCAGTGCGGTCCAATGTCCCCTCTTCCTGTTTTCTTTTCAGCTTGCTGCTTACACCCCCATTTTCTTACTGCACCCCCCTTTTCTTTCTTATTATTTTTTTTATTTTCTTTATCATTTCTTGCATTTAATTTTTAATTCCTTGTTTTATTTTCATGCATTTTACTCCATGATGCTTATCTTATAGTAGTTCATGCATTTTTTCTTTTTTTATTATTTTTCTTTTATTTCATGCATTTTTTTTTCTTTGTTTATATTTAACATATTTATTTTATTGCACTTGCAATTTTATCTTTATTTATTATTCTGTTTTTATTCTATTAGAATGTATTTAGGACTCATGTAAATATAAATGAGAATTTGCACTGACACTCACATCATTTATTCCGCTTTATGTCTTTTATTTCTTTTTTCTTATTTATTTTGCTTTACGAAAAAAATCAAAAAAATATTAGGTTAGTTTAATTTTCAAAGGGGTTTCGTGGTGATCCAACGTCACCACGGAATTTCCTCGCGCTTATATTTTTAGTCTTAGTCCATAAAAAAAAAACAACAAAAACATTCAAATAATCAAAATCAAAAAAATCTTTTCTTAATAAACCTTGATTTTCAATCAAGTGTCCGTTTTTTCTCTTTTATTTTCTTTAAAAAATCATTAATCCACTTTAATTACACTTTAACCATTTTTTTAAAATAAAAAACACAAACCAATCCCATTTTGCCACTTGGCTTTTATTTTATCTTTAAAACTTTTTTTTAAAACTAATAAAAAACATCAAACAAATCAAACGTCATTTTTTACCCCGAACTACGAGGTTTTGATCCCTCACGGGTACGTAGGCAGAGGACTCTGTCCTTCCAAATCATAAAAAATACAAAAAAAACATTTTTATTTTTTCTCACTAATTCATTCTTTTCTTTTAAAAAAAAAATAATAATAAGCAAGTTATAGCCAAAATAAATAAATAAAATCAAGAGGTTCTCGTAGAGTACTACGAACGTTTAGGGTGCTAACACCTTCCCTAAACGTAACTAACCCCCGAACCCTAATTTTTAAAAATGTGGTAATTTAGAACTTTTTTCCAATTTTCATTTAAAAATTAAAAGTTCAGTCGTGAAATAAAATTAGTGAGTCAACGCTAATCCATAGCTTGATCTCCGAAAATCACCGCGACAGAAATGGCGACTTCACTGGGGAATCCCTAAGAGGGTTGAGCCTAACTTGATTTTATTTAATTATTTTGTGCTATAACTTGCTTAAAACAAAAAAAAATGTAAATATGTGAATATGTGTTTTTTTCCTTTTACGTGAGTGGTGAGATAAGTCCTATACCCGGGCTTGAGAGAAACTTAAGATAGGATGGTGGTATAATCAAAGTACCATACCAGGAGTAGTCTTGGGTGTTGGTACATGTGATATAACCCCGCTCAATGGAGGACTCTTAAAGGTAATACCATGTCAACATGAGTAGTCGTGTTTGACATTGTTATTTTTAAGTGGCCTATGAAGTTGAGGACTTTTAGTCACCTTTAACCCATCTTGGCCTTTTAGGACGTAGTGCGGTGGCTAATCAAGAGTAGTCTTGAATTGGTTGATACGTGATACTACACTCAAACGAGACTTTCCTACGAACGTTGTTGGACCGGGAGTAGTCCCGTACTCCGGCAATATTCGGAAGTGGTCAATGACTTTGGGAACTTGGTAGAACCCGTGATGCAGGTACATATGAAACCATAGTCCTTACCAAATGGCGTGTTTACCCTTGACTCCAACGTTTTGGACCTAACCTCACCATGTTTTCTCCGTTTCTTTAGCATAATCATGCATGCATGCATTCATTCATAAACATTTTTTTCATCCAATTATCGAAGGACTTAAACAAGTTTTTTAAACATCATAGAGGAGCACTAGGAAGTACGCCTTCAAGAGCCCTGATTTGTTAAATTTAAGGAAGCTAGGAGTCTTTAAATTTTTCCTGTTAAAATCTAGCTTCCACTAAGGGACTTTTGAATTGGTCCCTAAAAAGGGAACTGTTTGTAATGCTCAAAAGAATGTTCAACTATGATGTTTACAATTACTTCAACAAAGTTCTCCGATAACAAATCTTTCTTTTTGCATAAGCATAATCATGCATCATATCGCATTCATAGTTTCCCAAACCGAGTCTCACATTTTGTCTTTCCAAAGGTCTATCTGCCTAGTCCAAGAAAGTGGCCCGACGTCCTCAGCAGAAACCGACTTACACATACAACACTAGGGCATATCAGAGAAAAAGAATGGAACATTTGGAACAAGAGAATCAGGTACTCCGGGAGGAAATGACATCCATGCGGACCAAGATCGAAGAATTGACAGAGTTGGTAAAGCTGCTGGCAGCCGCACAAGTTCATCCACCGTCTCCGTCCCCTAGCTCTCTAGCTCAGTTGATAACTACTACTACTCCGGCTCCGACAGCGCACACCAGTGCTCCACAATACACTATGCCCGACGGATATCCCTGGGGCATGCCTTTTAGCTCCGGTGAAGGATTCATCCCTATTCCTGCTGCAACTTCTGCTCCTCAACCCGGTGTTACTTTTCCTCCGGCTACTGTGGCTTTTTCAGTTCCAGTGATTCATACCACCCAGTACGACAATGAACCTATCTTTCACACAGAAGGGGTAGGGGCCCAAGATCGGATGGATGACCTCCAAGGAAAGTTTGACGAGATGCAACGAGAAATCAAGGCCCTCCGCGGGAAGGATCTGTTTGGGAAAAATGCCCACGACCTTTGTTTAGTGCCGAATGTCAAGATCCCGCCCAAGTTTAAGGTCCCTGAATTTGAGAAGTACAAGGGGAACACTTGTCCTCAAAGCCACCTGATAATGTATGCTAGGAAGATGTCTACCCAGACGGACAATCATCAACTACTCATCCATTACTTCCAGGACAGTCTGACTGGCGCCGCTTTAAAATGGTACATGAGTTTGGACAGCACTAGGATCCAAACTTTCAATGACTTGGGAGAAGCCTTCATCCGCCAATACAAGTACAACCTGGACATGGCCCCAGACAGAGACCAACTCCGGGCCATGGCTCAAAAGGATAAGGAAACTTTCAAAGAGTATGCCCAAAGATGGAGGGAGATTGCTGCTCAGATTAACCCACCTCTAGAGGAAAAAGAAATGACCAAGATTTTCCTAAATACTCTTGGTTCATTCTATTACGAGCGGATGATTGCAAGTGCGCCTAGTGATTTCACTGAAATGGTTAATATGGGAATGCGTCTGGAGGAAGGAGTCCGAGAGGGACGTTTATTTATGGAAAGTGCCTTTGCTGCCAGCAGTACAAAGAAGTTTGTGAACAGTTTCTCAAGAAAGAAAGAGCAAGAGGTGAGTATGGTGGCACATGGACAGCCTCAGCAACAGTATCAACAGCAGCCTCGACAACAGGCTCCCCAGCGGGCTCCCCAACAGCTCGCCCAACAGAATCGAGTTCAGTGGATATCCCATTTTGATCCAATCCCTATGGCATATGCAGAGTTGCTTCCCACTTTGCTTGAGAAAAATCTTGTCCAAACTAAGGTGCCTCCTCCGGTACCTGAAAGGTTGCCACGTGGGTATAGACCTGATCTCTCTTGTGCTTTCCATCAAGGGGCACCCGGTCACGACATTGAGCGTTGTTACGCCTTGAAAGCTGAAGTCCAAAGGTTGATCCAGGCTAATGTCCTGTCCTTCAAAGATGTGAATCCCGATGTGCAAGCTAATCTACCACCTGGCCATGGGACCCCATCTGTTAATTTGGTGCAAGATTGCTCAGAAGCTCACCCTGGTGAAGAAGGTGGCAGTGAATTCTGTAACACATGGCAAAAGTTACTGCAATTGGATCGTTGTTGACATTCCCTCAGTTACTCATGGGTCCAAGGAATGTGTTTTAGTTGTCTTATCTTTTCAAAAATCCTTTCGTTTCGCCCGATACGAAAGTAAAATCATGTAGGGCTCTACTTTTGTCTTCAAGTTACCACTATCAATGAAAAATTGTCGCTTCTTTCGCGACCTTTTATTTTTATTTTACTGCTTTTTCTTGGAAAATGGTAACACAAAAAACCCAAAAAAAATACTTTATTTTATTTTAAATCAATTTCAAAAGGTCTGCATTTTTCACTCATTTTCTAAAATCAATCATCAATCATATGTAGACCGAACATCAATAAGCCCGTTGAACACTCTAACCCTATGCTCTCTCCCGACTTTGAGTTCCATGTTCACGAAGCTGAAGAGGAGGAGGATGAAGGGATTCTCGAAAAGATCTCTCTGTTACTAGAATATGAAAAAGAACATCATTCAGTCTCATGAAGAAGCACTCGAAATGATTAACTTGGGTTCCGAAGAACTGCCATTACAGTATTCTTGATAAAGTCCCAGATAAGTGGTGCCATCGAGGCTGCAAAAAAATTAAACAAAAAAAAGAACATCAAAAAAGAATAAAAGCAAAAAAAAAACAAAAAGGAAAATACATCAAGAAGATTGGCGCAGAAGATGGTAACCACTTATGAGGACTTGCATGGGATGTTATCGTATGCTTTACACGGATATCGTGCTTCAGTGCGTACCTCAACAGGGGCAACCCCTTTTCTCTTTGGTATGAAAATTCTAATGGAGGTCCAGTTGTCAGAGGCTGAATGATGTCAAAACAAATATGATCAGTTCGAACTTGATTGAAGAGAAACGCATGAATACTTTGTGTCACGGGCAGTTCCCGTGTGTTCCAAGAAGGAGGTCTTGTGCTCAAAAAGATTTTATCATTTCAACCGGATTCCAGGGGCAAGTGGACGCCTAATTACGAAGGCCCATATGTCGTCAAGAGAGCTTTCTCCGGCGGCGCTTTGATTCTTACGACTACGGATGGTAACGAGCTTCCCTGTCCTGTGAATGCCGATGCAATCAAGAAATACTTTGTCTAAAAATAAAAAGAACAGCTCGGTAAGTCGAAAACCCGTAAGGGCGGCTTAGGCAAAAATGAGCGTCTCGGTGGACTGAAAACCCGAAAGGGCGGTCCAGGCAAAATTAGAGACATGAAACAGAAGATAATCATCCTGATAGATCGAAAACCCGAAAGGGCGGTCTATGCAAAAGTTAAGGATCAAAAGACAAAGTAACTGCATCAGGTTGGCCATGACTCACTTGGGGCACATTAGCGGTCAAAGAGACTCTGAATCTGAAGCATCTAAACGGTGGAATTCAAAGTTGTTAGGGAGAATAACGGTTATTGTGTTCAATGTACCTTCCCCTTTATTTACCATTTTCCAAACTTTGTGAAATCCGTGGAGCCACGCCATTGGCGGGTCACCACTCTTTTAAATAAATTTGAGCCTATTGCCTTTCATTTGGAATTCCCATTTATTCAGTTTATAAAAACTTCTTCTATTTTTTATGGTAGTACTTGAAGCAAAACTTTTTTCAAAATCATAAATCTTTTTATATTTTTGGAAAGCATAAACAACAAACACATTCTCTATGAACTCATGAATAAGTGAAGTGTGTGTCAACATCCGTCCCAAGAACGGGTAGACCCTGCAGGTTAAACATGGTCGATTGCTTGAAAAAAGAAAGAAAAAAGAAAAGAGCTCGGTAAGTCGAACACCCGAAAGGGCGGCTTAGGCAAAAATGAGCGTCCCGGTGGATCGAAAACCTGAAAGGGCGGTCCAGGCAAAAATTAGGGGCATACAAAAAGAATATATTCCCGGTGGACTGAAAACCCGAAAGGGCGGTCCAGGCAAAAGTTAGGGAGTCAAAAAAGAAAAAGATAAGCATGACCACAGATACGCCAGTTCTTCTGCCAGGTCTTTGGATTAACACGATTCCCCCAGGAAGTGTCTACTCCCCACCAGTTGTTGCATATGTCGGGCTTTACCCCGTAAATGTTTTGATACGTCCCCAGGGGCATCATCCCCATTGAAGATTGCCGAGTGTTTGTGATGCGACGTCGGGTCACTTTCCATCTTATCCGTCCAATCTTGTCTCATCAAGTCGGTCTTTCATACAATCAGACAAGTCAGTCTTCCGTACAATCTTACCAGTCAATCCTTCATACAGTCACAAGTTAATCAGTCATGCCAGTCATACAAGTCACATCATCATTCATGCATTCATACATTCATGCATATACACATTCATGCATATACAACATGCACATAACATCATTCAATACATGGTTGCATTAACCACCCTGAGTCTTGCTTTTCATGTCAATCAATCGTGAACAATTTGTGACTCTTTTTCCCCAAGTGTCATCCCCAGTGTGTCTGGTCCAGAGATGTCACCCTCTTTATGCCAAGTGGCAGTTCTTTAACGAACAGCTTGTGCATCTTTTATCCTGTTTTTTTCGCCAAGCGGCAGTTCTTTAACGAACAGCTTGTGCATTTTCCTATCCAATCTTTTGTCGTCAGTTGACTCGTTCGGCAATAACCCGAACAGCTGACATTCATCCAATCTTTTGTCGTCAGTTGACTCGTTCGGCATTAACCCGAACAGCTGACATTTATCCAATCTTTTGTCGTCAGTTGACTCGTTCGGCAATAACCCGAACAGTTGGCATCTATCTTTGATCATTGTCGTCAATGGCAGTTCGGCAACAACCCAAACAGTTGACATCTACCTTTACTTCCTTATCGTCAATGGCAGTTCGGCAACAACCCGAACAGTTGGCATCTATCTTTGTTCATTGTCGTCAATGGCAGTTCGGCAACAACCCGAACAGTTGACATCTACATTTATTTCTTTGTCGTCAATGGCAGTTCGGCAACAACCCGAACAGTTGACATCTACCTTTATTTCCTTGTCGCCAATGGCAGTTCGGCAACAACCCGAACAGTTGACATCAACATTTATTCCTTGTCGTCAATGGCAGTTCGGCAACAACCCGAACAGTTGACATCTACCTTTATTCCTTGTCGTCAATGGCAGTTCGGCAACAACCCGAACAGTTGGCATCAACCTTTATTCCTTGTCGTCAATGGCAGTTCGGCAACAACCCGAACAGTTGACATCTACCTTTATTTATTTGTCGTCAATGGCAGTTCGGCAACAACCCGAACAGTTGGCATTTACCTTTAATTCTTTGTCGTCAATGGCAGTTCGGTAACAACCCGAACAGTTGACATCAACATTTACTCCTTGTCGTCAATGGCAGTTCGGCAGCAACCCGAACAGTTGACATCTACCTTTACTTCCTTGTCGTCAATGGCAGTTCGGCAACGACCCGAACAGTTGGCATCTATCTTTGTTCATTGTCGTCAATGGCAGTTCGGCAACAACCCGAACAGTTGACATCTACCTTTACTTCCTTGTCGTCAATGGCAGTTCGGCAACAACCCGAACAGTTGGCATCTATCTTTGTTCATTGTCGTCAATGGCAGTTCGGCAACAACCCGAACAGTTGACATCTACCTTTATTCCTTCTCGTCAATGGCAGTTCGGCAACAACCCGAACAGTTGGCATCTATCTTTGTTCATTGTCGTCAATGGCAGTTCGGCAACAACCCGAACAGTTGACATCTACCTTTATTCCTTCTCGTCAATGGCAGTTCGGCAACAACCCGAACAGTTGGCATTTACCTTTATTTCTTGTCGTCAGTGGCAAGTTGCTTTTATTTCCGTCTTTACCTCAAGTGACAAGCTCTACAAACGGGCAGCTTGTGGTCGGTGTCTTTTCCCATGTCAAATTTCCCTTCTCAGCTGTCAATACGATAGTTGATCCATTCCCCAGTGAAACTATGTTATCCCCGAGTGGAGTCGGATCCCTTGCTTTAACAAACTCGGGTATCCTTTCGTTTGGTTTTATCCCCAGTCAGGTCATCCTCGCCGTCTTGCATTCACATTTGTATCACGAGCATGTCACATTTTTTTGTCAGGTCCAAAATTGGCGTACTCTGTATTTAAGTCCCTTCGACCCGCCGAATCAAAGATTTTCTCTTCAAATCTCCGGACGAAGAGACTTAAATAGGGGCATCTGTCATACCCCAATTTTGGACCTAAAATTTCTTTTTACTCGTTTTTTTTAGTTCGAAATTTTTCGTCGTCTCAGACGAAATTTCGACAGGGAGGTATTTTAAAATACCTCATTTTTTTGTTTCATTCGGGTCCGTCTTTTTGTTTTTGTTTTATTTATTTTTTTTTATTTTATCTTTATTTTTTTTAAATATTTTTAGTATTATTTTATCTAGCATCTTTATTATTTATCTCTTTCTTTTTTTTACTAGTAACCTTTTTTATTTTTAGAATCTAATATTTTATGGAGAAGACTTTTGTCACAAAATTAATGGGTTTTATGTTGTCACTTATTTGTCTTTTATTGAGTTTTTATTGCCATTATTTTGTCAACCTGTCCTTTATGAGCATTAGTGTTGGTAATTGGCATTTTAAAAAGGGAATTAGTCAAACACAGGAGAGAGGAGGAACACGCAGAAAAAAGCAAAATTGATCAGAAACATTTCTTAAAAAATTTCACTCAGTAACCAACACTCCCCTTCTCCCACACCACTCACCACTCATCCCTCTCCACGTACAACCACAACCCAGCAATAACCCAAACTCCCCCTCATCCTCACACGCCCAGCCACATACAACAACAATCCGACCTCCACTCTCACCCTCTCAAACAACCCTCCTCCCTTAACACTCACATCAACCTCAAAACCAAAAACCAAAACCAAAATCAAATCATCACAAACGCAAACACATCCCATTCATAACCGAAATCAAACAAATCGAAACCTCAGAACAAGCTTTATCTCTCTTTCACCATTACAACGAACTCGGTTACAAACACTATTACCCTTCTTACGCTGCATTACTCTACAAACTCGCCCGTTCTAAAAACTTCCACGCCGTAGAAACCATCCTCCCACAACCAAGCACGCGTACGGCCTCACACCTCACCACTCAACCCTCTCCCAACAATCCGAAACCAAACATCCTCCCACAACCTCCACGTCCAAGAACCGAACCAAGGATTCAAAGGTAGTTTTGTTTTAGAATTTCAAAACTAGATTTGCTCGTTTTTAAAAAGATTTAAAAAAATCTAGTGTTAAATTCATTAAGAGGAGAAGAAAAGGGGGTGGAAAACGTTTTTTTTTAAAAAAAAGAGATTTTTTCTCCGGCGCGGTGGCGCCGCCCCCTGGGCTGGCCGGCCGCCGCGCCGGAACTCCCCATTGCTGGCCGAAATTTCAGAGGGAGAAGAAGAGAGAGTTTAGAGAGAAGAGGAGGTAGAGAGAGAAGAAGAGGAAGAAAATGAGTAGAAAAAAACAGAAAATTGTTTTTAAGCTGACCCAAAACCTTAAGCCCAGTGCGGCCCAATGTCCCCTCTTCCTGTTTTCTTTTCAGCTTGCTGCTTACACCCCCATTTTCTTACTGCACCCCCCTTTTCTTTCTTATTTTTTTTTTTATTTTCTTTATCATTTCTTGCATTTAATTTTTAATTCCTTGTTTTATTTTCATGCATTTTACTCCATGATGCTTATCTTATAGTAGTTCATGCATTTTTTCTTTTTTTATTATTTTTCTTTTATTTCATGCATTTTTTTTCTTTGTTTATATTTAACATATTTATTTTATTGCACTTGCAATTTTATCTTTATTTATTATTCTGTTTTTATTCTATTAGAATGTATTTAGGACTCATGTAAATATAAATGAGAATTTGCACTGACACTCACATCATTTATTCCGCTTTATGTCTTTTATTTCTTTTTTCTTATTTATTTTGCTTTACGAAAAAAATCAAAAAAATATTAGGTTAGTTTAATTTTCAAAGGGGTTTCGTGGTGATCCAACGTCACCACGGAATTTCCTCGCGCTTATATTTTTAGTCTTAGTCCATAAAAAAAAAACAACAAAAACATTCAAATAATCAAAATCAAAAAAATCTTTTCTTAATAAACCTTGATTTTCAATCAAGTGTCCGTTTTTTCTCTTTTATTTTCTTTAAAAAATCATTAATCCACTTTAATTACACTTTAACCATTTTTTTAAAATAAAAAACACAAACCAATCCCATTTTGCCACTTGGCTTTTATTTTATCTTTAAAACTTTTTTTTAAAACTAATAAAAAACATCAAACAAATCAAACGTCATTTTTTACCCCGAACTACGAGGTTTTGATCCCTCACGGGTACGTAGGCAGAGGACTCTGTCCTTCCAAATCATAAAAAATACAAAAAAAACATTTTTATTTTTTCTCACTAATTCATTCTTTTCTTTTAAAAAAAAATAATAATAAGCAAGTTATAGCCAAAATAAATAAATAAAATCAAGAGGTTCTCGTAGAGTACTACGAACGTTTAGGGTGCTAACACCTTCCCTAAACGTAACTAACCCCCGAACCCTAATTTTTAAAAATGTGGTAATTTAGAACTTTTTTCCAATTTTCATTTAAAAATTAAAAGTTCAGTCGTGAAATAAAATTAGTGAGTCAACGCTAATCCATAGCTTGATCTCCGAAAATCACCGCGACAACACCTAATCAAGTATGCAAGTTGGAAAAATCCCTTTACGGCTTAAAACAAGCCAATCGTCAATGGTATTCTAAGTTGTCTAATGCTCTAATTTCTCTCAATTTTATACAATCTACAGCTGACTATTCTCTTTTCACAAAGGCAGAAGGCTCTTCATTTACTGCAATTTTAGTGTATGTAGATGACCTTGTTTTGGCAGGAAATAATCAGGAAGAAATTCAACATGTGAAACGGTTTTTGGATCATCAATTCAAAATTAAAGACTTGGGACAACTTAGATTCTTCCTTGGATTTGAGGTATCAAGATCCCAATCTGGAATTGTCATCAACCAAAGGAAGTACACATTGGAATTGCTATCTGATGTTGGTTTCTTAGCTTCTAAACCTGTATCTACTCCCATGAATCCATCTAATAAACATTCACATGATGAAGGCACCACATATTCAGATCCATCTTCCTACAAACAACTCATTGGTCGGCTACTCTACCTCACTAACACTAGACCGGACATTTGCTTTGCAGTTCAACAACTTAGTGAACATGTCTCTAATCCAATGGAGCATCACTATCATGCCGCAACTCACATACTCAAATATCTGAAGTCATCCCCTGCAAAAGGAGTGTTTTATCCATCCACTTCTGATCTTAAGTTGAGTGCATTTGCAGATTCTGATTGGGCATCATGTGCAATAACTAGAAAATCCATAACAGGATTTTGTGTCTTTCTTGGTCCCTCATTGGTGTCTTGGAAATCAAAGAAACAAACTACGGTATCTAAATCGTCATCTGAGGCTGAATATAGAGCTCTTGCTTCCCTTACTTGTGAGATTCAATGGTTGGCTTATTTGCTTAAAGAGCTACAGGTTCCTCTCATTTCTCCTACTTCTGTGTATTGTGACAATCAATCAGCCATCTACCTTGCCCACAATCCTACCTTCCACGAACGCACGAAACACATAGAAATCGATTGCCATGTCATTCGTGAAAAGATCACCAACGACTTAATTCGTTTGCTGCCTGTCTCCTCTACCAACCAGCTTGTTAATGTCTTCACAAAGCCCTTATATCCTTCTCCATTTCATAAATGTATTTCCAAGTTAGGACTCATGGACATCCATCGTCCACCTTGAGGGGGGATGTTACAGTAGATAAATATGGTTAATTGTTAGTTATTATATGCAGTTTGTATTAGGAAGTTACATATTCAGTTTATGTTAGGAAGTTACAAAAGGTGGTTACATTGTGATGTAAATATAAAGGGATTATTGTATGATTCAAGTAAGAAATTCAGAACAATTAATAACAATGTATTTATTCAACTAACACTAAAGTTATGAATTATTGTTACTCCATCCGTTTAAAAGTAAATATCTTTAATGTTTTTAAACACAGATTATGAAATATAATAAAGTTAATAATTGATTTTTTTAATATTTTCTTCGTAATAATTATTGTTTATATATTGTTAAAAAGGATGTGAACTAGTTGGTGTGTTGTAATAAATAAATGTGGAAAATAGACAAGTCTTAATCAAGAGGTTTTGGTTCAAGCTCTGGTAATCTTTTTGAAAGGGATAAATATAAATCTTACCTTAAACTCTAAATATATCTTACTTTGGGTCGGACACCATCCCACCCTAAATTTCCATCATAAAAGTTAAAAGAAATATTGAAAATTATGCAAATTCACATGGGTCGTGGTGTACTTTTTATTTTTGGGGTATGAAATTGGTTGTTATGTACTTTGCTAAAGTGATTCATTATGATTAATGTTCATGACTCTTCCTAGCCAGTAAAGTTTTAATACAGTTATTTATGTGAAAGGGGAAGTTGCATGATATAGAAAATGGTAAATATATTTACACCATCATACAATCATTACCTATGTTGGATATAAAAAAACTTGTTGATGTCAGTTAAAAACAAGATCTTGGACCACAATCAATTCAAAAAGGATAAGATTATTCTACTAAAAGAAGTGGTCCAATAAGGATAATTGTGGTCCTCTCACTCTTGTTATGCAATTTCCCTATTGGGTAAACTGTAGGTTTGGTGGCAATTTTATGGTCCAATTAATCTTCTTTCAATGTCATATATATATATAGCCATTGATGTTGATCGAAAGACAAAGAAGGGAGAGTTAAGTTTGTACAAGATCTACCCACAAGGGCACAAAACCCTTCTATGAATAGTACTCTTTTGCATTGGCTTTTCATGATGATAAAAATAATAACTTGAGAAGTTAAATAAATACTTGTCGAGGGAGTAAATTCTCCAATGCATGACATTATAGGGAAGGCTGACCATAAGCTCCTTTTGGTTCATGTCTTCATGATCATGTGGGTCTCATTGGACCATTTGCAAAGTTGTGTGTCCAATGTGTGGACCATGGATTCATGAGTCCCTAACTTAAGCCCTACATTGGTGTATTGATTAAGACAACACAAAATGAGAGATTTTCTTTTTTCACCCTTAAAGTCAATTTGAAAGTATACTTTAAAAAAGAGAAGGGCTTATTCTTGATGATACACATTCTTAGTGATAAAAATCTCCTTAAAATTACTTAGGAGATGCTACAAGTCAAGATATTTTTGTCATAATTGTATGCAAAAGAGAAAAACTCTTTACCAATTCAAGACCTTTGTGACCTTTATAGAGTAGCTTGTATGCAAAAGAGAAAAACTCTTGAACCAATTCAAGACCCTTGTGACCTTTATAGAGTAGCTTAGATTAGTTAATAATGAAAGAAAGCAAAATGACAAATTCAAATTTGCATATCGTAACTTTTGGCTTTTCTTTTCCCCTTTCTCTTTCAGGTCCTTGTTGGCATCATGGCATTTCTGTTTGTTTGCAATTGCAACCGTAAGAATCAAGGAAGTACAGCACTTACAAAGAGTTTGTAGTCATATAAAATCACAAACAAAGAAATGAATTTTTCCATCATTGTAATAATGAGACTAAAATGTGAGTCCCCTTCACTTTATCAAGAATCTCTTTACACACATACAAGCAGTCGCAACAACGAAGGTATAAAAGTTCTTAAGAGTAAACTAAGATAGTAGAATAATAATGTCAATAATCATAAAGACAATTTTAGAAAACTAGTAATATATAACTGTTCACGTACGTAAACACAAGTTAATTACAACAGGTGAGCTGCCCAATGAAATGTCCTAGGTGGAATTTCAAGAGCACTCTGAATCAAACTTAGATAAAAAATACACTATTTAAGATCCCCAATTCCATCCTTGGTGCCTCTTTTTATAGCCCTGAATTTGTTGACTTAATGGGCCTTTCTTTGGTCACTCAGGCCCATTAAGTTGTGATCCAGAACTCCCCATTGGTTGCTTGGTTCACGTACGGCAACACATGATCTAGGTTGCAACTCGTCCGTACAGAACGCACGAAGTTAAGACGCGCTTTCAGAGACGGTGATCGTTTGTACAAAACACGTGGAATTAGAGCATGTGTATTCTTGAGCTAGGACCATAAGTTTATCTGCACAACTTACTTTGTGCTGAGCTTGGTGTAATTCATATCACTTGAACTGTCGAACCAGTGTTGAATGAAGACGAGCTGAGTTGACATGACTTGAACAGTCAAACTAGTGTTGAGTGGAGACGAGCTAAGCTGGCATGACTTGAACAGTCAAACCAACGTTGAATGAGGACAAGCTGAGTTGGCCTGACTTGAACAGTCAAACCAGTGAGGATGAGGACGAGCTGAGCTGGCCTGACTTGAACAGTCAAACCAGTGTTGAGTGAGATCTTGCTAGTTGGTCAAGTAAAGTATTACAAGTCACGTGGAATGCTCCATCCATGCCAGTCCAATAACCTTAAAAAATGGCAAATGCTGATTAATGATTACGCTAAAATATTATTTAATAAGTACTTCTCATTAAAAGTTGCGTATTAATATTATTTGTATTACAGGCTTTACCTAACATTTATCAATTGTTACTATATCAAAAGTAACATTTGTTTTTTGATTTAGTAACATTTTTCAAATATTACTAGATCTAATATATGTTGTAGTGTTAGCTAAACTCTTAATAAACTTACTTTTATCGGCTAAATTAACCCTATGAATAGGGTAAATGAGTTTTATGTTAAGGAAGATAATGATTAACTAACTAATTTATTAAAAAAAGAAAAGGAATGATTAACTAATTTCATTGGTGGGTGATATCTAAAATTAGGATTTTGGGGGAGGAAATAATGATAGTGGACCCATCTATATATCAAGAAGTAACTGCTGATGTGGCTATAAATAAGTTTGGTAACGCATAACTTGTCATGGAACCTGCACAACATAGAAGACAAGAAACATTGTAAAGTCTGTTGTTGTTAAAACAAAGCAAATTTATTTTCAAACACAATGAGTTCTGTGTGTGAGAGAGGGGACAAAAAGAGAATAGTAATGGTTGAAAAGTGGAAGAAAGGTGCTTTGGTAGGGAAAAGGGGAGGAATTTGTAGTACTCCATCAACCACATGGAGATTTGACCCTCCATTTCAACAAAATAGCATTGTTTCAACTTCAACTATTTCTGCTAGAAAACTTTGTGCCAATCTCTGGCAAATTCAACATACACCATTTGCCAAAATGAACAAACATGGTGGCACCACTCTTCGCCGCCGTCGCTGCCGTCTCCACCACCAAAGCACCCCTTCTGACCAGGTTTAGTCTTTGTTTATGTGCTGTTTTTTATGTTTTGTTTTTTATCTGTTTCTCAGTGTTAATTGTTTGTCTTGCACTATTAAACATTACCTGCTTGTTTTTTTTTTTTCTTCTTTTCTTAGTTACCTATATTGTCTTTGAGACGTACTGCCTATATTGTCTTGTCTATACTCATATGTGATTAGCTTCTATGTTATCTAGCACCAACACTTCAGATTTATTGCATGTCTGGTTTTTGACATTAACACAACACCTACATATGTAGTTACGCTCAATTACTTGTCTCGTGTAGTTACATTCAATTACTTGTGCCTAAGTATATCATTGTCAGCATTTTGTCTGGTGTTCGTCCATGTGTTTGTGTTCGTGTTTCATAGTGATTCGTGGCTAGTTAAAAAGAAGTGTCTAGGAATTTCCTCCTTTTGTCTTACCTTACTTGTTGACTTTTCTTTATCTCATTTTGTGGTCTAACAAGAGCTTGTTGACTTGGGATATGATTTGGTGGGTAGGGGTGTCCCATCTGTTCCACTTAGTTCCATCACACACACATAGCCGTAAACTTTTACTTTAAATTATTCCTCTGCTAAATTTTTAGAATGGCTCATTTCCTGAAGTTAATTTTGTTGTCGGCGTTTTTGGATACTACTGTTGAATGGAGAAACATTTGTATAATGTCTCTGGTTCATTGTATTGAAGCTTTAATGTCTTTCTTTTGAAATGTTGACTGTTACTCTGTGCCTTACTTCGTCGCATCACTTGTTCAGCGCCATAGATCAGTTGGTAGAAATGTCTGTGCTCTACCGCCTGCATCTCCTGGTTACAATAGCTCAGTTGAAGTAAGCATATTTTTGTACAGTGAAACTTTTACCAGTTTTATATCGCATTTTCCTTGTGCAAAACTATTAGAATTTGGGTTGAGCAGTTGATCCTAACTCAACGCATACAAAACTGGCTTCTAAGGTGATGACTGCCCCCACTTATAAAGTCATGCTCATACCATATTTCATTGGAAGTGGAACTCTTAACTCACATCCCCCACTCCCAAGACTAGACATGTGGACTGTGACTGAGTGGTTCGATAGGGGTGATCTCTAAACCGATGGCTCAGTGGATCTTAGATAAGGTCTAATACCATATTAAAATTTGGGTTGGTCTAACTCAACACTTACAGAACAGGCTTGTAAGATGAAGAGCGCCCATACTTATAAAGTCATGTTCAGACTTACTTCATTCGATGTAGAACACTTAACAAAAACTTTAAAATTTATATTAATTACAGGGCAAAGTATGAAGGTATGATATGAGACAGAGAGGCTTTTTACTTTTAACAGATTGGTCTAGTACAAAAACTTAACATTTTAAAGTTCCTCTTTTTTGCTTTTAACCCATTTACGTCATCAGTCTAGCTTTATGGAGAACAATATCGCTATAAGTTCAAACACTACTTGAAGTATCATAGGAAAAAAACACTAAGATCGTGAGGGAATGATCGTTTTGTTACAAAACATCTTTACTTTGATCATACGAGGTTATGCGCTATAAGCTAGTGTTTGTCAAACAAAACCTTAGTCATCGTGGATTTTTTCTGTTCACAGATCCTTCTAGACAATTTTTATGTTCAAAGTGTTTTGTAATCCTTTGGAGCTGTTACACAATGATGCAGGCGTTATTTGCTTTAAACAGGTTGCACCATATAAACGTGAAGTAACCTCCACAAGCTCCATAGATTTCAAAGGTATAATTGAAAAGTCAAGGTACAGCCTTACGACATCAAAGGAGTTACTTAATTTATTTAACCGAATATGGAGTCTAGAAGAACAGCATGCATCAAATATATCAGCAGTGAAAGCCTTAAAAACGGAACTAAATCGCTCTCAAACACGGATGAAGGAGTTAATACGGGAGAAACAAATAAACAGACAGGAAATGGAAAAATTAATGAAGCAAATGACAATTGAAAATTTTGTTAGGAAGAATAAAGAACATGATAGAATTCAAACTGCTGTAAAATCACTTAAAGAAGGGCTAGAAGATGAGAGAAGGCTACGAAAGCACTCTGAAAGCTTGCAACAGAGGCTTGCTTGTGAGATTTCTGAAGTAAAATCTTCATTCTCTAGTTGTTTGAGAAACCTTGAACAAGAGAGAAAAGCGCGAATACTTATGGAGAATTTGTGCGACGAGTTTGCCAAAGAAATAAAAAATTATGAACAAAAAGTTCATTGTCTTCGGCAGAATTCTGAGAATGGTTATCTTAAAGAGAAGACCGCTGATCAGCTAATACTTCATATCTCAGAAGGTTGGCTTGATGAGCGCACACAAATGAAAAGAGCACAATCTGGCAGTGATTTCATAGATAGAATCTCAATTGTTGACAAGTTAGGTTTTGATATAGAAACATTTCTTCATGCAAAACGTTCCATTGATTTTAAAAAATACGGTTACTCCTCGCCGAAGGAGCTGAAGGAAATTTATCCTTGTCAGCATTCAACGGATTCCGTTCCACTACAAGATATGACTCAGGAAGATACCATTGATAATGAGGGTTTTGAACCGAAAGAGATTACTACTGAAGGACTTCGGCAACTTGGCTCCAAAACGGAAAGAAACAATGCTACTGAGCTTCATCAAGAAAAAGGAAGCGAAAATTCAATTAGGAAAAATGTTATGTCAAAGGTAATCACTGAGGACTTTCACTTGCAAGCAAACATGAAGAGGAACATGTCTTGTAATGGTAATAATGAGAGTTGCTTTGTGGAGAAGAAATCAAGTGAAGTGGGAGAAGACAACATAAAACTGTGGAAATCAATGTTGACTGCTTCGGATTTTGACAAAACTGAGTCTTCTACCAAATTGCCAAAGGGAGTAAAGGAAAACACATTGATGGCAAAACTACTTGAAGCAAGACTAGAGAGACAGAGAAGTAGGTCCAAAGGTGGAAAAAACACTTCTTGATTAATTATAAAATAGTTTCTAATGGAAAGTTTGAAATTTGAAATTTGAAATAACTGCAAAGGGAAATTATTACACTAGGATCTTTCATGAAATTCTAGTAAAACCATCTTGTACACAAAAATCTTTTTTCTATTAGTATTGAAGAAGATCAGAGTTGTATCCATTATTTGTAATAGATGTTTGATCCCGCTTTCCTTCAAAGATCAGTTGGGGTAAAAACAACTATACAAGTGACTTAGACACCATATTTTCACCTAAAACCTTAACGCATTAGGTAAATGGATCCCCTCACTTATATGTTGTTCAACATCTAGGTTTCCATCCAATTTCTAATTCACACTTGACACACCAACAAGATATGCCTCGGTGTAGTTGTTACTCGTGAGATATAATACACAAACCCTAAAGTAGCTAGTTGACATTAAGTTTAAGTGATTTCATTCAAAATCGCTACAATCGCAGACTTTATTCTTAACAATTAGGCATAACATTTAAACTATGAAATCATGAAAAGATCAGAGACAACTTAGGTGACACAGTGCAGAATTCAAAACAATAAACTATATCATCAACCACAATGAAGTATGAAAGGTCATGAGGATTCTCATTGTTCACTTGACCTGTCATAAGATTTTCTCAGCTTGAAGAAAGTGCATTTTCAAAATTAAAATTAATCAGTGTTTTGGTTCCAAGAATGACTGATTTGTTAAAATCATTTTAATAAGAAACTTTTATTGGTTAGGCTCATATAATCTAACTATTAAGCGTATTTGTGCAATCAAAATACTTGCTGTCATGGCAGTCAAAATCAAGATAAAAACAATTTAAACAACTCATATTACCTTATGTTCGTAGTCAAAATTTGAACCCTGAATCTACTTTTCAAACTCCTTCTGAATAAAAAATACCAAGTTATTTCTAATTTCCTGCAACAATTAGAAAATATATATAACATTCACTTCAACTTATTCTTTTGCTTCATTTCTTATAACTATCATTTCGGGATTCAAAATCTGGTTAAGAAATGGAGAAAAAGGTTAAGTGAATGTTCCCATAGTAGTAACACTAACTGTCAAAAATTATCTTCATTAATTAAGCTTAATTTCGATAAAATCACAGTGACAATAATAAAGAATTAATAAAAACTAATTAAAGAAGATAAATTTATTTAAATATTTTTTTTTTGTTTTTCGACAAAAAATCTCTCTAATTTATTTTTTAAAAGAGTTTTTTTTTTACAATTATTTATGTCTCTTTGTCAACTAGGTTAAAACAAAAAATTAAAGTATTTTAGGATTTTGGGTGAAAACTTAAACTTGTAAGTATTGGAATAATTTTTTTTTGGAGGAAACACAAAAAAGTTTCCCATGTTTTTTTTTCCGATAGAGATTTTCTAACACACTTTGGCATATGAGGATGATTTTAGACTATTTTTATAACGATCCATCACTTTACATTTTGTAACTTTGCATTTTTCTTTGTGCTTTCAACCTTAGAGCTTTTGTTTATATTCTTGTACTTTTGCTAAGTTAATCAAGTAAGCTTTCGTTTTAGTTCAGTATTATGCCTTTATATTGTTTTGTTTTGTGTACAATGAACATGTGTGAGTAGACTCCTTTACGTTATACATTTCAAAACCTTCTAATTTTATGTTATTGTTCCCAAGAAACATTTTAACTATGAAATTATAGGATTATAATTATTCAATCCAAGATATCAATGATGGACTGAATGGTGTCAGACCTATAAGATAGAACAAGGGATTCGAAACATGAAAATAGTCTAATTTCTCGTGAGGTGGTATAGGGTAATCAAGCTTAACGAGTTTTGTCAACGATTCAACTATAAAAATAGGATGTCTCGTTCAGTGGCGGATCTTCTTAGGAGCCCATGGTAGCCATGGCTCCCCCCAGATATGGTATTAATAGTATATTAGACACAAATTATCATATGTTTTTCATGTGTTTCAGTGGAAACTAAAGTCTTTTTGCATCATCAGGTCGTGAGTTCGACTCCTTGTGTCACCTTTTTCTTCATATTTATAATGCATTTTTATTTTAATTCACAAAAAGTGTCTTGGCAGGACTCAAACCATCGCTCATAAGGTGGTATTCAAGCACAATGTACCAACACACCACATAACAACTTGCGTCTATTTTATGAAACAAGTTATATATATATTATATAGGAAAAATATAAAGGGTGCGAAGGGGAGACGACGAAAACCGGCGAATGCTTACCATTCATTGGATTTTATTGTGATGTTAGCCATGTTCTACTTTTATTTATTTAAAAAATATAAATGCACTGCTACCTTTTATCGTGCTTATGTTGTGCGTTAAAGTTTTCGCACTATATAGCATGTCTCTTTTATAAATATTTGGCACCTCCCACATATTTAGTAAAGATCCGCCACTTGTCTCGTTGATTCAAAACATGTTTATATCCATCTATGAAAAAGGGACACAGGTTACATTAGTTTATCTCACCTTTAAAACCTTGATCTTAATAGCAAACAAAAAAGAATTGGAATTGGAGTTTCTATCATTATGATGAAACCACAATCCTAAAGACATTTGGGAAATGTTCATACCAACAATCAACTTCTAAAAATTAAATCCTTTTACCTAATCAACTTAGAAAAAGTACTTAGTAATCAACATTAATCCCTATGGGATTAATATTTGACTAAACGGAAGAGTTGTGTGTTTGCGACCTATCACAAAGCCAATTGTGACCGTACTTATGCCAGCTTGGACAATTACCACTAAGTTTGCAATTTTTCATGTCATATTTAACGAAATCTAGAAAAAGGACTAATGTGTATACACTTAGAAACATAAATGATCAAAATGGACCGATCTTAAAAAGGATAGAAGACAAAAATAAATATTGGAGTAAAAAAAAAAAGGACGAAAAAAATATTTTTGTCACATTTTAATTGAATGTTTTTATTTATGTATAAACTATTTCTATAACAAAAGATAAATAAAATAAAATTATTTTCATATAAGCTATAAATTGTATTCATAAGCTACCCTTGAGAGATGTGAAAATAACTTATAGACATGTCTATCATAAGTTGTTTCTATAAGCTCTTTCGAACAGTTTCATGAGTACATATGTCATTAAATAAGTTTAAATAAGACGATCAACATGTAGTTTTTCTATAACTAGTTAACTTTGGTAATTCAACTTTTTGTACAAGCAAAATCAATTACAATTATCAAGCAAAGGTGTAATTAATTCAAACTATTGAAGTATTTGGCAAGAGTGGTCGCATCCTCCTTCTTATTTTGGGACTTGAACTAATAAAACAGGGTTTGATCATGGCAAGGACATGATAAATGAACCATAATGTGTATATGATAATATATACAGATGATCCACAATTTTTTGGGAGGAACATCAAAACCAAAGAAATTAATGAAAGTGAACCAAATACTTCCATGAGGGTATCAAACCATGTGGTTGTGGGAAACTTAAGCTTAATCCAAAAGGCCAAACAATATAGTAGAAAACTAGCAATAGATACTAACGTTGTCTTTGGATGGACTTGAAATGGGGTAGGATTTTCTGGATATCTAATTTGGAGGAAACCAATGAGTACAAAGAAAATGAAGGCTACAAGGCCATGTTGAGGATTGGTTTCTACTCCTATGGTGTTATAAACACGTACACTTACAACATTTATGGTCACTTCATGACCTCTATTAAAACTGGATCTAGACCTTACCACATCATCCATGAGATTGAAACCTCTAATAGTTCATTTTATGTAGTTGAGCCATGGAATTGAAACTCTATATATACATAAGAGTTTTTTTTTAGCCGGGTCATATTGGGTAGTGTTGTCACAGTATTGCTTCAACTTCCATGAATTTTCCTATCACAAGTCAAACCCACCGGCTATATGGCACCACTTTCTACAACAAAGCCGACATTTCGTTGGTGTTAGTTTTTTAATGGGTGAACACAATGGTACCCTTAGAGTTTGGTTGGATATGTGCTATTTATCCAATCATTCAAAGCCATGTCACATTTTTATAAGTTTAAATACACTTTTGACCTTTTAACTTATAAAAACTTGCGATTTTGACCCTAATAAATTCAATTGTTAAACAAATATTGCCTACGAGGTATTGGTACAGGGTACCCAACCAAACTCAAAGGAATCAAGAATTTAATGTTTTAATAGATTATTCTAATAAAGTGTCCCCAAAGAAAATAAATTCTTTCTATTGAAATTTTCTCAATCTTTCTTAATTTTTACATTTCAACCATCAAATTCGTTATCCTCTTTTCTTATAATTTTATCTCTCTTTTTCTCTCATGTTTGATGGTGGAGATGTAATGGAAGGCTGGAAAGCTCAACTGATTTGAGCAGTTGAGCTAAAAGAATTTGATGCCATGGACGGATCCAGTTTGGTGTCAGGGTGTGCACCTACATACCCTAAACTTTGCAAATTTGCACTAATATCCTTATACTTTTGCATTATAACCACTATGAATTATTTATTTTGCACCTAAAAACCCCAACTTTCTTACCTCATTAACTATGATCTGACATGTATAAACTTTCTGTACCAACTAACTAGTCTCTTCGATGCAGCTGCTTTTTTTCATTATTTTTATTTATTAACTGTTTATGGCCAGTATTATTTTTTTATGGGTTAAATATGTTTTTTATCCCTATAAAATTTTTGTTAGACTTTTAGTCATTCAAAAGTTTTTCATCACCATTTTTAGTCCTTATTTTGTAATCAACTCATGTCTAACCTTCGTATTTTTTAATGAAATTTTCCAAAAATGGGTAGAATATTATGACAATCTCTCCCAAAAAAACATTAGAATTTTTTAACAAAACATGAATTAAATATGATTTTTTTATGTTTTTGGTGATACCCATATTTAGTGTTTGACATATATCATATGATGGGTCCATTAAACTGACATTAATTTATGCATAGCAAAAAAAAATTTAAAAAAAATACTGAGATGATCAATATGAAGTACCTTCTCTTGCTCTTGCTACTACGATTCTCCTTCTTCATACAAATCATAGCTCCATCAAGGAAGGAAGATGGCAAAACTTCCAACGCAAATCATAGCTCCATCAAAATTAGGAATTCCTTAAATATAACTCACTTACTCACTCTTCAAATCATGCCAAAACAACTTCTTATGATGTACCTCCAACAAAACCGGAATTCCTTCCAAGAGAACCTTACTTCTATCACTAAAATAACCTAAAGGCCTCGAAGATTTCAAAGGTAAACTGAAACACGATTTAACCAAAGTAAAAAGTTTACACCAACTATCTCTAGATCCGTATTCATTCATGACCCAAACATCAATTTTAGTAGTTTTGAGAATTCAAAATCATACAACTACACCCTCTCAAAACAGCAACAGAAATTTCAAATCTTTAAAACTATATATAAAAAAATATCAATACAAAATTTACTTTTTTTTTCCTTTAATTAGTTCATTTGGGGCATTATTTAGCATAAACCATATTAAAATACTTGATAGTCCAAAACAAATATTAAAATACTTAATAAAAATGCTAAATGTTAGGATTTTTTGCACAAAGATCTGCAATTTCTTTCAACTTTGCAAATTTTAGGTCAAATTGAACATTTCTAACATAATTCTGAAGTTGATGGCGCAGTGTCACTTACGGCACATCTACAAAATCATTTAGATAAAGCTCAGCAATCCTCAATAATTTGTTCACATCAAAAGTTACAAATAACTTTGCGGGACTCAAGCATGAAACACATTGTAAATGTTCAGTATCCTCTTCATCAAACCTAGCATTGAGCTCCTGCAAATGCAAATCTAAAACACTAAACAAATAATCATTCTTATAATGATGGAAATTAGAAACACTAGAATCTGAAGTGTGTTGCTTAGGTTTCTTTTATTGCACATACAGTGCATCCATATCAGGCACATCAATATCATGCTTATTGTAAATTTCCATAACCTTATATATAAGTTCTTCTCACCCATCATTCCTCATTTCTTGTAATTCTTGTTTGGTAGCATTGACAAGTGACAAAGCATTCAAAAGATCTTGATCACGCTTTTGTAGCGCTACACTCAAATCATTTGTAAACCTCAAAATCCCAACCATTATATATAACATTAAGATAAAATCAAATGATTGACGCACATCTAGCAAAATCACATTTTCACCATATTTTTCAAATGAGGGATCATTCCCACTTCTTCAATTACCCCAACAGTGCCACCATACAAACTCATCAAACTAGTGAGAGTCTTAAAGTGGGAACCCTAACGAATGTCACTTGCTCGAGCAACATATGATTCTTGATTCAATGCACTACATGTCTCTATCTCTCCCTCCTAAATCAATTTAGCAAACTGAGTTACTTGTTTGTCCCAAAGTAATTCTTGTCTCTTCTTAAAAGATCATATGAAATTAATAAGTATATTGACCTTACCGAAAAACCACTTGTGAGTCTTAGAACAAGCAACAAGTGTATATTGAAGTTGATGTGTGAAACAATGCACATAATGTGTAGATGGATTCTCATTTAGGATTAAAGTTATCAAACGACCAAACCTACCACATAATGCTAACTTCGTCATACCTTTGCCCCCTAATGCTAGGAAAACTCAAGCCATTAATATACAACAACTTCTCAAGTGCATCTTTAAGTGAGTTAACACTTGTTTATTTAACATTTACAATGCCAAGAAATCTTTCTTTTACCAAACCTTCACTATCAACATAACGAACAACAACCATTTGTTCTTTAACAGCAACATCACCAGATTCATTAATCAAAACACAAAACACATCATCTGCAATATCACATACAATTTCTTGAGTTATTTCACATGCACAAGCAGCAGTAATATCCTTTTGAATCTTAGGGGCAATCATTAACTTACTTTTATAAAGAGTCTTGGGACTCGTCACTTCTGTTGTACCCTAATTTTGTCCGAGTCTTTTCTTCTAAAAAAAAATCATCACCATGCATAAAAAAAAAATCATCATGACAAACATCAATTTTCGTTTTCTTCTTTTTTTTAAATTAAAAAAATAAGAGGTTTTATTATTATTATTTATTTATCTTTCTTTATTATTATTATTATTATTTTTTGTTTTCAAAGGAAAAAAAAAAGTCAAATTCAGCTGCAGCCTGTGTCCAGCACCCTTCCTTTCCGTTTTTTCCCATTTGTCCTCTGTCAAAAAAAAAAAAACAAAGTCAAAATAAGCTGCAGCTGCCTGCAGCACCCCTCCTTTCCGTTTTTCCATTAACTTCTATCAGAATTAACCCCAAATCTCCAAGAATTAACCCCAAATCTTCAAGAATTAACCAAGTTGCAGAGGGCGCCCCCTGTTTTCCTGTCTTCTTTCATCATCCCTTTGTCCAAAATCCTGCTCAAAATCTTCACCAAAATCACAAGGTCACTTCCTCCATAAATGTTAACCACAATTCTAGCCAAAGCACACAAAAAGGTCCAGCTTTCAAGGGATCTCATGATCACAAAAGAACACAAAATTGCCTATATAACAGGGACGAAAATGAATGAAACAGGAGAGGATTTTGAGCAGAATCAGAAAACCAGAAACAACAAAATCATATATCAAAACCTCTAAAAAGAAACTCTGTCATTTTTTCTTTACAAACCACCACAACAAATCAAAAAAACTATCTAAGCCATCATCGCAAAACCTCACACAAAAACATCACAAGAAACATCACACAAAGAGAGGAGAATAGTAGCAAAACACCATTTTGTTACTGTTCATCTTCTCCATCACTTCCACCTTAAAAAAACCACAACCACCGAAAAGCTCCCTTTCATTTTTCGTGCATCTGAAGCTTGGGCTAGGAGTTTGTAAGTATCTTGAACCTTTTTATCTCATTTTTCGCATCTGTTTAAAGAATATGTAGCCTTTTTTAAAAATAATGCATTTTTCACCATAAGTTCATGAGCATGACTTAAGGCCAAAATATAGTTAGTTCTAGGACATCTTTTGGTAGATCTAAGACCACTAGGATGTAGTATTCATGACAAGCTTTACAGTGATATTTTTATTTTCGTATTTGGTTCAGTACTGAGTGAGAAATCTAACTGAGAAGTTGAGAAAAAATCACAGAAACTGTTCTGCTGTTCCTGCATATTTTTCTGCATTTTTACTCTTCATGTTAGTCATTTTAACTCATTTTTGCACTAAAAAATCATACAAAAATCCATAAAAAAAAATCACAAAGATCACAACAATTACCAAAACAGAAATGATTTTTCTTCCTACTGTTTTCAACATTTTTACGCTTGAGGTTCTGAAATCAGCTTCTGAACAGTGCTTCTGAAGCAGCTTCTGAACAGTGCTTCTGAAGCCGTACATTTTGCATTCTGTTTCTAAAGTCAGTTTCTGCGTCTGAAGGTTCAGAACCTGGTTTGAACTTTTTTTTTTGAAGGGGCTGAAACTCATTTTATTTGAAAAAGAGAAAAATGTAACAAGTGTTAATGTTTTCAATTATAGTTTATACATTAATTTTCAATAACAAACTTGGATGAAAAAGGAATGGTCCGACGTATGTCTTTCCATTCCCCGGTTGCACGGGCACTTGACGTATGTCTCGTTGTTCGGACAATCGTCATTTCTTTTCAAAAAATACAAAAATTATATTAATTTTCAATGACAAACTTGAATGAAAAAGGAGTGGTTCGACGTATGTCTTCCCATTCCCCGGTTGCACGAGCACTTGACGTATGTCTCGTTGTTCGGAAAATCGTCATTCTATTTTCAAAATACAAAAAAACATAAAAAACAAATCCAACACACCAAACTAATTTTCGGCCCCCCGTGGTCAAATAAAAATCAAATCTCTTTTCACAAACGGACGATGTTTTATCAATTCTAACGCGATACAAACAAACGCTTAAGCCTCCCACGCGCGAGCATACAAGCTACGTTTAACCGCTAGAATACGATCAAAAACATTGTTCTTTAAAATCAACTAACAAACAAATATTTTCTACCAAAGAACTACGTAGCTTTGAATTCTCCATCGCACCAGGAGATACGTAGGAGCAAGATCCCACTCTTGTCAAGCACACTAATAAAAAATACTTTTTCCCCCTTTCCTTTTTTTGAAATATTAAAATGTAGCAAGCAGCCTTTAAAACACTTTTTAACCCTAAACTAACTAGGAGGTTCCCGTTGAGTACAACGGATGCGAGGGGTGCTAATACCTTCCCCTTGCATAATCAACTCCTGAACCCGTTAATGGTTGCAATGACCATCTTTTCCAAATCGTCAAGGGTTTTATCAACGTTTCCCTTTAAAAATAAAACTTTGGTGGTGAATCCGTAGTTATTCCGAGCGTTAGCACGCTCGAGCGTTTTTTTGCGATGCGACAACTTCCTCTAAATGGCATGCCATACCTCAAAAGATACTTAGTAGCTATAAAGGTTGTGTTAACATGATCATGATATTCAGCATTCATTTGCTTAGTTTGATTAATAAATACAGTTTTAATACTTTGGTTTGGGTTCATGAGAGCATAACCCATATGCACACAATCAACATGAGAATTATTGGAAGAAGTAGCATGATTAGCTAATCTTCAAGGATTCTTCCAATCACCAAAAACATCTCTCACAAAGTGATCCCCACCATATTTAGACACGTTGTCAAACAAAAAAAACATGGCAAAAAAAATGCTAGGTCCTTAGATTCACTATAATCAATCCAATCATACAAATTAAACCAATTCTTGCAAAATCGGTCTTTGTCTACCATGATTAGACCAAGGGTAAACAAAATTGCTAGGAGGTTGATGACGACATATTTTTAGATAAGAAATTTAAAATCAAAGCTACTCAGCAAGTGTTTCATAAACTAACAACAAAAATAAAAAATTTAAGTTTTTAACTCAACAATAACATGAAAGAGCATGCTGTCGAAAAAAAAAATAACATGAAAAGCATAAATACTTAACCAAATTCCAATTCATAACAAGACCATAAATTTCGATTCCAATTCTAAACAAATAGTTCATAACAAAAGCATCAACTTTCTAACATTCCAAAATTCCAATTCCATTTATAACTAACAAACAACTTGTTTATAACAAAATTCCATTTACAATCATAATAAAATTCTATTTCCAATTCCCAATTATGAAACCCAAAAATAATTGGAGAAATTAGAGAATCAATTGGCTTACCGTAAATTGGGTGAGAACTGAGAGAGAGAGGGGGAGAGAGTTGAGTCGATTAGCAAGAGAGAGACAAGAGAGTATTATGACCAAAGGAAACAAATGGAAAAATTGATTCTCATTACTGAATTATGGAAGTACAAGATGTATATATACATGAATTGTGATATATGCTAGCTTATTGTAAGTCACCTACATTGGATTGCTAACACATAACAAACTCTAGCTAACTAACATAACCGTCAAGTAGTTACTTGTTGCGCAAGTAATCCATTTGACAATTGTATACTGTAATATCCCCCCCTCAAGTTGGAGGTTGATAGATGTCAATCATCCCTAACTTCGAAAATAAGATGTGAAAAGGCTGAGGAAGTATAAACTTAGTGAAGAAATCAGCAATTTGGTCCTTGGAGGAAACTGGGAGGAGTTTCATGACTTGAGTTTGCAATTTCTCTCTCATAATGTGGCAATCTATGTCTAAGTGCTTAGTACGCTCATGAAATACAGGGTTTGCTGCAATATGAAGAACACTTTGATTATCATAGTATAGCACATGCAGCTTGATGCAAGTAATGTGAAGATCTCTAAGAAGATAGAGAAGCCATTGAAGCTCACAAGTAGCTGTTGCAAGAGCTAGATATTCAGCTTCTGAGGAAGATCTAGAGATTGTAAGTTGCTTCTTGGTTCTCTAGTAGATCAATTATTTACCTAAGAAGAAGCATTGGCATGAAACTAATCTTCTAGAATCAGGACAACATGCCCAGTCTGCATCAGAGAACCCTAAAAGATGAATGGAAGAATCTCTAGGGAAGAAAAGACCACACCCATGTGAATTCTTAAGATATTTGAGAAATCTAAGAGTAGCATTGTGATGTGCAGTAGTAGGTTTTGTGAGAAATTGGCTAAGTTGTTGAGTGATAAAAGTAATATCATGTCTTGTTGAGTTGAGATACAAAAGCCTACCAACAAGTCTTCTATAGGAAAGAATGTCAGGATATGGAGAGGTAGCATCATGATGAAGTTTAGGTGAAGGATCAAAAGGAGTGGAAACTGGTTTAGAGTCAAGGAGGCCAGAATCTGAAAGTAGGTCTAGATAGTATTTTCTTTGGCAGATTGAAATGCCAGCTTTGGAATGAGCAACTTCTAAGCCAGGAAAATTTTTGAGTTGACCTAAATCTTTGATTTGAAATGAAGTGTGTAGTATATTCTTGATGGAAGAAAACCCAGAGAGAGAATTCCCAGCTAAAATTACATCATCAACATAAACCAGTGAAAGATGAAGAAATGGTTTTGGTGAAAAGAGAATGATCAGATGTAGCTTGTGTGTATCCATGTTGAACAAGCAAAGAATTTAATCTTTCATACAATTTTCTATTTTCTTTTTTAAGAACATAAAGATATTTAAGCAGCTTGCAAACTTGATTAGGCTTCTGAGATTTAAATCCAGGAGGGAGAGTCATGTAAACATCTTCATGTAATTCACCATGTAAGAAAGCATTGTTTACATCTAACTAGTGGAGGTGCCAATTATGGATAGAAGCCAAAGCAAGAACTAATCTGATGGTGGTAAGCTTAGCAACTAATTAATAAGTATCAAAGTAGCCAAGTCCCTCAATCTGATTATAGCCTTTATCTACCAGTCTAGCTTTGAATCTCTCAATATAACCATCAACATGATGTTTGACCTTGTATACCCATCTACAACCAATAAGTTTAACATTTGGGGGAAGGTCAACTAACTTCCAAGTTCCAGTATTCTCAAGAGCAGTAAGCTCAGTATTCATGGCTTGATTCCAACATTCATATTTGCTTGCCTCAGAGAAACTTTTTGGCTCAGTGTTGATGGAAATAGACAAAACAAAATGACAATGAGGGTTAGACAGTTTATGAAAAGAGAAAAAAAAAATCATAAATAGGATATAATGGAGCTATATTAGAGTGAGGAGAAGACTCAGAAGATGAATGACATATGTAGTTTTTCAAATGAGATGGTGAAGAAGTAACTCTAGAAAATTTTATAATGGGATGTGGAGGAGGAGATGGAGTTACAATAGGAGGAAGAGGTGATATAGAAGGATCTTGAGTGGGAATATGAGGATCAATAAAAGGAGGAGGGACAAACAAAGCATTGTCAGAAGGAGAAATGGAAGTCTGAGAAGGAAAATAATCCCAATCAGAAGTAATAGACAAAGAAGACTTGGGATAAGCCAATATATGTTAATGGAAAACAACATGTCTGGAAATGAAAATTTATCTAGTAAAGATATCTAGAAGGACAAAGTCTTTGACACCTGACTTGTAACCCAAGAAAACAGATTTTCTATCTTTTGGATCTAATTTTGTTCTATAATTATGGAGGGTGGAAGAATAAGCTAAGGAACCAAACACTTTGAAAACATTCATGTCAGGAATGTTATCATGAAGTAATTGAAAAGGGGATTTGTTTTGGAGAAATGGTGTGCTAACTATATTAATAAGGAAAACTGCATCTAAAATTGCATAAACACAAAAGGATTTGGGTAATTTGGATTGAAAAAGCAAAGCTCTACCAACATTAAGTATGTTGGTGTTTTCTTTCTACTCTCCCATTTTGTTGGGGAGTTTCAACATAATATTTTTGATGAGAAATGCCTTTGGAAGCATAAAAGGAATGAAGGAGAAATTCAGGACCATTGTCAGACCTCACAATTTTGGGAGTAATATGATGTTGATTTTCAATCATAGTGAAAAAATTTTGAACATGTAATGATACTTCATATTTGGTTTTGAGCAAAATAACCCAAACAAAACGACTAAAATCATCAATTATAGTCAAGAAATATTTGCTACCATTTACAGGAGAAATAGACAAAGGTCCCCATAGTCAAAGTGAAGTAACTCAAATTTAGAAGAAGCATTAGAATTGCTAAGGGGAAAGGGTAATTTTCTTTGTTTGGCAAAGTGACAAATGTCACAAACATCTTTATTATCACTAGTAATAGATGGATACAAATGATTCATATGATACAATCTTTTGTGAGATAAATGGCCAAGCCTAAAATGCAACAAAGCTGACATAGGAATGATAGTATCAGAAGAACTACTGTTGGTATTACACAAAGAAGTAGCACTATTATTAGAAGAAATAAAGAAAGCTAAACTAGGTGAAGATGAATGAACTTGTAATCTGTAAAGGCCATCATTTAGCTCACCCAAACCAATCATCCTTTGAGATTTCACTTCCTGAATGACACAATGATGATTGGTGAAATTGACAGTACATTGTAAAGAATGACACAACTTAGAAACTGAAATCAAGTTAAGTTTAAACTTAGGAGAATATAGAACATGTGAAATGTACAAAGTAGGAGAAAAATGGATAGTGCCAACATGTTCTACTAGAACAAAAATACCATTTGGTAAATTGACTTTGATAGGTTTAATTTTGTGAAATGAGGTAAACATATGAGTGGAGGAGCAAATGTGATCATTTGCACCAGAATCTAACATACAAAACTCATTATGAGAATGTAAAGAGCAAGAGATGGCACTATGTATACCTGAAGAAGCTGAATTAATCACATGAGAAGAAGTGATCTGGTTAGTGCTAGAATTAGCAGAAGAAGCAAGTAAATGTGCTTGTTGGAACAAAGACATAAGTTGATCATACTTCTCCGAAGAAATACCAGAAATTGAGTTAGATAGCACCACATCAGAAGTACCAGGTGCTGAAGAAGATTTAGATGATGCACCACTAGAAGCATTCACAGAAGAATTGGACTTGGCAAGATTGGGATGGCCATTTTTATGATAACAATACTCAATAGTATGGTTGTATCTGTTGCAGAAGGTGCAGAACCTTGTAGCATTTTTGCCATAGAAGGATTCTTTCCATGTCCATAGGTTTCCATGAATCAGAAGCATTAACAAGGATGCTAGATTCATCAAGGGAATTGAGTGCAGAGTTGTTACTTTCTTCTTGAGCAACAAGAGAATATACCTTATTGAGTGAAGGTAATGGATCCATCAAAAGAACTTGAGTCTTTACCACAGAAAATTGTTCATTCAAGCCAGTCAAAAACTGAATAATTTGATCATCAATGCTATATTGCTTAGTAAGACGAATAGAATCACAACGACATTCATGAATGTAGGTGCAATTGGAAATAGGTCTATGAGAATTCAATTCATCCCATAAAGATCTCATCTTAGTAAAATACTCTAACACGGATTTAGAACCTTGATACTTTTTGCTCTCAAATCTCTTATTCCAATTTAACCTCGCATTGCTCAATCTCTCCTACCAACCCACCATTCTTGCAAATGGGTTACGATTTTTCTACCTAAAGATTAAACCTTTGACCTCTCTTAGAAAATTCAATCAACAACATCTAAGATATAAGATTGGAGTTACTGCCAACACCACAATCTTGTGACGGCATATGTTAGACCAGCTAGTGCGGTGCATAAATCTCTCACTCATTATCTCATTCTTAATTATTATTATTATTATTATTATTATTATTATTATCATGATTAAGAATTGTTGCTATTGCCAAAGTTAGAGAAACTTTAGCGCCTGTGAACTAAATGCTTGGTTCTTTATAGTTTAGAGAAATTATATTTCTACAACCATTTTGTGTCAACTTTTGAACAAAACTCTCTTATATATGTTCTTATCATCTTTATTCATTTTTTCTCTCTATTGTTTTTTACCAATAAAAAAATTGTACAAAATTTGTTATCAAATGGTTGTACAGATATCATTATCCATAGCGTTCTAAAAGTAGTTCACGTGCTCTACATAGTCTACGTGAACTAGCTCATGAGTCTCACCATAGAACACAGTTTTCAAATTCAAAACTTAGCAATTAATAATTAGAAAATTGCTCTTCCCCCAACCAATATTGCTCACTCCGAAAGAAAAAGACGAAACTACCCCTGCGTGAGTTAACTCACGCTCGCTACAAATCAGCGTGACTTAAGTCACGCTGAGTTCTGTTATAAGAACAACACAACCAGAACACAAAATCACTGTGTTCTTGCTCAAAAAATTGAATTTTCTCCCCCCTTTTTGCGATTTCAACCATTCTTGTGTCAATCAACATCAACTTCTCCCCAAAATCAAGTAAGTGTTTATTATCCTATTGCATTGTCTTTTTATGGTTTAAATTTTGGTTTTTTTTTTGGAGAAATTTCACAATTTTAGGATTTTAGGGTTTGAGTTTTTAGGATTGTTAATGAAGAATTAAGTTAAGAATTGTAGTTTAGAAGTTGTTTAGAGTAAGTTTCACTCCAATGTGGTAGTTTAGGGTTTAGAAATTGTTAGATTTTATGTTGATTGAATGTTGCACTCTAGATGTTTATAAAATGTCTCAATGAAAATTTGTTTGATTTTTGCATTGTTAGTTGTTGGTTATTTGAAGGTTGGCTACATGTTTTGGTAAAATCAAAGTGCTCAAGCAATGCGTCTCCAGAACCTTTTAAGTCTTCAGAAGCTGAAAATTGCATTTCAGGAGGTTCAGAAGCTGAAAACTGGTTTTACTGTTCATCAGAAGCAGGATTGACCTTCAGACGCTGGTACTGTTCATAAGACGCAGAACCGGGCTTCAGACGCACTGTTCAGACGTTGACTGGCGTTGACCTTCAGAAGCTGCCTTCAGACGTTGACTGGCGTTGACCTTCAGAAGCTGAACTTCAGAAGCTGTTTTTCAGAAGCTGGTTTTTTCTGCATTAATTATGTGCGTATCTTTTGAAGATTTACTGAAGAATTATTCAGGCATTTGTTTTCTAGAAGGCTGATTATTTTGGTGAAGATCTTGGTGAAGATTGACTTCATGTTTATGAATGAATATATTTCAAAGGGATCTTTGCATAATATGATTCAGAAATATATGTTTCCTTTTTGAGCTTTGCAGAATTTCAGAATTGTATTTTGAAGAAGATATGATTCAGGATTATGTGTGCCTGCTGAAGACTATATAAGAAGACGTGCTGCTATATTGAAGAAAAAGAATCAAAAACCAGAAATAAGAGTCTTAGAGTTTTTAGAGTTTTTGAGTCTTTTAAGCTTTTGCTTTATTCTGTACACCACTCATATGTTTTGAGTTGGTTTAGTTTGTTTTGAGTTGTAATTCACTCTAAGCTTTTAAGTACGAGTGATGTCTTTGATGTATTGAAGAGTGTCTTCATAACTGGTTTGTTTTCAGAGTTGTTAGTAACTGGGTTGTAGTTACGTGATAAGGAAGTAAGAGGGGGTTCTTATACCTAGGGGTTACTGGGTAGAAATCTTAACTGGTGGAGATTAAGTCAGAAGACTAGGAACAGGGGCTGTGTCTTGAGTCTTAGGATTAATTCCTCATAGTGGATTTCCTTCCTGGATTGGTATCCTCCAGATGTAGGTGATGTTTGCACCGAACTGGGTTAACAAATATTGTGTGTTCTTTACTTTCTGCACTTTTATTTACTGCTTCTGAACCATTTTTATTGTGCTCTGTTTTACATTCTTCGTGCTCTATTTTTTGTGTTCTGATTCATACCTGCCAGAATTTCATTAGTGATCAAATTAGTTAGAAATTAGATTGTTAATGTTGATTATATTGAGTTTGAGTGAAATGTGGTAGTTTAGGGTTTAGTTAGAAATTAGATTGTTAATGTTGATTATAGTGAGATTGAATTGTTATTTTTGCATTGATTTTTGTTTTTAAAAATGTTGTGTAGATATGTCTCAGAGACCAGACAAGATTAGAGGTGACAGGGAGACCATGACTAGGAGTGCACGTGCCGAAAAGGCGGTTGCGCACCCTCCTGCTACTCGACGGAGACAGGGCGTTAGGAGAGAGCAGGAGGTGGGATCGTCGTCCCAGACAGGTGCGTCCCAGATGGTGGACCCGAGTCAGCATCAGCCTCAGTACGAGCAGGCGGCTCACCAGCAGGAGGGTGAGGCCCAACATCAGGTCGAGGAGGTGGGTTAGGCTGAGGAGGAGGCCGGACCAGAGGGTTTTCCCAGGGGCCTTACTAACTTGTCACTCCTATCGGGTTTCGGTAGTCACGTGGCATGTCAGCTTTGGAGCGATGATCAAGTAAGTATAATTGTTTAATTTTATTTAATTACGCGTCAATTACAATTTATTTTATTTAGTGGCATGTCAGCTTTATGATTTATTTATTATGTTATAATATTTTAATGAACGTGCGTAATTTAATTAACGCACTTAATTTAATTGGCGCGCGTTATTAAATAAAAGCGCTTAATTTAATTGGCGCCCGTAATTTAAATGGCGCGCGTAATTTAATTAACGCGCGTAATTTAATTGGCGCGCGTAATTTAAATTAACACGCTTAATTTAATTGGCGCACATAATTTAATTGGTGTGCGTAATTAAATTGACGCGCATTTTTAATTAACGCACTTAATTTAATTGGCGCACGTAATTAAATTGACGCGCGTTTTTTTACGATTAAATTGTTATGTCTTTTTTAGTTATTGAAATGTTTATATTTTTATCGGTTTATTGTTCGTTTAATTTTTTGTATTTCAGTTGCAGAGGACGCGTAAATGCAACGTTGTTTCTCACAGGAAGAAAGTTAGGAGGATCCCAATCCCGACTAACGAACAGGCCTGGTTCTGGAACCAGGTAAATGCATCCAGACTTGTCCCTTTCCTTCTCACCGGATACGATAACATCAGTCATGCCCTCATCACTGCCTTCTCAGAGAGATGGCATGAGGAGACCAACAGCTTCCATCTGCCTGTTGGGGAGATGACTGTCACACTCGATGATGTGGCGTGTCTTCTACACATCCCCATCGTTGGGAGGCTCCTGGCGTTGAGTCCTGCCAATGTAGGATACGATAGAGGTGTGGAGCTGCTGAAGGTCGGTTTGGGTATGACCCATGACGATGCTGATGAGGAGACAAAGGCACAGTGGGGTGCTTACATCAATATCACTAGCTTGAGGATGCATTACGACACACTCTTGCATAGGTGCAATGAGTTGGCGGATCTTCCTGCTGATGAGGAGGAGGATGAGGAGCACGTGACGGTGGGGGCGCAATGCACCATGGCGTTTCTATTGTACTTGGTTGGCATCACCATTTTTGCCAACAAAAACAGCAGAAGCGTTCATCTGTTGTGAAAGGAGTGCATCATGGATTTGGACATGTTGGGCCAGTGGTCCTGGGGCGGATTGGCACTTGCTTACCTCAACCACGAGCTTTCTTATGTCACGGTCCCGAGGATGAAAGCCATTGACGGTTACTCGACTCTACTTAAAGTAGCATTTCTTTTCTTTTTACTATAACATTTTTTAAATGACTTACAGTAGCGTTATTGTGTATGTTTATGAGTTTGTGATGATGAAATTTGTTTGTAGGGATGGATTTTGGCCCATTTTAGGAACATGTATACGAGGTGTCCGAGTCAGGGGTATCAGGTTGGCGCTCCCCTTGCAGCTAGTTGGAGACCGCCCAGGGGTCATGCTGATGCTACACACTATCGTGGCATCATTGATCTGATGGTCAATGTTGATGTCACCTGGATGTTGTACGAGGACCGGTGGGGGATCATCCCTTTCCGGGACATTTTCTGGTACTCCGGTTGGATCATGACCGCCAGTCAGATTATGCACCTTCACCTGCCAGAGCGGGTTCTACGGCAGTACGGTCTAGTGCAGACGGTCCCCAAATCTCCTACCGATCATCAGGGTCTTGAGGTTGCGGGGGTTTTTATGGCCTTTCAGGACTTTCTGCTACATGTACTTCCACAGGCACTTCGGGGTCAGCGGACATCAGAGGCCCGATGGTGGAGGTGTCATGATGGGTACATTAGATGGTTCTACATCGTATCCTATCCCACCATGATCGACCCTAATATCGTTGCAGAGGACGCCCCTGCTGTCCCTCCTTACAATGAGGTTATTGTTCAGCAGCAGTATGCCCGACAGGTTCCCGACCCACTGCAGATCATTTATAACATCAGATGCAGGGTGGAGCCAGCATTGGAGCATCTTGAGCACCATGGCTTATTCAGTGTGTTACAGGGCATCCAGTCGAATTATCTCATATTGCAAGAGCAGGGGGTTCCCCGGAGGAGGACTAGGAGCCATAGTCCAGCGGAGTAGGGTCTTGTGACGTTTGTATATTTGTATATTTTTAGTTATATTTCTATGACATTCATGTATTATATTTACACTCGCGCCTTTGCGCATTATTATGACATTTTGGTATATTTTTGGTTTAATTTTTGCGTATTTTAACTTTGATTGAATTTAAGTATTTTAAGTTTGAATGAATGAATGATTGAATTATTGATTGAATGGATGAAAATGAAATAATGAATGGATGAATGAAAATACACAAGTACGCGTAATAAATTCCAAAATTAATAGAATACGACAAATTTATTTAGTTATAATTTCATCTCCGTTCAAATAAACGAAGCGTTACATTACATTACATAATAATACAACCTAAACATATTCATCCGGCCGAATCAAACTCTTGAGAATATCTTCAGGCGATCTCAGCAACGTAGCATCCATCTCGATCCTCGGGAACAACATGTTGTTCTGGCGATATAACGAGAACATGTTGCTCACGTCGTCGTCCGTTAACTCCGTCCGGCTTAACGCTAACATTGTTGGACGTTTATACCAAACGTATTCCGCCCTCCTTATGTCTCCGTGGTTGAGTCGTTGGTTGATTTCATTCAGTTGATCCTTCAGATCTTTTAACGTGACATCGTCCCGAACCTTGAAAAAATTAGGGTTACCCCCGTTGAAGCATACTTGAGCGTTGAACAAATTGTCCATTGTTTCAGATCTATACCATAAGAAATTAAAAACAATCAATGAAAAACTCTTCAGACATTTCATCAAACACTTGGAGTGCAAATTATACATAAACCCTAAAACTAAAAACTACAACATAAACATGCAAACATCTAAACATTTAAGCAACATAAGTCATTAACATGTAAACATTCTATCATTTCTTGCCCAAAAAATAAAAATTTAAACAAACCCTAAAACTTAAAAATTTCTAATTTAAGAGAAAAAAAATGTAACATATAAACATAAAATGACAATGGTACTTGATTAAGAAAGCTTACTTGTTGTTGTAGTGGTGGGTGATTTGAAGTTGAAGAAATTTGAGGTTGAATGATTTGGGAGATTTTTTAGAGATTTGGGAAGTGAAATGGAGAAGTGAAGTTCTATCTGGGTTATAAATGAACGCAACGTGACTTAAGTCACGCTGACATCTACCGAGCGTGACTTAAGTCACACAGGTTATACACCAGCGTGATTTAAGTCATGTTGATATATATCGAGCGTGACTTAAGTCACGCAGGTAAATAACATGCGTGACTTAAGTCACGCTGGGGTATTTTCGTCTGTTTGTATGGGAGTGAACAATTTTCGTTGGGAGAAGAGCAATTTTCTAATAATTACTCCAAGGAATAGAAATGGCCCAACACATAGACATTAGCCTAATTATTTAATTATTATTTTCAAGTAAAACTTATTAAAGTAATAGTTACTTGTAGAAGAATTGATCATTGCATTATACGATATACCTATTTTTTTTTTATCAATACGATATACCTATATATTATTTTATTTTTTGAAGGACGATATACCTATATATGTTGCTTACTTGTAAACGATAAATATGAAAAATAAATAAATAATTACAATGTAGTTTAATTATATACAGTTTTGCTTGGTGTTAGTACTCCCTCCATTTTTTTTCTTTTGATGTTTTAGAACTTCAACTATATTTTAAAATATTTGATGTTTTAGTATATTTAATATTTTTCTCAAATTTACCCTTGTTGGAAAATACACCATAAACTATTAAAGGAGTTGTGACATTTGCCTTATCACATTTGAATTTAATCATAAATAAGGACATTTTAGGCCAAAACATACAAATATTTCTATTCTTTAATTACTTCTTAAGACTTGTGTCAAAAGTTAAAACATCAAAAGATAAAAAACGGAGGGAGTATATTATTGCGCCTTTGATTCGAGTTTTGGAATGTGGTAGTGAGTTGAAGAATATTGTAGCTACAAATTGATTGAGAATTTAAAAAATACTTGGGTTGTTTATGCTCATTGTGGTTGATTATGGAATTAAAATGAGCCCTAGCCTAACTTACATATCAGTTTGGGGATTTTATAACTAAAGACAATATCCTAGTCTAACTCTAAATCATGAAGTTGCACACATGATTTGGATGAGTTGTGAGACGATTCATATGTGAAGATATCTGAAGACATTTTTTTATTACTTACAACTTTGAAATAATATTTTGCGTGACACGGACATTTGTTTTGATATTTGTTTAGATGTGCAACTATTGTATTGTGATTGTGCTAACGAGACCTATAGTATTTAAATGATAATCTCTCTTCCTTTTGAGGGAGAAAAAAAAAAACTTCGTTTATTTTTAACTCAGCTACAGACTTCTTCTCAACAAAAGAAAAAAAAAACTCAGCTATAGACTTATATTTGTTATTAATGATTAAAAGTTGAACATATATGTGTTACTCAAAATTAAGTGCATCATAAGGCAGAATTACAAATAATGCTTGATTTTATCGAGAATAGAAACCATTATGTTTTATACTCTCCTAATTAGCTACCTTAAATCAAAGAGAGCTACTAATCATCAATTCTTCCTCAAATTATTAAAGAGTAATAATGATAAGTGTACAACTATTTTGTAACAACTTTTATGACAATTTTTTTTATTGGTCAAAAAAATAGAAAGAAAAAGGAAAAGAGAGGATAATAACAAAATGAAAGTATGAGATAGAAAATTATCCAAACATTGTTTCAAAATGGTTGTTCAAATATCTATTCTTATTATAAAAACAAGATGAAGACCTACAAATTGAATGTGGCAATAGTAGTGTGAAGGAATTGGAAGAAAAATACTTGATGAATGAAACAAAAGAAGACTAAGATATGAACATGGGAATTTAATATCACATTGTGTGCAGTGGTAAATTCCTTCACAATCAAAATCAGTGAACAATATATTCAATGATATGAATTGGTTTCTACCAAAAAAGAAAAAGAAAACAATAGGATTATTCAATGAATTGGTCATTGTACTCACAATAGATATGAACAACCCACCCAAGTCCGATACAACACATTAATCTATCTATTCACTTTGCACTTACATGAAAGGATGACGGGCCACATAATTAGGGCATTTTATAACTAGAGCAAGAATTGAATAAAAAAATGGCAACTGCCTAGGATAAATCATTAGTTGAAACTCATATTACTCTTTTTTTAGTTGAATAAAAGTGTAATGATTTCACATATCATTAATTTAGTCTTACATTCAAATTCTTTTTTCTTTTTTTTTTTGAATAATCTAACATTCAAATTCATGAAATCAATTCCTATACTCCTATTAAATATCTCCCATGTGAAAATTGTAAATATTGCATACCCTCCATGATCATATTGCTTACCAACTAAATTCGCAAGATGTATGTTTTTATTGGAATTAGCATTTTAACAACAAAAAATAGACGAATATTATATTGATAAAAAAACAACATAAAACGAATTACTTTCTTAGGCTAGGGTGAAGACATGTTTCAACAATCATCCACTTCATAGCCAATTGTGACAGTACTTATGCCACCTTGAACAATTACTCCTTTCTTTGCAATTTTTCATATCATATTTAACGAGTCTAGAAAAAAAACCTAATAACGAGTCTAGAAAAAAGACTCCTCTAAAATAAAAATAAAAACTAATGTATATTTAAAGAACATCGACGACAAAATTAATCTTAAAAGAGATAAATTACTGAAATGGATATTGGGTAAAAGATAAAAGACAAAAATATATTTTAGCCACAAATTAATAATGTTTATAACATAGGTACGTATCATTTTCTTGTATAAACTATTTCTATTACAAAAGATAAATAAAGTAAAAATGTTTGCATACAAGCTATAAATTATTTTCATAAGTTACCCAAGAGAGATTATATGAAAAATAACTTATGAACATATCATAAGTTGTTTTCATAAACTCTTTCAAACAATTTAATAAATACTTATGTCAATAGATATACTTCAATAAATCAATGGAAATATGCTATTTTTCTATAACTAGATATCTTTTGGTAATTCCATTTTTTATAATACACCTAACATTCAAGCCAAAAAGGAAGGCTCTTTTTTTTAGCCAAGGGAATTTAGGTTCTTGAAAAAGGTGTATTTAATTCAAATTTATTGAAGTATTTGGCAAGATTGGTCGCAACCTCCTTCTCATATTTGGACGTAGCATGGTAAAATAGGGTCTTATCATGACAAGTACATAATAAATGAACCATATTGAGTATATGATAACGTATCCACATATTCCCCAATTGTGTGGAAAGAACATCAACACCAAAGAAATTATTGAAAGGGAACCAAACACTTCCATGAGGATATCAACCCTTGTTGCAAACTTAAGCTTAATCCAAAAGGCAAAGGAATATATTAGAAAGCTAGCAACAGAGAGTAACATTGTCTTTGGATGGATTTGAAATGCATTGGTATTATCTGGATAACTAATTTGGAGGAAACCAAGGAGTCCAAAGAAAGTGAAGGCCATAAGGCAACGAAGAGGATTGGTTTCTTGTTTTGATAAGAGATGATTGATTTCTACTACTCTCATGATGTTATAAACATCAACACTGACAACATTTATGGTCACTTGATGACTTCGATTAAAATTGGATCTTGTTGGTCTTACAACATGATCAGCCATGAAATTGAAACTACTAGCTTTTTTTTTTAAGGAAATGAAACTAATAGCTACAGTAGTTATTTTTATTTAGTGGAGCTATGAAATTGAAGCTATAAATACTTAAAAAGGTATTTTTGTCGGGTCTATGAAATTGTGACATTAACACTTGCCATGAATTTTCGTATTTGATGTGAAAGCAATCAAGTCCAAGTCAAACACTCCCTCAAAAAAAAAAAAGTCCAAGTCAAACACACCGTGTGGATGTACATAATTAAAAGTCCATTGATACATACATGAGCATTGCTGATCACACTTCAATATTGGTTAAGAAACACCAGTATTTTTAACATTTATTTCTAAAGTGACGAGAATTACATGTATTTCGGTTGATAAAAAGGTGAGTTTTAAAACGAGTGTTGTTAATTTAGCTTGAATGCTAACAACACTTGTTTTAACACACTTTTTTTAATATTCGTTGTTGTATTAGATGTAATATGTAACTCCCTTCATTTTAAAAATGGGTCTCACAAAAATTGGTGAGATTCGTGTATTTCACTCAATAAAAGAATGAATATTAAAATAAGTGTTGTTGACATGCTCCAAATTAAAAAGTTTTTTTACTCAGTCTCCTACTATTCCATCTAGTCTACAATGTAATTTATGTAAATATAATTAAAAAGTTCATTGTCATTATATTGCCCCGATAATATTTGATCATTGTGAATTGTATTTTTTTATAGATAAAAAAAATGTCAATAGTCAATGAAAATTCACACACATAAGTGAACGAGTCAGAATTCAAACTTCGGTTACAGCGTCCAATCTAATAATTTTGATATTTTTGCTAATTAAACTAACACATGTGGACTGGAAATTGGAAAATTTATAACAACAATTGAAACAAAATAAAATCAAATTAAAGAAAATAGTAAATCAAACTTTTAAACAATTAAAACGAAACAGTCAACGGAATAAAGGTTTAAGCACCAAAGTAAATAGATCTTTTAATTTAATTATAAAATATCGCAAAGATCCTAAATTTAAAAGTAATTAAGTTATCTCCTTTCAGAAAAAGAAAAAAAAAGAAAGTAATGAAGTTATCTGTTGAGTGAATAGGCAAAAAAAAACCCTGGAATTGTAACTTTCGTCAAAAAAACCTCTGACTTTTAAGAAACTTCAAAATCCCCTTTGAAATTATCAAACGTTAGTCAATTATCTCATCCGTTTGTTTTGGCTGTTAAACCATATGACATAGCAATTAACTGTACACGTGGCACCTCCACGTGGACTGTACGTTATGCCACGTCACAGAGGGGTAAATGACTATTTTTTTATTTTTATTTTTTTGCTTTCTTCATCTTCTTCCTACCACTTCTTCATCACCTTCATCATATTCATAAAAAATCCAAAAAAAATTTTAAGAAACAACAATCATCAACAACATCATCATCATCTCATTACTACAACTCCACCACCATCACCAACAATAACACCGCCTAAGCTAATCAACAAAAATCCATCAACCCATAAACAACAAAATCTCTAACTCTTAAACCCATGAAGACAAAAAAATGTATAACATTTTGAAAAGAAGAAAAGAGAAATATTTATCAACCCATATATAACAAAATCTCAAAATATTCCTTCTTATTCTTTGAATCATCACCAACAACAAATCTCTCACTCAGATTCGTTCTAAATCCCTAATCTCTCCCATTGAAACTTAAATTGCAACAAGAGATTGTTTTAATTTTTTGTTAGGTGTATTGCTGAGATTTTTGGGTTATTGTTCATGGGTTTAAGAGTTAGAGATTTTGTTGTTTATGAGTTGATGGATTTTTGTTGATTAGCTTAAGTGGTGTTATTTGTTGTTGATGGTGGTGGAGGTGTGGTATTGAGATGATGATGATGATGTTGTTGATAGTTGTTGTTTCTTAAAAACAATCTGAATTTTTTATGAATATTGATGAAGGTGATGTTGAAGGTGATGAAGGAAGAAGATGAAGAAAGCAAAAAATAAAAATAAAATAGTCATTTACCCCCTGTGTGGCGTGGCATTACGTATTATCCACTTGGAGGTGTCACGTGTACAGTTAACTGCCACGTCATAGGGTTTAACAGCCAAAACAAACGGAGGGGGTAATTGACTAACGTTTGACAATTTCATAGAGGTTTTTGAAGTTTCTTAAAAGTCAGAGGGTTTTGACGAAAGTTACAATTTCGGGAGGATTTTTGCCTATTCACTCATTATCTGTTTATTAAACTTAAGATCCCCTCGAAATTGCTTAAATTTCATCTAGCATCAACAATATTGCAAAAAAAAAATTGAATTAATTTGGTCATTTTATTTATTAAAGGCAAAATATTAGAATTATTTAATGATAGCAAAATTCAAACTTAATTAGATCATTGTGAGAGATAAGTTCAATCTTTAGCAACTGAATTAACCAATGTTAGCATAGTGTATCATAATTATCATTCTTTTTTTTTCAAATAGTTTTATGGCTAGAATTTTATTTTAAAGTGAATAAGTGGAGAATCTGAAATTTTACCCATAATTATAATTTTTAATTTGATAAAAGAGTAGAAAAAGGGATCCATTATATAAACCTTTATCTAAAATTTGAGTATACTAGCAACAAACTTTCTAAACATTCTTTTTATGGATTAAATTTTATATGGATCTCACGACAAATTTATGAGAGCCATGAGATTTAGTAGAACCCCTATAGATTTTAAACAGTAAAATGGATTATATTAAATATATATATATATATATATATATGTGTGTGTGCGCGCGCGCGCGTGTTGAAGAATATGTTATTAACACTCCTCTTAAAATTTTGAAATGTTATAAACTTCACAAATTTTTTTCACGTAGTGTTTATAAATATTATCTAAAATTTAAGAGTTATAAACTTCACAAATTTTTCGTCCAAGTGTTATAATTCAATGAAAAGTTTTTTTGGCGGGATGAAAAGTTCTGGTGTAGATAATCTCCACAAATTTTCACAAATCTCAATAATATTTAATTAAATAACTTCAAATGATTGGATTATAAGCTTTTTAAAACTATAAGTAAATGTCAACTGCAAAATCATATAGCTACGATTGTTGAATTTATATAAAATTGTGTGATTAATCTTTCAGTAAAATACTTGCAACATTTAAAATCTTAATCTTTTCAAAGACTCTCATTAAACTTCTTGAACATTTATAATCTATAAATTTACATACAAGTCATCTCTGTAAATGAAAAAAAAATCATAAGGTTATTTCAACTACCTATAAACTAGAAAATTAATACAAACTATGTCTTAATATCTTGGCTTAATTGCAGTTTTGGTCCCCCTATTTTCATCTTTTTGTGAAATTGGTCCCCCTATTTTAAAGTTCGACAGTTTTGGTCCCTCCATCATATTTTTTAACTAAAAAAGGTGATGTGATAGGTTTTAAATGTCATGGTATATGATCTGAAGTTGACAAAAATATCAATATCGATGAAATCGTAAGAAAATTCCCTTAAAAACTTCATTTAAAACATGTTATATCACCATATTTTAGACATATTATTAGATAGAGGGACCAAAACTGTCGAATTTTAAAATAGGGGGACCAATTTTGCAAAATGGTTAAAATAAGGGAACCAATACTGCAATTAAGCCTAATATCTTTAAACAATTTTATCAACTTAATGCATCATTGCTGATAGTAATAAATGAGCTCCCTCTAATCCTCCTTGCGCTGTGGTAGGCCCACACGTTGACAAGAAGCTCAAGAACCCTTGAATAGCAGTACTTCCTGCATTTTGCATATATATTTTATGCATTTGGGTAAAGTGACATAAAAATAAACAGCAAGATCACAATTTGTTTATAAGTATAGTAACTAGCATTTCTTCAAAACTATTTGAAGATAGAGAGTATTGAAAATTTATAATTTACAGAGTTAATTATATTATATTTCAAACAAAATTGATGCATCTCAGAAGCTAAAATTATAGTTGGCTCTGACTTTTAGACATTTTCATATCTTAAAGGATTGATGTTATGTCACTGACGAGGGGACATGGGGTGCTTTTATAAGTATTCCCTTTCTGAAGCTATTATACGAGGAGCACCTCAGTCACACAACTCATTTGAAGGATGCACATGGGCATGAGTAGGAGGAGGAGGAGAGAAAGATAACAGGATGCAATGGTGGGTGAGGGATTTCTTGTTCTTTCTGGTCGGATGTATCATACTCTCCGACAAGAGCAACAAGCACATCAACCTCATATGGCTCGATGTGATGCGAGATTTGACCAGAATACATGAGAGGTCATGAGATGGAATGACACTAGCTAATCTCTACCGTTATTTGGTTGACGCTACAGATCCCACGGTGGGCTTCATCGGCGGCTACTTGACCCTCCTTGAGGAAGTAATTTATTTCATTTTTTATGATTGACATATATCTTATTATAACGTCTTAATATAAATGTGTTTGTTTGCATTTTTAGACATTGGCTCTAGAGCGCTTTAAATATTTATTTTCATGGAAGCCTAATCCATGGTATATAGTAGACATGCCATATGTTGCACGTTTTGTGTTAGGAAATAACAGAGCTGAAGAAGAAAAATAACACAATCACTACACAAGAATGTAACGTGGAAACTCCAAAACCGAGGAAAAAACTATGATCGTTGTCTAAACCGACAACCAGAGAATTGTTACTATGTGAAATTTTTTACAACACATAGACTTCTCTCACTTTTACCACAATGCTCCAGTACAACCACACTCTCACAAAGCAAATATTTAAACTAAGTCAGATATAAGCTTAAAGTGCTACTGACTGGTGCATCTAAAAACAAAGAAACTAGGTAGGTCAAATATACTCCCCTTGCTTCACCACGCTAAGCGATGTGGGACTTCTCCAATAGCTAATATTTTTTAACCTCCTTTATTTAAGAAACTTGACAATCAATCCCAACAATCTCCACCTTGATTGTAAGAGTTTCATCTTCCGCTTCCATTGTCTATACCGACAATCATACTCCACCATAAAGAGTATACTTCACTTGAAACTGAACCATTCCAAGAATTTCTTCATGTTGAAACCTTGCTGAAAGATTATGGTGCAACTCCCATGTTGGCTTTCAGGAAGTTCTTCAGCCATCGTCACATCTCACCACACACCTTGCATCAATACCAACCAATGCTTGTGTGTTGTTCTGAATCTGCTAGCAATAACTTGTCCTTTTGCATGGTATAGAGGAAATACCATAAGGACACACTTTATCTGCTTGATAATATGACCATCATCTCCCAAAACAAGGGAGACGTTGCTAGCACTTGCCTCAGAGACTTTTTCAAATATTGTTCCACCTGGACAATTTCTCGTCAAATGCCCAGACATTCCACACTTGTGTAATCCTGATTGTATCAGCACATCCTTCACATGTACTTTCCACAAGCCAAAGTTGATTCTTCCATCAAACTTCTCCATGTCAAACTTCATTGCGCTTGAATAAGACATAGTAGTTGCACAATACCACGCTTCTTCAACACCTTCACAATATCACACTTCTTTTTTCTGATGTGGAAGATCAGACAATGCTGCAACCACAGAGCATACTAAGAATTGTGATATCTCACCGAACCAAAACTCTTGATACCACTGTTAGGAAATAACAGAGCTGAAGAAGAATAATAACACAATCACTACACAAGAATATAACGTGGAAACTCCAAAATCGGAGAAAAAACCACGACCGTTGTCTAAACCGACAACCAGATAATTATTACTATGTGAATTTTTTTTACAAAACATAGACTTCTCTCACTCTCATCCCAATGCTACAGTACAATCACACTCACAAAGAAAATATTTAAACTAAGTCAAATATAAGCTTAAAGTGCTACTGACTGGTGCATCTAAAAAACAAAGAAATTGGGTCCAATATATAGCCTTGGTCCTCCCCTTGCTTCACCACACTAAGCGATGTGGGACTTCTCCAATAGCTAATATTTTTAACCTCCTTCTTTATTTAAGAAACTTGACAATCAAACCCAACACTTTGTTCCCAAGAAGGGCCACATTTCACTGACTCACTACTGAGGCATCCTTGATTGTCTGGCGGTGGATGACGTCATATCCAGCCCTTATGTCTGTCATTGGCAGGTGCAGCCTTTCCAGGATATAATCTGGTACTCCGGTTGGATTATGGCCGACAAAGGGAATAGGTATGGACACTTGCCGAAGCGGGTGAAGAGGCGGTACAGACATGTCCAAAACATTCCCAAACATCCATCATATGTGCATCCTCGTGGTTCAGCCCATATAGTGCTGGCCTTCCAGGACTTCATGATTCACATTATACCATAGGCTCTACGGGGTCCAGTGGTAGTGGGTCCGTGGCAGTATACTCCGGGGTACGTGTCATGGTTCTTTAGTGTTTCTCATCCGTTGTTAATCCCGCTTGTGGAGCTGATTCAGACATCATCACATAGGCTAGCTAATGAGGAGGTGATTATTGAGGAGGATCTTCCTAGAGATTGTCCCAACACACTAGGTATCATACGGACCCTCTACGGCATGACTAATGAGGGGGTTGCGTGATAGTAACTATGTTGAATACTTCCATGATCTCATAAGGAGGGTGCAATATGAGATGCACCCCAGCCACTACGTATGGAATTGCAAGAAGGAGGAGGTAGCAGATGATTAGGAGACATTAGTTTTATGTTTACTTGTTTTTGGATCTTTTGTTGTAAATAATTGAATGCTTTTTGTTTTAATTGCTTTCTTTTGTTAGGTGTAAATGAATGACATTATCCTATTAAAGAATGTTTTTGTTTCTTTTCTAAATATTTTGAATTAATGTATGTATGTATGTATGTACATATGTATGTATGTATGTGGTGGGGAAAAAAAGAGGATTATACATTGTTTTCTGCCTCTGCTCTCTGTTACCAGAGCGCAACGATAGTTAATTGTCACTAATAGAACGTCAGTTAACTATCATTTTGGTATTTTCAGGGTGTTGAGGAGAAATTATTTTATGTGAGAGAGCAATTTTCATAAGAGATTGAGTGTTTGAGAGAGTGATAAAAAGAGATTGTTCATAGCACTCTTTTATAACTAATTATTAAGTTTTTCATGTATGTTAAGTACAATAACTTGATTAACTATGTTTATGATATTAGGATAGTTTTTTCCCTTTTCTCTGGCTGGTTGGACAGGTTTTGGGGTTATCCAAGACCCCAAGTTGCAAATCTTTCGTGCACGAATTTGTAATATGCAAAGCATGGGCGCTTGGGGCTAGGGCGCCAATGGTCAGAGAGGAAGCGCTAAAAGTTAGTTTTCGAGCATTAGGATGTGTCTGAAGCGTTGTTTTAGTGCAGATGAGACTGGAATTGATTCTTAGACTTGAGTATAAATTCTTTGTTTAAATTAGGTATATAAAATGCTATAGTATCCATAAATCATAATAAACAAGAAATCGGTGTAGGTTTAATTGTGAGGCAGTTATTTGATGCCTAAAAAAAAAACTAAAACAAAACAATTCAATGCATGAAAAAATATATTTTTTTTTGTATTCTGTTAACATCTTTTTGTTGTTTTATTGTTGTTCCAATTGAATATTAACAAATGAAAGGTACACTTTCATTTGTGTGCGTGAGTTTATAATAGTTTTACTATTTTGTCTATCTAAAAAAAAGTTAAAGGCATATTTTGCTTATTAGTTAATATGTGCTAGCAATTGACCCTTGTTGATTAGTTTTTTTTTTCATTCATTAAACAATTGGTAAAGTGTAAAACTACGCTTCTAGTAGTTGAGTTTAAATGCTACAAAAAAGTTATTTATGTCTTGATGTAGATCATTTTTGCGTCATTATCTAAATTTTAAGATAAGTTTTGTCGGAGACAAGTTAATTGTGCCGTCCATAGTTTAACGAGCGTGTCAAAATTAAATATTCGTCACCACATCTTTAATTTAATTCCATCTAGTATCACTACTATTGTGACGGATGAAATAATATGAGTTATTGTTTATAAAAAATAGTTAAGTTCAAATAGTTAATGAGATTCAGTTAATTACAAATCGTCAGGATCGGCCCTAAGCATTGGTTGGGGGTGCAACGTTATAGTGCTCATGTCTGTAGGACGCCCAAACATTGACTACTGAGTTGTCAAAAAAAAGAGATAAGGGGTTGGGCTGAAGTTTGTTAATGTTTTGGTGCGATTTGCTATATATACATCCATGTAAAACAAAGCTTGCTATATACACCCTCCTAGTAAAAAAAATTGGATCCTTTGTTCCTAATAATGTGCCAAATGCATCTAATATTAAAAATCTTGGTTATTATCCAAGAAATTAGGAGAATCTTCCTAACAAATCAAATTATATTTTAGTTGAAATGAGGCCTACTAGAGAAATTAATCTTATTCTTGCCTTTAGAGGATCCAATAAATATAAATCATATCAATACAGTAATATCAATTTTCTTGGATTGATTGAAAGGATTGCGAAATTGGATTTGATAATGTAAAATCACGTGAGACGCATTCGGGATCATGAAACGGGATGTGAGACGCATTCAGGAGCATGCAGCCTACCTAACTTTTTTTATTTTGTTATTCTTTTTTATCAATAATGTATATGATGAGATGGATTTGACACACAATGTTTTGAGTGTCAGTATAGCTAAGATGTCAACCGTCATAATTAATTCATGTCTCATTTGTCGTTTATAAAAAAAATATGATGTATTATGTAAGGAGTACCCTTTTTTCACGCTTTGTCTAAGTCCCCTAAAATGTTATGAACGGGCCTGCAAACCATCGGAAAGAACTCTGGTTCGAATCTTTATTGAAATAATCATTAGTTAAGAATATAGTTACCTTCTCATCGAACTCTAAATTACTAGATCACATAATTATAATTAAGACCAAACAAAATTAAAGTAGGAATGAAAATGAAATATGTCTCTATTATAAAAGACTTCAAAACTAGATACTATCTAATTTTTGTTTCCGAACGTACCAGTACATATCAAGTACAATTATTATCAAACAAAAATCAAACCTCTTAGAAAAGGTCATGAAATTGGCAAGAGTGGTCTCAACTTCTTTCTCATTTGTGGGCGTAGCCCAATAATCATGACAAATATATGAGAGATGAACCATAATGTGTATATTATTATGTATCCAAATAATCCCCAATTTTCTGGAAAGAACATCAACACCAAAGAAATTATTGAAAGGGAACCAAACGCTTCCATGAGGGTATCAACCCTTGTTGTAAACTTAAGCTTAATCCAAAAGGGCAAACAATATAGTAGAAAACTAGCAATAGATACTAACGTTGTCTTTGGATGGACTTGAAATGGGGTAGGATTTTCTGGATATCTAATTTGGAGGAAACCAATGAGTACAAAGAAAATGAAGGCTACAAGGCCATGTTGAGGATTAGTTTCCACTCCCATGATGTTATATACATGAACACTTCCTACAACATTAATGGTCACTTCATGACCTCTATGAAAATTGGATTTTAGCCGTACCACATTACCCATGATATTGAAACTAGCTACTAGTAGTTCTTGAATATGGAACCTCTCACTATGTATAATAATGTATATATAGCAGTGGTTAGGCTTTGTTTGGAAGAGAAAAGAGAGTGGAAGGAAAGAAAGTAAGAGGAGAGATTGTTGAAGGAAGGAATGTGAGTAGAAAGTGAGTGGAAAGTGTGATGATATTTTAGTTGTTTGGTATGGATGAAAGTGGAAAGAAACTGAAAGGAAAGAAAGATATATACTTATTTAATGACAAAAATGCCCTACATTAAAATGGAATAATATAGATCAGTGACGTACGTAAAAAAAAGTGATGATATCATTTAAAAAGTGTGACGGTATAAAAGCAAATAAATTTAGAACATGCCTTAAGTATATGACGTCAGAAGTAAATTATTTTTTTATCAAATTTATGATAAAAATGAACATATGGTAAAGAAGAAAGATACTTCAAAAACTGAGGGTTATATTGTCATTTCACCATATTGGATGCTCATCTCACACTTTCTTCGCATTGTTGGGAGGAAAGTTTTTCAAGTGGGACCCGTCTAAATGATACTTTCTTTCCTTTCTGACAGAGCATCCAAACAATGGAAGCACGATTAATCGTAAATGATATTTTTCATAAACTTTTTTCCTTGCTGCTCTCCATCCACTCTCTTTCCTTAGAACCAAACAGTACCTTAGGGTATGTTTGGTACAACAGAAACAAGAAGGAAAGAAAGCATAGAGGAAAGAAAGTTTATAGAAAAACAGGCTTCCCTCGTTTGGTTGCTTTGTCAGAGTGGAAAGAAAGTATACTTTTGGTGGGACCCACGTTCTAAAACTTTCTCCCCATTAGAGCGAAGAAAGTTCGAGATTGAGTTTTAAAAGTGTAAAATTACTAAATGACCCACGTTATAAAACATTTCAGCAAAAAACAATACTACGTACTTGTTTTTTATCTCCTTTCAATTAACTTTGTGTCATGCATGCCTCTTCAACTTTCTATATATAAAGTATATCGTAAATTTAATATTTGTTTTATATTCATATATGTTACTTTATATATAATATTAAATGTTTGATGTCATAGCAGAAGCAGTTTGTTCTTTGGGATGAAACTCAAGATAGGAAACATTCAATGGGGTGATGTGATGCTCTTTGTTTCCGTACGCAGTTAACTTTGGAAATTCAACTTTTTATAGCACCAGTTACATATTAAGTACAATTATTCAACCTTTGGTAAATCTATTGAAGTATTTGGCAAAAGTGGGGGCAACTTTCTTCTCATTTGTGGGCGTAGCCGAATAATCATGACAAAGACATGATAAATGAACCATAATGTGTATATATGAAATAGGAGGCTCGGCCCTCATAATGAAAATAGACCCTAATAAAATAAAAACGTACTTTTTTTAAGACCAGTCTTCTTTTTAAATTGAAAATAACATCTGTAAGCATAAAAAAATGTTTATCATTGTAATTAACACAAAAAAGATTCATATTCTAATCAATACTATAAAAATACAACTTCAAACGATTATCTTATTATCAACCCTTCTAGGTTGATGAAAGTTGTTAAGACAAGTATGGGCAAAAAAGTTTATAATGATTTTTTTAAGGGAATAATTACAAGAAGTTTTCTAATAAAAATAAGACAAAAAAATTATATTGTGTTTTTGTAAATATATAAATCCAATAGGAGTTGAACCCAGGGCCCTAGGATTAACAAACGAAGTCTTCTACCACTAGACCACGTGGTACTATCTAAAATATATCTCGCGTTATTAATATATATTAATTCTTTATATGTAAAAAAAATATTTTTGGCCCCAAAATTTTGGAGGTTCAGCTCGGTAGAACTGTTTGCACCCCTAAGGGCCAGCCCTAGTGTATATGATAATGTATCCAGATAATGCCCAATTTTCGGGAAAGAACATCAACACCAAAGAAACTATTGAAAGGGAACCAAATACTTCCGTGGGAAAATGCTCGCGACGCAGATGTATCAGTGTTCTTGTTTACTGATGTCCATAGATATACTTCTGTAAATCAATCGAAATATGCTATTTTTCTATAACTAGATACCTTTGGTAATTCCATTTTTTATAATACACGTAACATTTAAGTACAATTTTCAAACAAAAATGGAAGGCTTTAAACCAAATAATTGAGCTCAAGTGTTAAATGAAGTGTTAAATGAGTTTCACCAAGGACGAATTTTTGGAAAAACCTGAGTTCGATTTCTATGTGGAACAATTTTTGGCCAAACTTTACTTTTGAACTTCGGATTGCCATAATCCTTTCTCATGACAACCGGATGATTAACACTAAAAAAAAGTATTTAATTCAAATCCATTGAAGTAGTTGGCAAGATTGATCGCAACCTCCTTCTCATATTTGGACGTAGCCCAATAAAAGAAGGTCTGATCATGACAAGTACATGACAAATGAACCATATTGTGTATATGATAATGTATCCACATATTCCCCAATTGTGTGGAAAGAACATCAACACCAAAGAAATTATTGAAAGGGAACCAAACACTTCCATGAGGGTATCAACCCTTGTTGCAAACTTAAGCTTAATCCAAAAGGCAAAGGAATATAGTAGAATGCTAGCAACAGAGAGTAACATTGTCTTTGGATGGATTTGAAATGCAGTGGTATTATCTGGATAACTAATTTGGAGGAAACCAAGGAGTACAAAGAGAATGAAGGCCATAAGGCTATGTAGTGGATTGGTTTCTACTCCCACGATGTTATAAACATTAACAACACTAACAACATTTATGGTCACTTCATGACTTCGAGTAATATTGTACCTTGGTCTTACCACACGATCAGCCATGAAATTGAAATTTGAAACTACTGGCTAGTAGTTCTTTTTATTTAGTGGAGCTATGAAATTGAAACTATATTTTTTTTTTTGAACAGCAAATTGAAACTATATAAATACTTAAGAGTATTTTTGTCTGGTCATATTTATGTGAGATTAATCAAGTCCAAGTCAAACACACCGTGTAGAGGTACATAGTATACATATTGATGAAAGGAGAATTTGGGCTCCATATTATTAGTGTACCGTCCACATGTTAAAGGACCTAAAAAAACTCCAAAGATAATATCAAAAGAGCTCCAAATTAAAAAGTTTCTTTTACAAAGTCCATTGCCATTATATTGCCCGGATAATAGTATTTGATTATTGCATACTGGAATTTTTTATAGAAGATATTCTAATAGTTATTGAAAACTCACAAATGTAAGTGGAGGAGACGGGATTAAAACCCCACTCGCGGCGTTTTATTTAACAATTTCAATATTTTTACTAGTTAAACTATGACGTGGACTGGGAATTAGAATATTTATAACAATTAAAACAAAATAATATTAAAGAAAATACTAAATCAAACGATTAAAACGATAGTGTCAATGAAATAAAGGTTTAAGCACCAAAGTAAATAAATAGGGTAATAGCCATTTTGGTCCTTGTGTAACGAGTAACCACAATAGTCTCTCAATATATAGAAATTCCAAAGGTTTGGGCTCCATATTATTAGTGTACCGTCCACATGTTAAAGGACCTAAAAAAACTCCAAAGATAATATCAAAAGAGCTCCAAATTAAAAAGTTTCTTTTACAAAGTCCATTGCCATTATATTGCCCGGATAATAGTATTTGATTATTGCATACTGGAATTTTTTATAGAAGATATTCTAATAGTTATTGAAAACTCACAAATGTAAGTGGAGGAGACGGGATTAAAACCCCACTCGCGGCGTTTTATTTAACAATTTCAATATTTTTACTAGTTAAACTATGACGTGGACTGGGAATTAGAATATTTATAACAATTAAAACAAAATAATATTAAAGAAAATACTAAATCAAACGATTAAAACGATAGTGTCAATGAAATAAAGGTTTAAGCACCAAAGTAAATAAATAGGGTAATAGCCATTTTGGTCCTTGTGTAACGAGTAACCACAATAGTCTCTCAATATATAGAAATTCTAAAATAAATAATCTTTGATTATGCACTTCGTTAGTCAAAATAGTCCATTGAAGGACTGTTGTGACTACTCGTTACACGTTTAAGAATCAAAATGACTATTACCCCTAAATAGATGTTTTAATTCAATTACAAAATATTGCAAAGATCCTAAATGTAAAAGTAGTAACGTTATCTGTTTATTAAACTTTCTTAAAAAAAAATCTGTTTATTAAACATAAAATGCCTTCGAGATTGCTTAAATATAATCTAGCATCAACAATATTACAAGTTGAATCTTTAGCAACTAAATTAACCTATGTTAGCATAGTGTATCATAATTATCAATTTATCCTTCTTAATTTTGATAAAAGAATAGAAAGAGATCCATTAGATAAACCTTTATCGAAAATTTGAACATACAAGGAACAAACTTTTTATCACTTTTTTTGTATTGATTAAAATTTATATGGATCTCGCCACAAATTTATGAGACCCACTTAGTTTTAAACAATAAAATAGATTATATTAAAAAATATATAGGAAAATGCTAACTTGTGTCCTTAGAGCATAAGTTAAAAAGTTAAATGTAAAAGTTTTTCTTGAAAATTGTGCATTTGATGTCTTAAAAGTTTCAAAAGTTATATTTTCAATATAAAATTTATTCTTAATTTCTATTTTAAGCTATTTAACTTGTGTCCTAAGAGCACAAGTTAGCATGACCCATTATATGATAGAGTATCTTACTAACCCTCCTCCATGAATTTAGAAGTGTTCTAAAATTTAAGTGTTATCAACTTCACAAATTTTCTTTCTTTAAAAAAAAAAAAAAAAACTTCACAAATTTTTCATGGAAGTGTTATAATTAAATGAAAAGTTCTTGTTTTTTTTGTTTTGACAGGAGGAAAAATTATTTTTGAGTAGATTATATCCACAAATTTTCATAGACCTCAATACTACTTATATTTTATCAAATAACTTCAATTGAATTTGAATGGGTTATAAGCTTTCTAGAACTTCCTTCATAATATATATATATATATATATATATATATATATATATATATAAATGTCAACTGCAAAATTATATAGCTGCAATTGTTGAATTTATATAAAATTGTGTGATTAATCATTAAGTAAAATATTTACAACCTTTAATCTTTTCAAAAACTCTCATTAAACTTCTTGAACATTTATAATCTATAAACTTATACTCCCTCCGTCCCATATTGTATGTCGTTTTAGAAAAAAAAATTGTCTCAAATTATATGTCGCTTTACAATACCAATGAAACATTAATGTTATTTTTCCTATTATATCCTTAACTATTTATTACTCTATATTTTTTCAATTCTTTAATTTATCTTTCCCATATCATTTATTAAGGACAATTTTGTAAAACAACTCGTAATATCTCTTTCCCACACAAAATTAATTATATTTCTTAATACGTGTGAAATGCCCAAAACGTCATATAATTTGGGACGGAGGGAGTATATACGAGTCATCTCTGTAAATGAAAAAATCATAAGGTTATTTCAACTACCTATAAACAATTTTATCAACTTAAAGCATCATTACTGATAGTAATAAATGAGCTCCCTTTAATCCAAATATGGAATACATTGCACAACATAACTTCATTAGGTTTGTCAAATGCTATAAAGATTACAACCCCCCACACCATTTCCTAAAAGAAAGAACCTAACCATCCCAAAAGAATAAAATTACAGGGGAAAAAGTTCTACAAAAAATACTATTATTAAGATACTTTACACATTAGCTATTTATCAGCATCCTTACTGAATGAAAATCACAATTATGTTAAAAAAAATAAAAATTACAAAAAGAAAAAAAGAATTTATATCCGGAACTTCTGCTTTGAATAATCCACAAGATGCTTATACTTCAAGCAAAGTTGAATTAGAGCTTTCTTCCAAATCTGGTGGAGGCTTAACATATTTCCCGATTACTTGTTGTCGATGTCGCTTCCTCATTCTATTTAATTTTTCTAAACTCTTTTGCTTCCTCTTTTCTTTCTCCTTGTGCCTTAAACTTCTCTCCCTCTCATATAAACCTTGCCAAAACACTTCACCAGTTGATGGCCACAACCAGTGTTTATTAGGATCCTCAGAATCTGATAACTCTGCTAAATCCTCATCCATGTTCTTGAGTGTGTTGTAAGAGAACCATTTGATCCACATTTTACCTCTACGGTTCTTGAACTTGTGTTGTTCCTGCATTAAACCGGTTTCCGGGTTCACAAATACCATCTTCCTTGCGCTGTGGTAGGCCCACACGTTTACAAGAAGCTCAAGAACCCTTGAATAGCAGTGCTTATCCTGCAATTTGCATATATTTTTCATGCATTTGTATAAAGTGGCATAAAAATAAACAGCAAGATCACAATTTGTTTGAAAGTATATTAACTAGCATTTCTTCAAAACTATTTGAAGATACAGAATATTGAAAATTTACAACATTTTTTTTATGCTGAATTCCCAAGCCAACACCACCAAGTCAGCCCAAGTGGGTTTGAAAATTTACAATTTAACAGCAAAAATAGGGTTAACAGTTCCAAATTACCCATTAGCTTAACTATTTGGTTATTTCACATGCACCGTCGAAGTAAGAGTTTTAAACAATGTGAAATGTATAGTTAGTTTGAAAAAAATATGAAATTCAACTGGTATGCATGGTCGGTGTAAGGATTTATTTCGATTCCTTGGTAGAACAATTCTTGGTCAGACTATACTTACCTCACGACTAAACTCCAGATTACCAGAGCCCCCTTTCCCTGGAAACCGGACAGTCAACACCCAGAAAAAACTATTTATAATAGTAGGATTATTAATAAAGTTTGACTTTAAAACTGTCTTAAAAGACATATAATTGGTTGTGATGCTAACAGTATAAAAAGTTTACATTGACAGTTATCAAAATTAGACTCAAAATATTTTGTATCTTGTTTTAATTACAAAAATATCATTTTGTTTTACTATATTTCCTGTCTTCAAATATTTGAATATAAAACTGTGAAAACAATATAGTTTTTATAAATCGGTCAAAAAAAAGAAAACGATAGTTTTCATAGAACATTTTCAGAAAGCAAACGAGTCCTTGGTATTTTAAGGATCCGGGTCCTCTCCTGTGCACTTCGCATGTTATCTGTTCTGTGCTACTCTCATCCGTTCACCGGTGTTTTTTCTCTCTTTTAGACTGCTTTTATTATTTATTTTTTCTTTATGGTCCATCAGATTAGACACAGGAGAAATGTGCTTCTGTAGAAAACTAATAAATATTTGTTTTTCAAACATATTGACTTCTATATGAAAGATTAAACCGTGAGGATAAAATGGCAAAACCAAACAAAGGAAACTAATTTTTTGAAGAAGCAAGTCACCTTTGACAAACTCAAAGGACAGTATCCGGTCGAATGGTTTTCATCGTACATCTGTGCATCCAGTGCATCTACAAACATTCTGCAGACAAATGGTATTTTAAATTAGGTATTTAAGTCTCAAATAAATTACAAGAGAGCACTGTTCTTAGTTGATAACCGAGCTTATTTCCAATCAAAGACATCCATTAATGAAACCACGTGTACCTGGAGAACATCACAAACTCTAAAAATGATCTTGTGGGTAGAGCCCAACTCAGCATGACAGACCAAGTGTCACCATCTACGGGCATGGGAGGCAAAGAATCGGCATCAGCCTGTACCCCATACATTCTCCTCATCGCTTCTGAGAAAGCGGGTCTTCGTGCAAACACAAATGTAAAGAAAATCAAGCTTTGCATATACTCAAACTTTCCATATGCTCGTGAGAAAACACATATAACGGGTTTAAAAGATCTTACTTGCAACCTCCTGCATTAATGGAATCGCAAAATGACCAAAAGTCCTTCTGTGAAGGGTTTCGCGGATCCGTATCCATCCGCACCCAGAAATATAGCGTATCCCCGTTCTTTTTGGATTGGACAGCGTCTAGTAATGCATTTTCAGCAGCTCTGGATAAAGAAGCCTGTTAAAACCCCATGCAAAATGTCAAAAAAAAAACCCTTGAATGAGCCAGATAAGATATTTAAATAACTACTATTCCCAGATAAGTTATATTCCCAAAATTGTACGAAGACAATGATATACCTTCCTTGCTGTTGCTCTCCAAGACTGAAATCCAATCCAAGCATTTTTGTGTAAACGATCAATCCTGTTTGCAATGGCAAAGAAGGCTCCAAATTCACCAAGTACATCTCGATAATAAGCATTGTTAAGCAATGGAAGACGAGAAGGTGCATCAAAATCATCTCTCCCTGGCCTTCGACCTTTGCTGGACTGTGAACATGTGAATACATTGCATTAACAAGAGTGCCATATCATTAGAGGTTATATTGAAATAATAGTTTGACCAAACAGTTTGTAACAGATATCATGCTGCTACAAAAGGAAAGTTATTATTGTACTGATATCAAAATACAATTGAATATACACGTGTGCGCACAAACTTTACCAGGGAAACTCCGCGATAAAGAGATCTGTGATGTAGAAAAGCCCAGGCTCCTTCCCCAAAGTACGGTTCATAAATGCTTAGTGGTTGTCCAGTCCGCTCAAGCTCTCCATCGTCTCTTTCGTGTAAATCGTTCTTTAACCTATCAGCTTTCTTTGCGTTTCGATATACTTCTTCCCATGTTCCATGTGACTGCTCTGTTCTATCTTTTAACTGCATTAAAACATGACTTAAGCTTGATTTGGATAAACAACTTAATTAAGCGCTTAAAGCATAAACGCATATCAGATAAGTGCTTGTGTATAATCTTATTAATATAACAAAGATAAAATAAACTAAAATTATTTTCATATAAGTTGTTTTCATAAGCTGTTCTAGAGAGCTGATGGAAATAAGCTAAAAACAGCCTATAGAGATGTCATAAGCTGTTTCCATAAATTTTCCCAAACAATCTCACTAGTACGTGTGCTAGTAAATAAGCTTAAATAAGTCAATTCAACAGGCCTTTAAGTTAAGCTCACCATCCTTGCAAATAAAAATAGGAAAAGATATCTATCAAAAAAATTGCAAAAGATCCAATATGCTAATTTTTTAAAAGAACAGCCCTAAATGTTCCTCCTGATCATTCTTCCCAACAATCTTCCTAGTTAACACACAAAGAAAATCCTGGTTTTTTTTGTGTTCCGCATATCTAAAGCAATTACTTTTTTATTTAATACTTTCTTCATTAAGTATCAGGAGGAAATCATTTGAAAATTCACTGATCTTTACCTCTTCGTCCTCTATTCTTTTTTTGGTAATAGCCTTCTGAATATACTTTTCTTCTTCCCATATGGTATATACAAATGAATCATTATCAGCAATAGTCGTAGTTGATTTATCTTTTCGAGAATGATTCCAACGGTCTTCGTATTTATCTAAAAACGTGTTGCTTCTCAATGCCCTATTTTGGTATGTCGAATTTGGAACTGCTTCAAATAAATGCCACTGCCACTTTTCTTTAACATGAGGGGATATTTCTGAAACCGCCTTAGGAGGAGCAACCTCCGATGGAAGCCTGAGAATGTTCTGAAGTAAAGATGCATATCCATCAATTGCTTCGGATACCATAAGGTTCTTAGCAGTTCTTTTCCCCATTGAGGCAATGTTCCGAGCCAAGGGTGATATTTTCCCTTTTGAGATCACCTCTAACATGATTTGTCTAAGAACTCTAACGTTATCCTTAGGGAAAAGATATCCATTCACCCTGTCATCAACCTAGTTAATGCCAACAAAATAGTTAGTAATTTCCAGACAATATGAGAAACTTTCAGCTAAATGAACACTTTAGATGATTGAAGTTATTATAAAAGCCCAATCTAGATTATTGTAGGAGACATCTAATATGAGATTAATAAAGTACCGAGCAAAATAGACCAATAGCATGATGGCTATTGATGAAGTTGTGCAATTTAAGATAAACGGACGAGAGAAAATAATAAGAACTTTGAATATTATTGATAATAACTTGATACTGAAACATAAAAGACGAAACACTAATCCTGGTATATAGGTATACATATACTCAATCCTAAATAAATAAGAAAATCGGGAAATAAATAATCATAATGATGATGATGATGATAAGTAATATAGAAACCAACCCTAAGAGATAATCTAAAATACTCTGCGAGTTTTTTTTTGACAAATAAAATACTCTACGATTATAAAATGGTCCTAGGAATTAATCTAAGACACTCTAATATAATATCAAGATATTATAAGATATTTTCGTATATTCTAACAGTTACATTAAAAGATATAGAGTAGGAACATACATATTTCCTGATCATAGAAATATCAGGAGCAATAATTGGTTTCTCGAAGCACATGGCTTTAATCAAAATCTCTGGGAAAGACTGCTCTTCCAGCAAGGACCCATATATCACAACATCTGCCGTGCCGAGAACAGAATTTGCATTCAGATCTCCAGCTATATGCTCTATGGTCCCTTTTGGATATTTCAAGCTCTGTGCCATCGTCTGATGAAACAGAATATATGGCAATGAACAGACTATTTGTCCATAAAATTTGAAAAGAAAATGAAAATAAACATACCTCCAGAGCCACACTGTAGTTATTTGTTAACTCGCCACTATGAACGATGATTCGTAGTTGCGCACTGGAATTATCTTTGCTTAAAGGAAAATCTGCCAAAAGTGGTGACAAAGCCTGCAAAACAACGGCGTGCCCCAACCACATGCCCTTGTACAAAAATTGACTGCCCGCAATTGCGATAATGACATCTTCTGGATCATAGCCCATACTGATGCGCAAATTATCTTTCTGCAATGCCATAAATGCATCTGCTTCTAATGCTTCAGCAGGGGAACCAGGAATGACATAAAAATTTCCGGCATCAAATGTGGAGTATATCATCTGCGGAATCCCATAAAAACTTTAGTTGACATGACTAAATAAGTTCCAACACAGTGAGACTTGAGCAACATGCATCAATGTTAAATAATAAATGACTTGTCCCATGCATATTACCGGCAAGGCATAGTTTGGAAAGACAACAACAGAGGAACGATTGAAAACTCTTCTCCAATCATTCAAAAGTTCAATCTTCCCACTAGCGCTATATTGTCTTGAGCGGTAACCAAGAGCACTGTCTTGAATGATCCATACAATAGGTACAGACTTGAAAGGTTCCTGCAAAAAACTGTAACAAATAAAACATTTGTGTTACTTGGAGAAAGAAATTAATGGTACATGAAGTATTCAGGTACAATAACTCAGAGTTTGAATATTAGAAAATAAAATAAATATCATACCAAGAAAAGGCATTTCTGGCTTCAAGAGAGCTCACAATTATACCATTGTAGCTGCAAAAGGCAGACATTCGTATCAGATGCAATCAGAATATCAACCCAACAAAAAGAGTAGGTTTTCCCTGTAAGTAACATATTAAGAAACTCAGAACACTAAAGCAAACAGCTGCACCATAATATTTTGAGTATCGCAAAATTTGAAAGGATTACAAAAAAAATTACAAGGATAAAAAATCTCAAATTGATTAAGATTTAAGAGAATCAAGAAAGCTTCTTTTTCCGCAAACTGAAAATGGATAATACGTAATTGCACAAAGAATGAAGAATTAAAGCTTGGTTGCACTTTTGGTTCTTCTCATTAGGACTTCTATTTTGACCATTCACCATTCAGGTAGAAGAATAATTGCACGCAGGTGTCAAGGTACGTAACACAGACAGCCGTGTCGGCAGCTAAGATTAGTTGGCTTTGATTTTTAGACATTTTGTTTCAAAAGATCATGCAATCAGCTCAGTCTAAAAGTAAAAATTTGAATATTAATCGTACTTTAGCCAGTCTACAGTGCTGTCCGTCTTGTCACGAGTTTTAATAATAGTGATGGGAACTCTTAAGTTTCTCCACATATTACGCCCTGGTCCATCTTCAAGTGAAAAGACCTGCAAAAGATAGAGATTATTAGTTGAACTAAAATAACCGTAATAGTAATAATAATAATAACAATAATAATTACTGAAATAAAAAATAAAAACAATACTGTAAATGGTGAGGAAGTGATAACACTATTAAAGAATTTTTAATCTCACTTTGATAAGTCACTATACTTTTAACTTCATATTTATATTATAGAAAAACATTGATCATTTAGCAGGTCCCCTAATTCTTTTCTTTTGCCTAAACTCAAACTTACTTTTCCACCATAAATAATATTTAGACCAAAATGTAAAAAAAAAATATATATAGTTTACCTGAATTTCGTAGCCAATCTCTAACAAAGATGTGGCAATTGTTACCATTAGCAATTGTTGTGAATCAACTGATAGTTCTCCAAATACCTTCAAAAGAAATTGAAACTATATAACTTTAAAATGTCAAGAGAAAAAAAATAATAAAATTTCATGGATCAATAACAGGGAAAATTTCAAAAAGTATTTAAATATTAATTAATTAACAATAAACTTTCATTTCAATTTTAACAGTTTTTAATTTGTGCAATATCTGACCCATTTCACGACTCTCTCTCCGTTTCTAAGAGTTTCAAAGACTCTGTCTCTGATCATATAACCACCCAAGTTCTAAATTTTCAGCTCATAACCACATTTATAGATACAACATTTAAGTTTTACAGTGCAATTGTAGCCACATTTATCTGCAATTTCAAAGCTACCAGCAACTTCAAAAATCATGATAGAACCACAACTGAAACAAAAATCAAAACATTGAATACCTATTTGAAAGAGCTTATAAAAATAGCCTATGAGACCATTTTGAGCTTATTTTCAACTAACTCCGTTCTAGAAGATATATTATGATAATCATCTATACAATGCTTGTCCAGAGTCTACCCCTCATTCCATCTTCAATCGTAGAAACAACTTATCCAGCTCTTATAATGAGTTCTAGGCAATTAACTAAACTGTTTCTGCCTCCATAAACCATTTACTTATGTAGCATCTAAGGTCAATATCTCTTCCTCTAATGAGATCGTTCTGTTAATTGATAAGCTCTCTAGACATACATAGGACTTATTTGCACAACCAACTTAATTAAGCATTCATAGCATAAGTGTTCATCATATAAGTGCTTATGCATAAGCTATTTCTATAACAAGATAAAATAAAGTCAAACTGTTTTCACACAAGCTATAAGTTGTTTTATAAGCTATTCTAAAAAGCTTAAGAAAATAAGCTGAAATAGCTTTTGATCATGTCATAAGCTGTTTCCAGAAGCTCTGTGCTTATGCAAGTAGATAACCTCAAATAAGTCAATCCAAACATACTCAAAGACTCAAAAACACATCATAGGATTGAACTTGCTTCTAGCTCATTCCTACCTACAATTTACTCTAGCTCAGTCCTACCTACAATTTATAGCTTATGGACATGTCATAAGCTGCTTAAGTGCTTATACAAGTAGATAAACTCAAATAAGTCAATCCAAAAGAGACCCATAGAGACTCAAATACACATACATAGGATTGAACTTACTTCTACCATAATCCTACCAACAATTAACAAACCAAAAACATTCTAAACAAACACCGTGCAACATATGCATTCTGATCAAAATTAGGTGAGCTAACCAATGCCAACTGAGGTTTTCTATAACCAAATCGCTTCCCGGTTCGGTTCAACAGATTGAAATCCTTAAACTTCTCCGAAATCCTCGGCAAAAAAACAGCTACATCCTCACCAATGTCCAACACATACTCCTCATCATGATGATGCAAAGTTTTCCAAGAACGCATCTTCACAGCTCTCAAAGACTCCTCTGAATCTTCGACAACCGAAACAGGAAGAAACATTTGAAACACAACAACAAGACAAAGAAACACAACAACAGCACAAATCCATTGAATGTAATCTAGCTTCTTGTTGAATAACAAACGTGAGAAGCTTGATCTAAACCTATGTGAAAATGGGTGCTTCTCTTTTTTACCAAATAAACTCCCTTTTTTCAATGGGATCGTTGATTCCAAAGAACCCATTTACAGTCCCATCAAATTTAAACCATGAACTTCAAAAAAGGTTCAAACTTTACCAACCAAAAATGAAAAATTGCATGCAAATAAGGGTACCCAGATGAGAAAACTTTAATGGGGTTTGAAAACAAAGCAAGTGGAAGTGAAAGAAGATGAAAAAGATTAAAACTTTGATGTGTGGAATGAAGAAAATGGAAGAAAAGATTGTGGGGTGTGAAGATAAAAATTGGGGGTGTGGTTTGGATTTGATGAGACAGAAACAGCTAAGAGTGTTGAGTGAAATTGACTGAAAATGGAAAGAAACGAAGATTTGGCGTTGAAAAATGGAAAGAGAGAAGCGTACGCTAAAGAAGACTGTATGTGAGCTAAACACACGGAGATGGAGATGGAGATGGAGATGGATGAAGTGAATCTAATCTGAATGAATGTCATAACTCATTACCTTAATTTAGTAAAATAAAATATCATGATCTTTTTTTCTTTTTTTGACCAAAAACATCATCATTTCTTTATTTTTCAAAAAAAAATCTCATAAACTTTTGTTAAATGTTAAATGAAGAATCCGTAATAGAGACAATGCATAATATATACAGCTGTTAAGATTCAAACTTTAGACATCTCATTTATGTATCTTATAAAGATGAATTTTTAGTCACTATGCTACATGACCAAATTAATAATAATAATAATAATATTGTGTGTTGTAGAATTGTGTTATTGTTATATTAAATTATTAAGGAGCACGTATGTAAGTTTTGTTCAATTGAAACCTACTTAGTTAAATTACGATGGTGTTGTGTTGGAACTTTGAAGTGTGTTTCTTCTCAAGTCACATGTTTGACTTTCTCCGATGTTAATTTGGGTGAGATAGTTTAGTTTTTTCAAAACAAAATTATTTCAATTGACAACGTTGATATGACTTAAGTTGCATATCTTTATTAAAGTTTAAATACGAGAGTCGTTGCAGTTGTTGTGCAATTTTTAAATGATACTTGTTGTTTTGTCTGTAGTAAACGTAAGGGTAAATTAAACTTTTGGTCCGTTAAATATTTTTTAGGTTTCATATTGGTCCCCTAATTAATAAAAGTAACGTTTTGGTCCCTTAAATCCTTCTTTGTTGTCACTTTGGTCCCTTCCGTTAGTTTATGTTAAAAAACGTTCACTTTTTGTCCCTTAAATATTTTTCAGGTTTCATATTGGTCCCCTAATAGAGGACCAATATGAAACCTGAAAAATATTTAAGGGACCAAAAGTGAACGTTTTTTAACAAAAACTAACGGAAAGGACCAAAGTGACTAACATACAAGATTTAAGGGACCAAAACGTTACTTTTATTAATTAGGGGACCAATATGAAACCTGAAAAATATTTAAAGGACCAAAAGTGTAATTTACCCTAAACGTAACATCTCAAATGACTTTAAGTATTGTCAACTGATCTCCCAAACCAACACGAGTCTTTTCAGCGTGTTTTGTTTTCGCTCACACGTTTTCTAAGAAACTTTCAAGATTGTCACTCATCCCAAAATTGTTTCAAGTCAAATGCGTTTAACTATGGACTGAAAAAATATGCATCTTGTTGAAATAGGTAGTACCAAACAATTTTGACAAGTCTTCTTTCAACCATGTAGTCTCATAAATGCATGGTCTTAGAATCCTTCTCGTTCTGATGTGATTCGGTTTGCCTAGAAGCTGCTAGGAGCCGCTTATTTTCATGTCTTGTGCACTGGCGACCACTCCCCGTTTTATCAGTCTCGAGCGTTTCAGTAAAATTAGTTATATGTATATGTATTTCAGTCATTTTGATTTTATTAAATAATAAGGATATGAGGGAATATTTTTTTTTTAAATGGATAGGATGGAGTATTACTGTATGACTCGTTTTACTTTTTTTTAGGGACTCATTTTACTAAATATAGTACTTTATACACCCTCCGGTCTCATATATAAGTAAAAAAAAAAATTCTAGGTTCATTGAATAATTAATATATCTGGTCTACATTGTAAAACAGATACATTAATTATTCAATGAATCTAAAAAAAGAATATTTTCTTATATATGAGATCGGAGGGAGTAATTTATTTATAATATTAATTTTATAGCTCTAAGCTTTTGGTCAATTGGTAAAAAAGGAAATTTTAGACCTTGATGTTCTTAGTTTGAGCCAACTAGTGACATTTGAGGGAAGGAAATGTTAAATTTTTTGTAACTATTATGAGCCATAAGGTTTTTTTTACTTTGGATTTGTACATCATCCCCTCAACTTTACTTTCGTGAAAAAAATATGATTAATTTTATTGCTTTACTATATATTTAATTATTTATTAATATATTTTTCCAATTTAATATTTATTGAGAATTCAGTTTTGTTTTTATAAAACAATAAAATTAACCATATTCCTTTTTTATTGGTTTACTGAATGATTTATTAAAATATTTTTTTTGGTGAATTTTATTAAAATAACTTATATACTATTGTAGAGAAGAATAAACAATAGTACTATTGTATCTTCCTCTCAAAAACAATAGTACTATTGTATCTTATCAAAGAAAAATAATACTAGTATTCTTAACAAAAAACAATAATATTGTACCAAAAAATAACAAAATATTTTAGTCCAAAGAGAAAACAAAATATTACTACTATATCTGTCACGCGTATTTAATTGAGAACCGTTTTGTCACGCGTGCAGAAGAAAAGTTGTGCAAAAAAATAAATATCATGTGATTAATGACTGCTAAAGTTTTTAATTATGCTTATTACTACCTCCGTTCCTTTTTAATTGTCACTTTTTGACATTTTACACAAATCAAGACAATTAATAAATGTCACTACTTTTGATACAATAATTTATACTTTTACTATAATAACCTTATTCATTTAATATATCATCTCATATATTTCTCTCTCCGTAATAAATAACTAAGGATAAAATTGGTAAAACATTATTTAAAGTTGCATTGAACTTTGAAAGTGACAGTTAAAAAGGAACAAATTTTTTCTTCAAAAGTGACAATTAAAAAGGAACGGAGGGAGTATTATTTTTTGGATTTTGGCAGTTTGTCCAGATCTATGTTTACTGCGAATCACATAATAATGCATGGAAACTAGTCAGTGGCAACAATAAATCTTCTTTTATTTTGTTTTTAAAAAGGTCTCGTTAACGAGTGCTTCGGGACACTCTTTAAGTATTCCTAATGAAAAAATTATTCTTTAAAAAAAGTAAAAACTTCAATTTTCAATACAATAAATGCACAAATTTTCATAAAATATTACCACTTTAAGTGCTTAAAGAATACCCCAGAAGGGTACTCGTTAACATTTTCCTTTAAAAAAAACTTCAACTTTTTCTTACAGAAAAAACTTCAGCTTTTTTCTGCTAAAAATATCAGCTTATAGGGCCAGCTTAATGTAGGAATGCATGTTTTAAAACTTTTTTTAAGGAAAGAAAAAAAGAATGTTTTTATTAAAACATTTGTAAGAATTTAGTCCACTTTTTTTTTTAAATAGAATTTGGTCCACTTGTTCGATTGAATTAGACTTTCCCAATTAGGAAATACAGAAATCTAAATTTGAAAATGAAGACATCGAGTGGCCTTTTTTCATTTCAAGTCAAGAATGTTAAGTGACGACTTTTCTTAGGACTATATTATATTTATACGGTTGAACAAGACGTCCAATAAAAAATGAACTTAATTAGTATTGATTCATGAAACATATGTTGGCACTATATAAAATTAAAATAATACATCAACTATCGTGCACAATTCCATAATTGAATAGTATTAAAATAAGAGTTTAACTTTTATATACTCCCTCCGTCATTTTTTATAGAAGTAGTTTACAAAAATCATGTGTATTAAGAAAAATTGTTGGAGTAATAAAGTTATCTCAAATGTGTGTAAATATTACTAGATTACTCTTAGTTAAATATATATTTAATGTTAACTTTTCATATACCAAGACAAATTGATAATATTAATAAGGGATATATTTGGAAAAAGAGTAATCAATGCATCTAGAAATTTGTATATGATCTTATATTCAGGGACAAAACTTTTTTGTAAACTACTCTTGTAAAAAGGGACGGAGGGAGTACTATCGATGTCGATAGGCTTACATTATTACTGCAAGTTACGACCATTTTATATGTGTGACTTTAAAAATAAGTATAACATAAGTTAAATTGTTTTTATAATATGGCGATTGTGACTGATTCAAAGTCTAAAAAATTATTACAAAGTTAATTTATATAAATTAAAGACTTTAATTTTTAAGAAATTATATATGCACATCAATTTTGTAATCACTTTTGTCATAACATATGTCCTCTCTCTTTCTCTCTCACCGTGTTCTCTCTCTCTATTACACTCTTCACATGTTACTACGTTCTTCTCCACTTCGATTTCTCTTAATCTCTGCTTAGATCCTCTTTGTCGTTCTCCCATCAGCGTAGCCGATTTGGGGACATGCACAAAACCGTCGTTTTAAGCCTCACATTGTATATTTTGGCGACGATAATTTTGTTGACGGGATGGTGATGGCAAACAGTGATGGTTGAGGACGGGGAGATGACCGACAAAGGTGATCAGTGGCAACGATGATGACATACGATGTTATAGAGAAATTGAGACACGATGAGAGAGATAGAGAGAGAGGGGAAGAATAGGGTGAGTTTATACATGTTTTTACAAAAGTGTCCTCTATTTTAAGGTTGAAATGTCGAAACTACCCTTCCCCACAAAGTTGTTGCAAAACTGATGTACATAAGCATTTCTCTTAATTTTCATACAGTATCAAGTCAAAACACAACCGTTATGTGTTTGACCTTTAAGTGGTTATGATAAAAGTCAGATGTTCATAATGATCCTACAGTTATGATTAATTAACCGAATAAAAACCATGTATATTGACAGACTATATGAATTAAATCATAAATATAGTAAATAATAACATAACTTTTAATATATGTTACTTCTTAACATATTTTTACAATTTGGATATGTGTGATTGAACTTATGTGTAAAAGAAAATTACATTAACAATATAAATTAAATCATAAACTATAGTATCTAGTTATTCGGGAGTTTTTAAAGGTTTTAACTCATCATAAAGTCTTTTTTTCTTACCGAACATATCATGAAGTCTAGATTCTTAATCTTGATAAATAATATTATTTTTATAATTGATATTTGTTCAACTATTTTAGAATAGCCCTCTCTTGTATTTTTATTGTGTTCTTACTCTTTCTCTCTATTATTTTTGTCCTAAAAGAAGAGGGAAAAAAATGTTATCCCAAAATAATTGTACAAATATTATTTCTTTTTTTAGGTTAGATCAACTTTGTTAAATATGATTTCTACTTCCTTTTTCACCCTATACTAAAATATTTTAATTTCGGAAAATCTTAAGCACTTTAACAATTCATAAGTTTTTTTGAAAGAACAATTCATAACTTTTATTTCCTTAAAACAATTCATACCTTTTATTGTTTTTTGTTTTGCTTAAAGAAAAAAAAAACTAGGTAAGCTCACGAAGGTGAAAGAAAGCCTCTTTTTTCCTTGACAGAAAATACAATTAACTCATTTCTTTCATAACATCAATAATAATACAATTTATCATATGATTATGAATTTGGAAACTAACATAGAATAATAATATAACAATGACGTCTTGCTAATAAATGAGCGGCATTATCTGTTTGTCTCCTAATAAAACTTATCTTAAAGTTTTGCAAACATCTAAGAGACACTTTACACACATTTAGAATGGCACCAAAATCAGAATTGGTGCTAAGTTTGAACATCTGAACTAAACTCATGCTACCAACCCTTTGCATCCTTTAAGCCTCAAGCTTCCGCCTCACAAGGTTGTCGTATTCTTGGAAACCAACACATCTTCGATGCTACAAATTCACCCTTATCATCTCTCAAACACATCCCTACATCATACTTCCCTTACTCCAAAAAAATTGTCGCGTCAACATTACACTATAGAACACATGTTTCCGGTTTGCGCCAATGTGGCCTGTTGTTAGTGGTGCCTAAATTTGGTATGACCTCACCCTTACATGCTCGAATTTGCTTGCATCGTCATCGAACCTACTCCCATTCCACTAACGTTTCATGCACCAATCAGACTGTCACACGAGGTGGAGTTTCGATGTCATTCTAAAGCTTATCGATGAACTTTCAACAAGTGTAATATAAACACGTCAGAGTAATAAAATATAAATTCGTCTCCACATGAATTGTTTTAATTTCTGCTTGGCAATATCATTATCATTTCAAATGTATTAAAAAGGGGTGATGCATAGGGTATAAAATTTGGTTTCACAATCATAAACTTAATTGCAAAATGTAAGTAAATCGGTAAAGTTTTTTTAAGAGAAAAATGACAAGGTCTGTCGAATCCTCTATTTCTCGTTGTTTGGTAAATTGCACTTATTCTCGACAATTATTCTCCAGTCTCACGATAAATTAACAAATTAGCTCTGATCAATCTCTTGACTCATAACACTCTTCTCCGATTACAACCCTCTAATCTCTTAGGTGAGTCTGTAATCTTTAAAGGTTGTACATAATGTTAATTTCTAAATCAGAACCTAACAATCCAACATCTCTAAAGAGTCCTATTAAGTTGAGCAAAGAAAGACATTACATGAAATAAGACCAACTATGAGTTGGATGGCAAGCCACCACGAAAAATCCTTGATCTTATGCTGCAAAACATCTTTTGAATCCCCCAAAAATCGAACCCTTGATAAAAAAAAATGATGTTTGGCTTTTATAGATTTAGTCCTGAAACGCGCAAATCGTGTCACGATGCTCATAGATCGTGGCGCGATTCTTCATTAATTATACACGAAAATGTCTTTTAATTCAAAGTCGTGATTTTCTTTAGATTCGAAATCTCACCTCTGATAATGGCGCATAATCCTTGGATTGTGCCACGATTTTTTGCAAATTGAAACCATCAATTTAGCTCCAAAATCGTGTCGTGATCTCTATAAACTGTGGCATGATTATAAAACTTCAATTCTTCATTTTCTTGTACCATTCCAGCATCCAAATAGTCTAAAAATCCCTAAAACTTACTAAAAAGACTTCAAATGAGTAAAATAACACCATATGACAGAGTGTCATCCATTATCATTCCCACGCTTCTAGAATCCCCACGACATCATTGCAAACAAACAAGGATTATATTGTGTCAGAGTCACCATGAGACTATAAAAGATACGTGAACGTGAGCTAACATCATAAGCATTCTCAAAGACCTAGTGACATTTAGTTAATGATAAATAAACTCCTTTTTGTACTAAACTAGTGTAGACGCCCATGTCGCAAATTTTTTTATTTTATTTATAAAAAAAATCTTCATATCAAATATTAGAAAATGCTAACATGTACGTATAGAAACTATGTATATAGTAATTATGTCTCAAAAGTCGTGTATTCAATTTTTAAAAATAAAAAATTGTTCTTTTCAATGCAAATCTCTACTTTTGAATTTCTTAAAACATTCTCTTAGAGCACAAATTAGCAAAATCCTAAAATATTTAGGAAAGATTTTTTGGTGTGTACCCCAAGAGATTTAACACAACTGTGTTATATTATCAAGGTAGGATTTAAACTCAGTATCTCTGGTTAAGCGGAAAGAGATATTTTATCATCTCATTTAACTATTTAAGTGTTCTTGGGTTATTTAGGAATGATAGAGTAAAATGAATTGAAATAAAACCCTTTCATAATTACGGATAACATAATAATTCAACAAAACAAATTGTTGTAAATAACTAAACAAACAATTCTCGTGAGCTTAACTCAATTGGTTGAGACATTGCATAATATATGTAAGGACATAAGGTTTGAACCCAGAACACCCCACTTATTGATTTTAAAAGATGAATTTCTAGTCACTAGACTACTTGACCAAAAAGAAAAAACTAATAAAAAAATGTGGACATACTATAGCCTAATATGGAAAAAAAAATAGAAGATATCATAAACATTGTCATGTTGAAAATGGTTGTGGCAGATCAAAAAACTTGGTATCCTTCTCGTGAATTTAACTAAGTTGATAAATACATTACATAATATATACAGGGTTTTGGGTTCGAACCCCAAACATCCTACTTATTCACTTTAAAAAAGTGAATTTATAGACGTTAAACTACTTGAAGAAAAGAAGAAAAAAATGGGTATAAGTTATCTTATTGCTTTGCAGGTTGGAGCTTACGTGTATTTCAATTGATATATCTTGCTTGATGAAATTCGATATGAACAGCGTTTGTAGTCCAACGGTTAGGATAATTGCCTTCCAAGCAATAGACCCGGGTTCGACTCCCGGCAAACGCATTTTTTCATTTTGTTATTTTTTCTATGATGAGACTTGATACCATACTCTGATTTTTGTTCAACTGTAGACATCAAAACGACCTAATTTTATGATGTGCCAAAAAGGGTTTGTTTGGTCTTTCAATGTCACACTCACGGCATTCCTTTCCACCACATATTAGTTGTATGATCTAATCTAAGAAAAATAAATACTGTATTATCGTTGAGAAAACATCGTCTAAGTTATACAAAATTTTGATAAATGATTTGCAGTTCAAAAGAAGGTTAAGGGAAATAGGGAATAATGTGAAGATTAATATTTTATATTGATTATTTTTCTATGATATTCTCCAATGATTTTTTTTTAAATGAACCCACTTTCAATCTTTGAATGAGTTCATGCACCTCAACTCAACTTTATGGTACGAACTCAATTTTCACTCTAATTAGAGTTTCTATTACTAAGTTGCTTAACTCACAAGTCACAAGCATTTACACAAACATTAAACTATGTCTCTTGAACATCACATATCCTCTCCCAATTTTACACACTCAAATACTGAAAAACTAATATTGAAATATTATCCAACGATCCCTAAATTTCTTACACTCACTGAATTTATGGAACTCAAAATCACACGTGACAGAAAATATATATAGTACTCCTTTCATCTCTAATTCACCGATTCTGATGTGAAGAGAAAAAGGTTATAACCACTGTGTGTAAAATAAATAGTTATTTTCATAAAGAAATAATTAATAAAAATATACAATTTAAAAAGAGCTTTACCAAAAAGGAATCTAAAAAAAAGAGTAACAAAGTACTTTCTTAGGAAGAAACCTATATGCAAAAGCAACTCCAATATGAGATGCTCTAAAGCTTGTAGATACACCCTGGCCAGTAGCATGTAGGTTCAATTATGCTAAAAAAGGGGTTAGACATCAGAATGAGTTCATCTTGGAAATTTTCAGGAAACACCAAAACTTGAAGGACAAGAAAGTTACTAATAAACCGTTGTTTGCACACCATACCACAAATATACATCATTAGATCATTGGAGATTTAGAGGGATATGGATCACAAAGTAAATAAAGAAAAATAATAGGTATATATAGATCACAATTCACAGGGATAACATTGATGAGTAGAAGGTCAAGATCCCAGCCATTATCATTGCCAATTACTATACAATATCATTATTCAAAGGCTTGAACCAGAAGCTAATTAATTCTGAGTGGAGGCATAGTTCAAGGAAAAAGAATTAAGCATCCAGGTAGAATAAAGGAATAACTCCAATCCTTTTTATCTAAAAAAACAGTACATCTACACATCCTTAGGTGGTATTTATGAATCATGAGAAAGAACCGGTCTTCAATTTCGGTGTTTTCTGCTTGACAAAGAAAGCTGATAGCACACTTCTGCTGCGAGTAGGGGTTTGGGAAGACTCACGGCGATATGCGTTGTCAAATGACCTGAACCCTGCTATTGGTTTGGAACCATCCAATGCATCCTGCAGATAGAGACTTCTGAGTAACTTATTGACAAAAATTATTTCAGATTTTAGAAAGAAAAAAAGGGAACATGAATAAATGTACTCTTCAACTATAGCGGTCTAACAAAAATTGCTAGCTGGAAATATTGACGATTGTATCAAATATTTGGTTCACTAATTGGCAGACAATGGTAACATATATTGGGTTCGGTGCAAGTCAAATAAAATGAATAATATTTTTTCCAAGATAGAACCATTCAAAACTTAAGAGTATTACTTTTTGGAGAAAGGGGGGGGGTGCTTTAAGTGTCATTTACACTATTTTTTGGCCAAGCGCCCAAGCCCATTACACTTAATCGGGATTATATGCACGATCTGGAACGGTGAGGCCTAGTGAAATGGTATACTCCAGGATTTTGGTATTTAAATCGGAATTTTGATAAATATGCCTACAAGGCTATATTAACTATTAATCAAGTCCAAGTCATTGAAATATTTCGCACAAGATATTATTTGGTAGATAATAGAAATTCAACACCTTTTCCTTTTTAATCAAGTCTAGCTAAGCAATTTCAGCAAAAGATTAACAAACAGGTTTTAGAACACTAGCAAACAAGCAGAGTATAGGTAAGTGATAATCACAAGTTGGCCATCAAACGTGGCACCGCCACTTTCATTTCTTGATAAATAATATGCAATTACCCTGCGTGTGCCGCCCAATGTTTGCACAGTTATAGTAGAAGTAGGAACTCCATTCGGTAAGTGACTTTGTGCTGGTGAGGATTTCATCCAAGTGCTCTCTTCATTATCTGTAGGCGCATAACCAAGGACTATAAGGAGATATAATTTATACATCAAGAAATAATCAACGCTTGGCTAATTTAACTGAATTATTATGTATACAAGAGATACAAACAACTATATCACAAACCTAAAAGATGGAAATATCCAGAGGCCTTGGCAGCAAACTTTGGGTTCTCGATGCTACAAAAGAAGATGTCATATGATAATTCCATTAATGTTTAGAGCTGATAACAGAAAACACAGTACAGCCTCATTCTATAAAAATTTCCTGAACTTACTTTGGGGAAGCCTGCGGAGTCCCTTTCAATGTAGACTTAGTCTCTGATGCTAAATGCCATGAAAGAGTTTTTGCTGGAGGGGTACCTAGATATAAAAGTATATATTCTGATTAATAATACTACACTATTCACTTATGAAAAAAGTACCACTGTTAAAATCAATGCCAAAAACTCAAGGAGGGACAAAATTTACCCCACGACGCACCTGAAGATTGAAAACGAGTTCTGGTCTGAAATGAATTCTGTTTTGCGTCGATCTGTATGTGTGGACTGAAATGCACCTTTTTATTGACAGAATCTAGCTTGCATTGTTAAACAAACAGGCAGAGAATCATTAGTAAAAACTACCGGTAACGATATGTAGTGCCAATAATCACATCCAGATGAACATAAAAGCAGTGAAGCCTACTTGGCAAAATATAGTGCTTATGATGTCTGGGAATGAAAGCCAGCAATTGCTGCTGCCGAAGACCTTCTTTATCCGTGTAAATTTGGCAAGTATGAAGTTTCTGATATTAAGAAAATATGTTATTTCAACTCGAAAAGATAATTGTCTATCAAAACAATTATCTAAAAAAAAATGCTGTAATTACCTGATTTATTGTAGAGACCTTCAAACCCATAGTTGAGACATCCAATGTGTGCTGCTCGAGAAGGTCAGTTAACTTGTATGCAACAGTTCCAAGATGATCAACAGCATTCACAAGGGCTCTTACAGCATAATCTTTCAGGTTGTCAAGTACCCTAATAAATTAATACCATACAGCTTAGAAGAATTCAATACAGCTCAAACACAAGAATATGCGAAAAGAAAATGTTATCGACAATGGCACCCGTTTATATCTACCTTAAGACTAGGAATGACCCTATACTACTAAAGGAACCCACCCCAACTAGTCACCAAAATTTCTAGGGACTCAAATTCCCATATCCTTTTAGAAATACTAGACGAGGTTAAGGTTGCCTTCAAGAACAAGTTTAAGAAAATATACCATTAACAAAAACGAAATCCTTACATTTGTTTCTGTTCACTATGGAGATAAGATTTTTCACAGTACTCTGCAGCAGAATAAAGTTGAGGCCGCAGGTTCTTAAGTTCCTGAAATAACCAAAATATGAGGATCAAATGACTGTCCACGCATTTTTCAAAATAATATACACACAATCAAAGAGGAAAAAAGGTTGATGGCAAAAAAAGAAGTCAAACAGTAACATTAGAAATTACGCAGCCGTGCTAATCCCTTATACAGTGATAACTATTATGCTACATAAGGCCACCTTGTTTATCTCTAGACGTAATAGTACCATTTGAATCCTGATTCCACAAATAGCTACTTCTAGACCAATGTTTTAAAAACCGGACCGGAGGTTGAACCGGTGAGGCTTTTCGGTTATGGTTCAATGATGGTTAAACCGAATGACAAATAGAATGTAAAAAATAAGAACCGGTTGAACCAACAGCAATTGAACCGATCTTATCCTGGCTCAACGAATCAAACCGACCAGCGAACTGGCAAGTTTCCGATTGAACAGTCCGGTTCAGTTTTTAAAACCTTGGTTTAGACTACATTCCATTAACTTTAGTTGCAAATTTCCCATCATCTCATTATTCAGGATTTCAAGCTAATCTGTTAGAAACTAAATAGTAATCTTTAAAACATCCTCTTAATCTATAAAAAGAAGAAGTAAGAAAAATAATTTGTATGAATATTATACAGTCCGTTACAGCCCGATGCAGCCGTCGCATGCAGTACGCTTCATTCTTGTAAATGTTGTGCGATGCAGATTTTACTGTGACTTATAAGGTCACCGCAACAACGGCAATATTGTGATTTGTGACCGCATAACTTGATGCGGTCCAAAATTAAAAAATTTACACTATAGTGTAAAATTTTTTACACTATCAAATTTAACTGAGATCATTAAAAACGTTTGGCTTTAATCCTAACTACTTCTAAAGATTGGTTGTGATTTGCAGCCAATTAAACTCAAATTTAAAAGCCTTATGAGAATAGTTTTCCTAACACTAACCAGATAGAATGCAGATCTGAACTTAACAAAAAAAAATATATTAAAATTTTAAAAAAAAAAAGAGAGAGAGAATTATGAGAGAAAGAAAGAACCTGCAAGGCGTTAACGAAGCTCTTACTACGTTCCATGGAGACTTCATCAAAAGTCATGGCGGAGGAGTTATGAAACGTCGTCGTTGGATGCTCCAACTCCATCGTTAACTATAACGGAAACGTAACTAACTAACCAACTAACTGAATTAACCAAATTAAGAAATCAAATCAAATTGCATAAGAAGAATGTAATTAGAATTAGAAATGTAGCAGAACCGCCATTGATGATCTTATGATTGATTAACAATAACAGAGAGAGAGAGAGAGATGAAAGGAAGTGTATTTAATGGAAATGCCACGTGGAAGGTGAGTTAGTTGAAACCAACTTCCACTTCACTCCATTTAGTACCCGACGGTGGGTTTGTGTAAAAAGACTGAATTAACCTTATGGGTTGACGGTTGACCTAACACCACTGGTATTTGAGGGGAAGAAAATAAACAACGATCATGTTGACTGATATCCTTGGACACTCTTTAAGCATTATAAATTAAGTATTCATAAAAATGTTAAAGTTTTTAATTTTTAATGCACTTTATTATACACAAACTTCCACAAAAAGTTATCATTTAAAATCTTTAACTAGTGGCCCGGTCTCTAGTTAATATTTTTCAATAAATAATTGTCTACGTCATTTTGCAATCAATGTATTCATATTATGATAATGTACTATGAATGTATTCAGAATTCAGAAATCTGTAGCTGTGATACCTCATTCTTGCAACTTGCATTCACCAGATATTAAAAAAGTGTGTTATTTGGATTAATTTAAATACTAGTGTGCATTGTTGTAGCCAAAAAAAAAAATATGTATTAGTGTACAATTATCTTATACATGTGTTTAATAATTTGTTGCAACGTAAATTAATATATATTGAAATATACGAGTTGTCATATTTATTAGTAGACGTGACAACATATCATTTAATACATATATAAAATAATCTTACACAATCAATTTATAGTAATTCTATTTAAATATTTTTTAAGAAATGTTATTTGGATTCATAAAAACTTGATATCGTGTCTATAAAATACAATTAGGATATGTGTGGTGTTAGAATCAACGTGAGAAGAAATTTAAATGTGGAAAACTACTCTAGAGTGGACCAGAGTGAAGGTTAGCAAGGAAAATGCTCGCGCAATGAAGAAACATGTTTGGCAAAGAGATACTTCCGATGTGGAGGAAGTTGTTCTTCGGTGTGGTGGTTGAGGGGGAATAAATCTGTAAAAGCGGTTAGCACTCTGACTCTCAAGTCAGTGTGACACTGATGAGAGAAAAGCATGTGAAAATGTGGTATAGTGTGATTATGCATTTATAGTGACGCAAAATCACACTTCGTTGGGGACGTTGTAACCCTCTTATAGAAACCCGACACAAGACGCGACATGGAGCGGCACACAAGAGGTCTGTTGTGTTGCTCTTAGCAACAAAGATTATAAAATTGTTCTTCTCCCAAACAGTTTTGCTCATTCCCACCTCAAACTGCCTAAAATAACCCCAACGTGAGTTAACTCGCGTTCGGTAAATCCAACGTGAGTTAACTTGCGTTGGTGGTCAACGTGAGTTAACTTGTGTTGTTTTAGGTAAGCTAACAAACCATCAACTATTCATAAAGATGCTATTTTTTAAGCCCCTAAACGTACAATATGTTATGTTCATTTTTTAAAAGCATGTCTTAGAAAGATCATTTCATTCATGATCCAAAATATATCATAACTAAAAATACATAAGTACGCGAAATCAATTCCAAAATAATAGAATACGACAAATTTATTTAGTTTTAATTTCATCTCCGTTCAAATCGGGCAATAAACGAAGTGTTACATTACATTACATTCTCCTTAAATATGTGGTATCATCGTGATCTTGGATTTAAATTAAATTCTTGAAAGTTTGCCGAAAATGTTGACATTGAAGTGTCTTATACTTAGTGTATAAATTTGCTAGTCTCTTTGAAACTCAAAAGAATGAAGAGAACACATCACATGTATTCTACCAAATCAAGTATACATGTTCTCACATCGAATCCCTTCATATAAGATGAGCAGCGATGAACACGAATGCATTCCAATATATTGTTTTGAACTTAATCCTACTGCCCTGCCAACTGACAATTTTCAATTAACAGAGGAGCATGATCGGGCTCAAAAAACAACATCTTAGAAATACATTCTCGTTCATCACACTCATCTTATACAACGGAATTCGATGTGAAAACCTATATAGTTGATTTGGTAGAATACAAAATGTGTTCTCTTCATTTTTTTGAGTTTCCAAGAGACTCGCAAACCTTTACGCTAAGTATAAGACACTTCAATGCTAACATTTTAAGCAAACTAACAAGAATTAAACTAAAATCCAACAAAATAATGACACAACATAATAATACTACCTAAACATCTTCATTTGGCTGAATCATTTTTTTAGAATATCTTCAGGTGATCTCAGCAACGAAGCATCCATCTCGATCATCAGGAACATGTTGTGCTGGCCAATATGGAGAACATGCTCCTCATGTCGTCGTCGTTCGTGAGCATCATCCGGCTGAACGTCAATCTCCCAACTGAGTCGATTGATGAACGTTGATACCCAACGTCTTCCACTCTCCTTGTGTCTCTGTGGTTGAGTCGTTGGTTGATTTGATCCAGTTGATCCTTCAGATCTTTTAACATGACATCGACTTGAACCCTGAACAACTTGTTGGGCTTTCCACCGTTGAAGCAGACTTTAGCTAACATTGTGTTCGGATCTACTAGATAATTGTCCATTGCTTCAGATCTACACCATAAGAAACTAATAACAATCAATGAAAAACTCATTCAAACATTTCATCAAACACTTGGAGTGCAAATTATACATAAACCCTAAAACTAAAAGCTAGAACATAAACATTCAAACATATAAACATTTAATCAACATAAGTTATTTACATGTAAACATTGTATCATTTCTTACCCAAAAAATCAAAATTTAAATAAACCCTGAAACCAAAACATTTCTAATTTAAGAGGAAAAATGTAACATATAAACATAAAATACGAATGGTAGTTGATTATGAAAACTTATTTGTTATTGGAGTGGTGGCTAATTTGAACTTGAAGAAATTTAGGGTTGGATGATTTGAGAGAGTTTTTAGAGATTTGAGATGTGATATGAAGAAATGAGTCATTGCCTGAGCTATAAAACAACGCAACATGAGTTAACTCACGTTGGCTATACCGAACATAACTTAACTCACATAGGTTATACCTCAACATGACTTAAATCACGTAGGTTATAGTCCAATGTGAGTTAACTCACATTCTGTTTGTGTCAGCTAGGAGAACATCATGATTGGTTATAATCCTTGTTTTCATTAATTCATTCATTCTTTCATACACTCGTTCATTCATTCATTCATTTTCATCCATGTTTCATACATTCATTCATTCAAAGTTAAAATACGCAAATTCATTCAAAGTTAAAATGCGCAAAATAAAACCAAAAATTAATCAAAATATAAAAATATGCAAAGGCGCAAGTGTCAGTATATTACATCAATATCCGCCAAAATGTCATAAAAAATCTAAAAATATACAATAGAATAAAAACACTAAAAAAAGATCTTATGGCTCTACCCCCTCTCATCCCTCCTACTCCTCATCTAGACAACTGATCCCTCATAGATCATGCGTTAATTCTCCTGGATGTTCATCAACACACTGTGATATTATGGATATGGGTCAGGATATTACAATGCAGTCTCGACTTTGGCGGTGATGTTCCCAATAACCTGGAGTGGGTCGAGAACTTGTCTCGCATACTGCTCCTGAACAATAAGCTCCTCATCAGGAGGCCTAGGAGGTGGGTACTTGATAAGTGCTTAAAAGTTGTTATATTTTGCTAACTTTTAGGGCACTTATGATTACTTGCTGTACAAGTTACCTTAGGATTAGGGCATAAATGTGTTAGAAATGCAATAAATGTGATCCTAAGTCTTACCCCATGTGATTATGCAGGAAATACATGCTTGAACCTGATTGAAGCAAAAGATTGAAGCTTTTCTGGATGCCATCGCTACAAGCGCAGAAGTCATTGCTAGTAGCGAGGATAGGCAGGGATTTCCAGGAAGCCATCGCTTGAAGCGCAGCATCCGTCGCTAGAAGCGAGCGTAGGCAGGGATTTACAAGGGTTCATCGCTTGAAGCGATGAACTGGACGCTAGTAGCGAGCCTAGGCAGGGAATTTCAAAGGCTGGTCGCTTGTAGCGACAGACCTTGTCGCTACAGCGACCAAAGGGGCGGTTTAATGCTGATGGTGACGTGGAGCTCTATGATTGGCCAGTTGAAGTCCTCGCTACAAGCGACAGGCTGGTCGCTTGTAGCGAGCGTGCATTTTCTCAGCATATTTATAGAATTTTAAGCTCATTTTTTAGAGAGATAGCTTTTTATCAGTTTTAATATTTTCCAGAGCTTAGAAAACTTGTTATCTTTGAGAGAGAATAGGCATAGAGGGAGAAGAACTTCAAATAGCAATTTGATTTGGATTGAAGAAGATCTTAAGAAGCTTTGAGACATCAAGCTCTCACATATCTTCATCTTCCTTTCTTATTTTGCAAGAGTTGTCATGACAATGATCAACTAATCTCTTTTGTTGGGATTAATAGGTAATCAATCATCCATGTTGTAAACTTTTGATTATTCAATATATGATTCTAGCAATTTTTATATACCATTGAATTTCTTCTTGCTTTTCAATCTTATGTTTGATTTAAATGTTGTTGAAAAAGACTTTTGAATCTAGGTTTAGAATGATTTTCTATCAAGATAAGAAATTCTAGAAATGGGATTTAGTTTTGATAATTACATTATAGTATTGGATCATAAAGCTTTTGAATCGTTTAATAGATTGAGAAATCATCGATTAAACGATACAATCGATCTCACGACGTCATTTGGGAAATCAATGATGTTGTTGAGCAATACGTAATAATGTCATATATAAGAAAAGCTAGAATTCGTATTTGTAATCAATCGGATATAAACGATGTTTGATTGATGAAAGTTAATCCTAACACCTTCTATGTCCTATTACTCTACTATTTATTTATTATGTTTTCAAAATTATGAGTAGTGTAGTATAAAAACAAGTTAAACCCTAACTTAAGACGATAATCGACGTTGAACGGTTTATGATATCACATTAATCCCTGTGGAACGATATAAAAACATATACTTACTTTTGTTCATTCAACAAAATGGCGCCGCTGCCGGGGATTAAAGTTATGATATTATAATCATTGCAACTTTAATTATGGTTTTAAGCAATTTTGCACAAAATTCTTTTATGTATATAACTAATATTTCTTATCCATCTTGTTTGCTAATTCTTTGTGGTCAGATTGTTGATATCGTTTATGCGAGGTCAAGTATCGGAGGACCAACTTCTTTTTGATTCCGAGATAGAGAGAACAGCTAGAAGAAACAATAGTAAGAATCGGAGAAAGAAGCAACAAGCAAAGAGGAGGCAACAAGAGGAGAGTTCTGTTTCTAGTCATTCATCAAGTCCAAGCCAAGAGTTACAAATGGCTGCATCAGGAGATGGTTCAGGAGGTTCAGGCGGTCGTGGGATGCCATGTAATAACAGTCCACGTCGTTTCGCACAATTGGGGAAGACACCGCGGACTGCTAAGCAAACAGAGATGAAGACGGGGATATTACAAATCTTATATGCTAATCCATTCTCAGGATTAGACCATGAAGACCCGTACCAACATCTCACAAAATTCTATGAGATCGCGGGAACCCTTGGTGAGACGGAGAATAACGAGGAGGCAATGTGGATGAGGATGTTTCCACATTCATTGATAGGCAAAGCTAAGGAGTGGTACTTGGACCAGCCACCGACGGTGATGACAACCTGGAACACGCTTGAGGAGAAATTCCTTGATAGGTTCTTCCCTCAGAATCGGTTCATGGAGGCGAAGACAACTATTGCGGTGTTTTCACAAGGTACAAGTGAAACATTATGTGAAGCCTGCGAGCGTTTCAAGTCAATGCTCAGAAGATGTCTGAACCATGGATTTGATGAGTTAACACAAATTCATCTATTCCGGAACGGGATGCAACAACAATCCAAGCTTTTGCTAGACGCTGCTGCTGGTGGTTCTTTGATGGCCAAGAGCGCTGAGGATGCTGTTGCTATTATTGAGAGAATGGCGTTGAATGATCACCAAGCTCATCACAACCGAAGCCAAAGCCAAAGGAAGGCGGGAATCCTAGACTTGGGAACTAATGATGCGATCCTTGCACAAAACAAGTTGCTCACGCAACAAGTGGAAGAGTTGACAAAGAAAATGGCCAACCTTCCTCAACAAATGAAGGACATCCAGAACGAACAAAGAAGACAACACCAAGTCGCATCTTGCGAGCTTTGTTCGGGAGACCACCCAACCGGATTTTGTCCGCCACCTACAGAAGAGGTAAGCTATGTTGGTAATCAACCAAGGCCTCAACAGTTTCCTAACCAATTCCAAAGCCATCCAAACAACTTCCCAAGAGGGAATAATCCGAATTATGGCCAAGGGTGGAGACTAGAAGCTGGGCAGTATAACCGACAACCTTACCAGAATTATAACCAATATCAACCTCCACAACAAAACCGCAACCAATCCACTGATGAAACCCTCAATCAATTCATGCAGCAGTCAATGGCCAACCAGAAGAACACTGATGCGTCCATCAAAAATCTGGAGACGCAAGTGGGTCAATTGGCACAACAACTTTCTCAAGCTACTCAACAAGGCGGAACCTTTACCGCCAACACACAAACCAACCCAAAGGATCATGCATCATCATCGAAATGACAATTAAGTCATTTTGATGAGGAAGTCCTTGCAACAAGAGACAACGAAAATTGCAAGGCAATTGCTACAAGGAGCGGGAAGGTCATAGGTAGAGGTATAGGGGACAATCTTGAAGTAGAGAGAAGGGTTGTTAAGGATGTGGTGAAGGAGAAGGATGATGATGAAGGACGTGAGGAAGAAACGGAAGATGTACATATAGAGGATGTAGTAGAAAAAAATAATAAGGATGTAGTTGAAAATGAGAACATTGTATGGAAGAAGGATGTGGTGAAGGAGAAGGGCAAGAAGCAAGAAATAGTGAAGAATGCACCAACACCACACCTACCTTACCCAACTACACCAGCCAAAAAAGAGAAGGAGAGGCAGTTTGCTAGGTTCCTTGAAGTTTTCAAGAGGTTACAAATCAACATACCGTTCTCGGAAGCCCTAGAGCAAATGCCGACGTATGCCAAGTTCATGAAGGAAATCCTTTCCAAGAAGAGGAGGTTTAATGAGGAAGAAACAATTCTGCTAGACGCGAATTGTAGTGAAATCATCCAGAATACATTGTCAAGAAAGAAGAGAGATCCGGGCAAAGTTACATTGCTCGTGTCCATTGGCAATGTTGATGTCGGCAAGGCACTCATTGATTTGGGTTCAAGTATCAACCTAATCCCACTATCCGTCGTCAAAAGGATTGGGGATATAGTTGTGAAGAGAACCAACTTAACCTTGCAATTGGCCGACAAATCCTACACTCGTCCATTGGGAATTGCTGAAGACGTGTTGGTGAAAGTCGACAAGTTCTTGTTCCCCGTCGACTTTGTAGTGATGGACATTCCGGAGGATGATGATGTGCCACTACTTCTTGGGAGAACTTTCATGCAAACGGCACGGATGATGATTGATCTTGACGGAGGCTTAATGAAAGTCCGTGTGGACGATGAAGAAGTCAATTTCAACATCCATGAAGCAATGAAGTTTCCTAGTGATAAAGCTGCGTGCTTCAAGATGGATGCAACGGAAGAATTGATAGTTGATACGAGAAACCAGTTGCATGACTTGACACATCTTGAGAGAGTTTTGACAAACGCGCTAAGTATCCTAGGAGAAGAAGATGAGCTAGAGCTTGAAGAGTGTTTGAAGGAGCTCGATTCGTTGAAGGAAATTCCTCCTCACAAAGTTAAAATCGAGGAATTGACGAATGAAGCTAAAGTAGAAGAAGTGAAGCCGGAGATGAAGATATTGCCCTCACATTTGAAGTATGTGTTTCTTGATCAAGAGGGTAAGAAACCGGTAATCATTAGTAGCTCCTTGTCAAACCACGAAGAAACAAGATTGGTCGAAGTCTTGAAGTCCAACAAGGAAGCAATAGGTTGGACACTATCCGACTTAAAAGGGATAAGTCCTTCCTATTGCATGCATAAGATCATGATGGAAGAGGATTATAAGCCGGTAGCACAACCTCAAAGACGGCTAAACCCAAACATGAAAGAAGTAGTCCGGAAAGAAGTAGTGAAGCTACTTGAAGCCGGAATGATATATCCGATCTCGGATAGCACTTGGGTTAGTCCGGTTCAAGTTGTCCCTAAGAAGGGAGGTATGACGGTTATCACGAACGAGAAGAATGAGCTCATACCGACAAGAACCGTGACCGGTTGGAGGATGTGTATCGACTACCGGAGGTTGAACAAAGCAACTAGAAAGGATCATTTTCCTCTACCATTTATGGATCAAATGCTAGAGAGGCTGTCAGGACAAGCTTTTTACTGTTTCCTTGACGGGTATTCGGGTTACAATCAGATATCGGTGAATCCAGACGATCACGAGAAGACTGCATTCACATGTCCTTTTGGGGTATTTGCATATCGACGCATGCCGTTCGGTTTATGTAACGCTCCAGCAACATTTCAACGATGCATGCAAGCCATCTTTGCAGACTTGATAGAGAAAAGCATTGAAGTGTTCATGGACGACTTCTCAGTTTTCGGGTCATCATTTGATTTATGCTTGAAGAATCTGGATACGGTACTGAAACGGTGCAAGGAAACCAACTTGGTGCTCAATTGGGAGAAGTGTCACTTCATGGTAACCGAGGGTATTGTCCTTGGTCACAAGATCTCCTCCAAGGGTATTGAAGTTGATAAAGCTAAGATCGACGTGATAGGAAAACTTCCACCGCCAGTCAATGTCAAAGGAATCCGAAGTTTCCTAGGCCATGCCGGGTTCTATCGGAGATTCATCAAAGACTTCTCAAAAATTGCAAAGCCATTGAGCAATTTGCTCAACAAAGATAAGTCTTTTGATTTTGATATTGACTGTTTAAATGCTTTTAATAGTTTAAAGGATAGCTTAACATCCGCACCCATAATCACCGCACCAAACTGGACATACGATTTTGAACTTATGTGCGATGCAAGTGATTATGCGGTAGGCGCGGTGTTAGGTCAACGCAAAAACAAAATTTTTCATGCTATACACTACGCAAGTAAAGTTTTAAATGACGCACAAGTCAATTATGCTACCACTGAAAAAGAATTACTTGCTATAGTGTTCGCATTAGAAAAATTTCGTTCATATCTCATTGGTTCAAAAATTGTTATCTGGACTGACCATGCAGCTATCAAGTACTTGATTACCAAACCCGACTCAAAGCCGAGACTCATCCGTTGGATGTTGCTACTCCAAGAGTTTGATTTGGAAATTAAGGACAAGAAGGGGACTGAGAACCTAGTAGCTGATCATCTGTCAAGATTGGTGAACAATGAGATAACGAAGAATGAGATGGACATCCTTGAAGAGTTCCCGGATGAACAGTTGCTTATGGTGCAAGAAAGACCATGGTTCGCTGACATGGCCAATTACAAAGCAACGGGGTTCATACCGGAGGATTACACATGGCAAATGAAGAAGAGGTTGTTGAGAGACGTCACTCAATTCATTTGGGATGACCCGTACCTCTTCAAGATTGGAGTAGACCACTTAATAAGAAGATGTGTTGCAAGAGAAGAAGCCAAAGACATCATGTGGCATTGTCACAACTCGCCATATGGTGGTCATTACAGTGGAGAAAGAACTGGAGCAAAAGTTCTTCAAGCTGGCTTTTATTGGCCCTCCTTGTTCAAAGACTCATATGAACATGTGAAAGAATGCGAGAGTTGCCAGAAAACCGGAGGGATTTCAAAGAGGAATGAAATGCCTCTACAAAGTATCCTTGAAGTCGAAGTCTTCGACTGTTGGGGTATTGACTTTGTAGGGCCATTTCCATCTTCTTTGAACAACGAGTATATTCTGGTGGCTGTTGATTATGTTTCAAAGTGGGTAGAAGCAATAGCATCTCAGAAAGCCGATAGCAAAACGGTGGTCAAGTTTCTGAAAAGAAACATCTTTTCCCGATTTGGAACTCCAAGAGTGCTAATAAGTGACGGAGGTTCTCACTTCTGCAATCAACAGTTAGCAAAAGCACTTGAGCACTATGGAGTAAAGCACAAGGTAGCTTCACCATACCATCCACAGACGAACGGTCAAGCCGAGGTATCCAACCGTGAAATCAAACGGATACTTGAGAAGACCGTGTCATCTTCAAGGAAGGATTGGGCGATGAAACTGGACGAAGCGTTGTGGGCCTATAGGACCGCATACAAAGCTCCTACGGGTTTCACACCATTCCAGTTGGTGTATGGGAAGGCATGCCACTTGCCGGTCGAGTTGGAGCACAAAGCGTTTTGGGCGCTCAAGTTTTTGAACTTTGATCAAGAGCAAGCTGGGGAGAAGAGAAAGCTTCAGATGCATGAGTTAGAAGAAATGCGAGACCAAGCCTATCAGTCAAGCAAGCTTTATAAGGAAAAGGTTAAACGGTATCATGACAAGAAGATCATGAAGAGGGAATTCAGCCCCGGTCAGATGGTGTTGCTGTTCAATGCAAGGCTACAACTACTTCCGGGTAAATTGAAGTCCAAGTGGTCCGGTCCGTTCATGATAAAGGAAGTAAAACCTTATGGAGCTGTGGAACTAGAGGATCCTATCACCAAGTCGACATGGACAGTGAATGGACAAAGGCTTAAGCCATATTTTGGAGGTGAAGTTGTTCGGCACACGACAACGATTTCCCTCATTGATTCTTATGCGTAAGCGAATCAGGCGTCGATCTAAAGACGTTAAACAAGAGCTTGTTGGGAGGCACCCCAATTTTGTAAGTATGTTGCGTTTTTAGTGTTATTTTACTTCTGTACAAGTATTTATGCATGTTGGGATAGTGACAAGAACTCCAAATTTTATTTTTCTGTTTCCTGTCATGGTCGTTACAGCGACGAATTCATCGCTGTAGCGATGGAATTTACACTACGTCGCTGTAGCGACGCACTTGTCGCTTGTAGCGATGACTTTTGCACTTGCGCTTGTAGCGCCACACCACGCTTGTAGCGATTGGCTTTTTGCCTGTCGCTGTAGCGACGGATCGCGCGCTTGTAGCGAGCGTATCAGAAAACAGTTTTATTCTTTCAAGGCCACTACTGTCGCTTCAGTAACTCCCAACTGCCTTCTTTAATGCTATAGCCGTTGTTTTCTTATATTTTCGCACCTTTTACACTTCTATAACATTCCATTCCCATTTTTGCTTTCATTTCTGCTCTGTACTTTCCATTTCTGCACAAAATCTTGCACTTCACTCTGTACCTCTGCAATCTTACATCCTAACAACCTTCAGGTATGTTTATCGTTCATCTCTGTCACTGTTTTTCAGCTTTTTACTTGTTAATGGTGCCTGTATGTTGATTTCACATTTTAGGGTTTAGGGTTTTTGAGAAATTTGCAAAATTAGAAGTACCCTGTTGTTTACCCATGTTTAGATATGATTTAAGCTTAAGTAAATGCCCTAAAATCACTAGGAAAACTCTCCTTTAATCCTCATGTTTATAGAAATCGTATTTTGGAAAAACCCTTTGTAAAAATTCAAAATAAATTAGGGTTTTTGAGGATTTAGGAAGTTTAGGTGATTGTTAGTCATTTATTTTAGCTTTAAGTTGGATTTCGCATGCTACAAGTTAGTTAAAATCAGAAAAAACATGATTTTTGAAAATGGGTTTCCTCGCTAGAACAGCGCTTGTAGCGCAGGAAACTGGCATTTTCTGGGTTTCGTCGCTACAGCGACCAAGCTGTCGCTTGTAGCGAGCGAACCCAGAATTTGTTTTATTTCTGTTTTGATTAAAACTTGACTTGTTTCCTACCTGATTTTCATCTGTTTTAAATCATTTTGTAGGAATGGCACCTAAAACCTCGTCTAAACGTCAAAGGAATGTTGAAAGCTCCTCGTCACGACCAAGAGCAAACGTTCAACCACACGACGCAAGTCGTTTCCTAAGCTGGAGGAATCAAGAAAGATACGAGGAGCTGAGGACAAGACGCATCTGGTCTGAGAAGCGGTTCGAGATATCTGAAGAGGGGGAGTATGGAGGCATAGCAGCAATGATCAACGAGAGGAAGTGGGGAATTCTATGCACGCCACCCAGGAGGATTAATTATGACATCGTGCGCGAATTCTACGCGAACGCGATCCCCTCTGATCCATCTGATGAGTTTACATGGACGACCTACGTGCGAGGGCGCACCATCACTTTCGATCGCATGTCAATCAACGCATATTTGGGCAAGCCTCTGGAGCTAGTTGAAGAAGATAATCCGCTTGCACCCACTGCGCTATGTGATTTCTGTGAGCATCAGAGGAGTGGTGAATGGGATCACGAGAGCATCGCACGGGACATCTTCCAGGAGGGGAAGAGTTATGATTTGAGTAGGGCTTCGGGTAAGCCTTTCCGAGCATTTCGTGAGGACATGACCACTGAGGCTCAGGTAGTTCTTACCCTTATTTTATATAACATCCGCCCCAAATCTCATACTTCTTCCACCACCTTAGATGTGACCCCTCTTGTTCACTATATCCTCACTCAGCGTCAGGTTGACGTTGCTAGGCTGATAGCAAATGAGATGAGGATAGTAGCCGAGAGCGGCATTTTACCCCCGGGCAAACCAAAATGCCCTCTGACTTTTCCCGGGTTGATTATGGGCCTATGTAGGCGAGCTAGAGTGCACATGCCATCACAGGTTGATGAGGAAATTAAAAACCCTATTGATGATAGATACATCAATAGGTACTGCTCTACACCTGCACCTGTTGCCCCACCTCCTCCCTCAGCTGGACCGTCCACCTCAGCAGGACCTTCTCATGTACCACCACCACCACCTCAGCATACTAGCCACCCTAGCCACCCGACCATTCCACCATTGGACTTCTCAAGTTGGGATTCTGCTACTGTGAGCTCTTTTCTGTTGGCGCAGAATGCGTCAAATCATCGGGCACTTACTACGATTCAGAGCCATCTGCACGACAGTGGCCAAAGCCCGTGGACACCTGCTTTCTTCTCTGAGCACATCGCTTGGCCTGGGGACAGGCCTTTCTTTCCAGGAGGGGCAGCTGCAGCTGATGCTGGTGATCAGGGTGATGACGACGCTAATGTTGATGATGATCTGGATGATGACTCCTCAGCAGCTACAAATAGTATTGATCGCATGGCAGCTGACCTGATAGACTCTGATGATGACATGGATTCAGACTCAGATTGATGATGCAGAGCTGCAGATCTTGATTTGTTTTCTCTTTCGTTTTATTTATTCAGCTTTGTACTACTATAACATTTTTATTTATGCTTTGTACTTTGTTTTGAGTATGTTTTATGTACCTTGGATAATATTACATTATGTTTATGTTATTTAATTTGGGTATAACATGTTAGTATAGTTTATATTTTATTTATGCTTTAGTATTTATGTTAAAAAAATTTTTTGGAATGATCCCAACAAATTTTGAAAGAAAGATGAAAGATTCAAAAGCCAATGCTTGAACTGTGAATCATCTGAGTGATAATGATAGAATGAGTGTTAAAGCGCGCAGCTAAGGTACTCGTTTTCTTGTTTTTCTAGGTATATTCTTTAATGTGAATAAGTTCTTCACACACACAAGTTAATATATTCAGTTTTTAAGCAAGCATGTGTTTAGTTTTGAACCAATTTAGAACTAGCCATAATGTGAGGAATCCTCAACCATTGTATATATGCAGGAGACCAATATCATGTTTAACTCAGTTATTTTATGTTAAATCTGTTGTTGTTTTAATTTGTATAAAAGCATTGAAGTGATCAAGGCAATTTTTTGAATTGAGAGAAATACTTGACCAAATGAACCTACCCTGTGAGATGTGTGAGTATCTGTTAACCCATCTGAGCCTAATGGAATCAGAATTGTTAACTGTGGACTGCCAATTTAATAAGCTCATCTGCTTATTTAAATTGCCGGAGTTTGTAAAAAAATTCAGTTCATAGTTAACTCTTTATTAAATTCTGATAGTTGTTTTCTTTTGAACCCTTATCCATCGTTTTTATTGACCTTTGCCATAATAACAAAGGAACATTCGATTAGGGTATCATTGAAATAAGTTGGGGAGAAATGAAGGTTTTATTTAAGTCAATGTATGGGTGAATGTGATATTTGATCTTGACAACAAAGAAAAAAAGAAAAAAGAAAGAAAAGCAAACCAAGAAAAAGAAAAGAGAAAAAAATGAAAAGGTTTGCAAAAATTCAAAGAAAAGTTGTCAAAGATCAATCAAGAATAAGAAAAGTTGGAAATTCACCAAGTGTTGTATTGGAAAAAGAAGGAAGTGTGTAATTAGATTGAATGTTTCCTTTTGCTTGGCCATTTGAATTCAAATATCCCACATATGACAATTCTTTTGTAACCTAGCCCAATTACAACCCTTTAAGACCTTTTGATCAATGCCTTTTATGCTTTTGGAAATGATAATTAGATAGACACATAATTTGATTGTATGTTATCATGTTTATTGGATGAGTGTTCATAACCCTTACAAATGATTTCAATTGTTCATATACTTTATATAGAAGTGTGTTAGGTTTGGTTCAAATTTAAACATGTTGCTTGTTTAGGATTGTATGATTTGATTCCTTGTGTTTAGAACTAGTTCACATTTGTAGAATGTATCTTGTTTAATGAGAAATTGAACTTTAGCTTGCGCAATCACATTTGAATCACTCACTTGATAATTATTTCTTCGCACTTTTGAATCCTTTGCTAATTGCTCAATACTGTGGTTTCAAAGCTATGAAAAATTTCCTTTTGTTCTTTGGTTTGAGGACAAACCAAAATGTAAGTTGGGGAGAGTTTGATAAGTGCTTAAAAGTTGTTATATTTTGCTAACTTTTAGGGCACTTATGATTACTTGTTGTACAAGTTACCTTAGGATTAGGGCATAAATGTGTTAGAAATGCAATAAATGTGATCCTAAGTCTTACCCCATGTGATTATGCAGGAAATACATGCTTGAACCTGATTGAAGCAAAAGATTGAAGCTTTTCTGGATGCCATCGCTACAAGCGCAGAAGTCATCGCTAGTAGCGAGGATAGGCAGGGATTTCCAGGAAGCCATCGCTTGAAGCGCAGCATCCGTCGCTAGAAGCGAGCGTAGGCAGGGATTTACAAGGGTTCATCGATTGAAGCGATGAACTGGACGCTAGTAGCGAGCCTAGGCAGGGAATTTCAAAGGCTGGTCGCTTGTAGCGACAGACCTTGTCGCTACGGCGACCAAAGGGGCGGTTTAATGCTGATGGTGACGTGGAGCTCTATGATTGGCCAGTTGAAGTCCTCGCTACAAGCGACAGGCTGGTCGCTTGTAGCGAGCGTGCATTTTCTCAGCATATTTATAGAATTTTAAGCTCATTTTTTAGAGAGATATCTTTTTATCAGTTTTAATATTTTCCAGAGCTTAGAAAACTTGTTATCTTTGAGAGAGAATAGGCATAGAGGGAGAAGAACTTCAAATAGCAATTTGATTTGGATTGAAGAAGATCTTAAGAAGCTTTGAGACATCAAGCTCTCACATATCTTCATCTTCCTTTCTTATTTTGCAAGAGTTGTCATGACAATGATCAACTAATCTCCTTTGTTGGGATTAATAGGTAATCAATCATCCATGTTGTAAACTTTTGATTATTCAATATATGATTCTAGCAATTTTTATATACCATTGAATTTCTTCTTGCTTTTCAATCTTATGTTTGATTTAAATGTTGTTGAAAAAGACTTTTGAATCTAGGTTTAGAATGATTTTCTATCAAGATAAGAAATTCTAGAAATGGGATTTGGTTTTGATAATTACATTATAGTATTGGATCATAAAGCTTTTGAATCGTTTAATAGATTGAGAAATCATCGATTAAACGATACAATCGATCTCACGACGTCATTTGGGAAATCAATGATGTTGTTGAGCAATACGTAATAATGTCATATATAAGAAAAGCTAGAATTCGTATTTGTAATCAATCGGATATAAACGATGTTTGATTGATGAAAGTTAATCCTAACACCTTCTATGTCCTATTACTCTACTATTTATTTATTATGTTTTCAAAATTATGAGTAGTGTAGTATAAAAACAAGTTAAACCCTAACTTAAGACGATAATCGACGTTGAACGGTTTATGATATCACATTAATCCCTGTGGAACGATATAAAAACATATACTTACTTTTGTTCATTCAACAGTACTCAACAACGGGCACATGCTCGCTCATAATAGGATGAGAGACACTGTAGAACCAAGTGATGTACCCCCTTTTACACCTCCACTGATCCGCTGCATCCTGACCCCGATCAGCTTATGGAAGGACATGGAGCAGATAATCTTGGAAGGCCACTACTACCTCCTCTGGCTTAAGAGCCACAAATAAAGTAGGAGACCTGGGAATGCCCTGCACATAGTCGTACTGCCTGAGAACCCGCTCCGGCAAGTGAAGGCACATCGTCGATTCGTTGGCCATGATCCAACCGGAGTACCAACAAATATCATGAAAAGGCATGATGTCCCGGGTATCGTCGTACGACCTTCAGATGACATCATCATTCACTATAAGATATATGAGGCCTCGATAATGTCCAGGATCAGCATGACCCCTCATCGGTTTAAATCGGCCAGCACGCGGGTCACGACGATCATACCCTGGAGCAGGCGTCCACGAATATAGCTCCTTGAAGTGATCCATGGCCCATGCCTACAAACACAAACAAACAACCATATCAACGCAAGTATATACAAACAAATATTTCAGCATCACATATGCATATACAAACACAATAATATCAACACATTTATAATATGCTATAGAAAAGGAAAAAATTACTACCTTAAGTAGAGACATGTATCCAGGAATGGAGTCAGTCGTAGGGTCCGTAGTCTCTGAAAGTTGGGTGCAGAGATAAGCAAGTGTCATCCCACCCCAGAACCACATGTACACCCTGTATAAATCCTACATCCCCATCAGTCATATCACATTAACATGTTTGTTGGTCTTGTTGGCAAAAATGGTGACACCAACCAAGAACAACAAAAACGCCTTAATGCAATACTCTCTAGTCTTACGGAGCTCCTCCGCCTCCTCTTCATCAGCCGTCTCCTCCAACTGATTGCACCTATGAAGGAGTCTATCATATAGCTTCTTCAGGTTAGGAATACTAATATTTTCACCCCACTGTGTGCTCGTCTCCTCGTCAACTTCCTTCTCCGTCAAACCCAACTCAGACTGCATCAACTGAATACCCAACTCGTAGTTGTAGTCGCCGTAGTGCACGAGCCTCCCTTGGATGAGGATGTGTAGAAGACATGCAACATCATTTAGTGTGACGGTTATCTCACCAACAAGCAAATGGAAGCTGCTGGTCTCCTCATGCCACCTCTCTGACAAAGCGGTGATAAGGGCAGGGCCAGGGATGACAAAAAATCCGCATCTGTGGATATCCGCGGATAAAATCTGTCACGGACACGAACTGGATACCTTAATAGATATTCATGGATAACACAAACAGATATTAAGGAGGGGGCAAGACCGAATGCATTCACCCGCTGCCAGAACCAATCTACACCAATATCCAGGACTGTCAGCTGGTCATGCCTAATCTTCCTCCCGTGCGAGGAAGGGTTCAACCAATGATCCTTCCGAAACTGAAATACAAAAAATATAAACAAACAACAGACCATTAAAAATATAAACATTTGAATAACTTAAAAAGACATACCAATTTAATCGTAAAAAAACAAAAATTAAAATAAACATTAAACATTTTAACATAACAATTGAATCGTAAAATTAAAATAAACACTTTAATATGACAATTGAATCGATAAAAAAACAATAATTAAAATAAACATATAAACATATCAATTAAGATAAACATATCTATTGAACCGTAAAAAAGACTAAAATTAAAATAAATATTTTAAAATATAACAATTGAATCGTTAAAAATAAAAAGACAGTAATTAAATAAAATTAAACTTATTGTGGCGTCGCTGCAAAGCCTGCAGGCCACGTGTCTACCAAAATTCGGTAGAAGCGACAGGTCAATAGGGGCCCTAGGAAAACTCTCCGGTCCGGCCTCTTGCTGAGCCTCACCCTCTTGTTGAGCCTCGCCCTCCTGATGCTGAGGTTGCTCATAATGCTGCTCATACTGTTGTGTGGGGTCCACCATATGGGATAAACCAGTCTGGGACGACGTCCTCTCCCCATCCCCCGAGCCTCACCCTCCTACTGAGCCTCACCCTAGCATGTCTATCGGCCCGTGCACTCCCTGTCATGGTCTCCATGCCTCCTCTCAGCCTGTCCGGTCTCTCAGGCATATATACACAATATAAAACAATGCAAAAAAACCAATGATTTTTGTCACAAGGACATTGTGTCATTTCTAACTAATCAACATCAACAATTTACATTGCACTCAAACTACCACATTATGTCATTTCAATCTCTAAACTACCACATTGCACTCAAACTCACTATAATCAACATTAGCAATCCAATTTCTAACTAATTTCATCATTAACATGCAAAATATCAAACAATTTTTCAATGAGACATTTTATCAAACACCTAGAGTTCAACATTAACATTATGAGTTCATTTTGTCATTTCAATTTATAAACTACCACATTTGAGTCAAACTTACTCTAATCAACATCTAAACTACAATTTCTAACTTATTCCATCATTAACAATAAAAAAATCAAACATGCAAATCAACCCTAAAACCTAAAATTTCACAATTTAATCCAAAAAATCTAACATTTAAACCAAAAAAAACCAATGCAAAAAGATCATAAACACTTACTTGATGTTGGAGTAGAAGTTGAACTTGATTTGCTTGAGTTTGTGGGAATTTGAATTTGGGAGAAGTTGGGAGAATTGTGTTTGATTTTGGAAATGAATGGTTTCTATTCTGCGCTCACGTTCTATAATAGAACGCAACGTGAGTTAACTCACGTTAGATATACTGAACGTGATTTAACTCACGTTGTCTCAACGTGACTTAACTCGTATTGATAGTACCGAACGTGAGTTAACTAACGTGGAAGTTATTTTAAGCAGTTTGAGGTGGAAATGAGCAAAATTGATTGAAAAAAAAAAAAAAACAGTTTTCCAAAGATATAGGTTAATAGATCTCTATGTATTGGACACCCGATATGGACTTAAACTCACTCTGGAACAAAATCCGTACATTCAAATGATGTTGAACTTTGTGTAGGAGAAATATTTAAGATGCAAAAATCTAAAGTGAATTAATAATGCACCTTATTTAAAAAAATTTTGAAAGAAATTGTCCATTGACAAACAATCATGCATAGTAAGTAGCATGGCATCTTACCTTTTTGAAGACAAACACAACTCGTTCAGTTATGCTGATTCATGAAAAATGATTCTTAAAGTTAAGGCACAATTTTATTTTATTTTCTATATATTCCTTTCAAAAAAATAATCATCTTTGATGTATTGTCCGCCATTATCTTCTTTGAAGAAAAAATAATTAGGGAAATGCTTAGAACATTTGTTAAGAAGTTTAAAGTAGAAACTTTATATTGGAAATTGTGTAATCAATTTATTGAATATTAAAAAGCAACTTTTTCTACATAAAATTTAACAATTGTTTCCTTTTTTGAATCCTTAACAAGTGTCTTTTGCCTTAAGAACACTTGTTAGCATGACCCCAATAATTATAAACCGTGTTGTAGGAGTTTTGTTCGTTCCACTAAACTTAACGTCAGTTTGTAAATTTTTGTTTGAAGGAAACGTTAGTTTGTAAGTTAATGACCAATGTAGCGAACACAAGATATTGTTTTAAAAAATTAGACACAACATATATAAATATTTTGTTTTTTAAATTATGTGCCAAGAATGAAGATTTTTTTTTGTATTATGTGCAAGAATGATTTGTTCAGTCAATTGTTTGAGAGACTGTGGACCTTCTACATAGAATTCAAAGGGTTATGCACAACAATGTCATGACTTCTAGGTCCATGAATATTGTGTTTAAAAGAATTGATTTTGCTATTTAAAAAGACCGAGCGGCGTAGCTTGTTATTCGGTTGCCTTTTATTCAGCTGTAATTAATCATTGATATATATATATATATATATATATATATATATATATATATATATATATATATATATATATATATATATATGAAGATCATGGAGGACAAGATGCTAAATGTGTTTGACGGCAAGACGAAGTTGATCACAAATGCTCCTTTGTCAAAGAACAGAATTTCCAAGGTAGCAATTCAAGTGATGTGATGGAACACGGGTGCTTGTTTGTTTTCTTCAAAAGAAAAAAAGTGTTTGGTTGTTGCTATGAGCAAAGAAGAGTGGATACGGCACTACGGGTTTGGACGCTTGAATTTTAGGGAATTGTATGAACTAGAGAGACAAGGTATGGTTCTTAATTGGTCTACCTCAAATAACAGAGGTTCCTACAAGCAGGTGGTTGAAAGCAGGCAAGAGAGTAAGTTAGAGATCATATGCATGTGGTCGGCAGGGACGAATGCATTCAAGGACTATGTGTGGCTAAAGCCACACATGCAATTTCTCTATTTTTACATGCATAATGCTCAATTTTATGTTCTGCAATCAATTGTGTTGAGCTTGCTCATACATAAACATTTCAAAAGATGAAACATGTGATATTTAGTTGAAAATAATAAAACTAAGTATTTTGGTTGCGAAATCTAACACCTTCTGTTCTTTAGTAGTAATGTACCAAGTGAGAATAAATACATATTCATATGATCATTTTTTAAAATATGTTCAGATTCTGGAAAAGGTTAAGTCGTTAATATTTGTTTGTTTATCAAATGTGAAGTGTTGAACGTGTTTTTTCAGTTATGAAAGTTGTGAAGAGTAACCTATGTAACAAAATGAGTGATCAGTGGCTAAACGACCGTTTTGTAGATTATATATATAAACTATAAAGATATGTTATTTTAACAATTAACAATGATGTCATTTTAGCTCATTTTCAACAAATGAATAGGAGACGATTTTCATTGTAATGTATTGTATCAAACAATGTTACTTCTTATTTTTAATATAGTTTGTATTATTGTTTCTTTAAAATTTTAGCCCCACATGTACCAAATGTCTAGATCCGCCCCTGCATTTATGTGTATGAGTTTTTGATGTTATTTACCACTTCGTTCACAAACCTAACAAAGAAAACGCATGAATCTTTACAAATTACTCGTAGTGTATTTTGATATTAGATTATCATTGTATTTGAACAATGTAATTCACACAGTAATCATTTTATTAATATTAAAATATTGTGGTGTTGTTAATTTGTTTAAAAAAAAAATTTAATAAGATGTTTAAAGTATTTCTTTGAGTTTTAGCTATGCTACACATATTTTTTTTTTGAACAAGCAAAAATGGGATATATATATATATAACTAGATGAGGAGTCTCTAAAGTAGCACAACGTGTGCCAACCCAGAGCTCCACCAAAAATCAAATACACAGTTCACCAAAGCATCCAAGAGTCGGTTAGCCGATGCTCATTCAAACAAAGGGGCTCGACCACCAACAATGAGAATTATTACGAACATTAATATTACAAGTTTTCACCCACCAAAAAGTATGAACTTTTACTTTATCTAATAGTTGGTAGATGGTACTCTCCTAATTGTTGAAAAGTCGGTTGTTTCTTTCAGTCCAAATGACCCACACGGTACAAAGCCACACGAGCTGCAAAAAAGAACCGCCTCAATTATAAACATAGCTAATAATATACAATAATAATGGGGGTATTAGACACTGATTTGTTACCCACCAAGGTGTGAATCTATATTTAATTAGGTCATCTTTCATTTTCTTAGATGTGGATTTAGAGTGAAAGGTACTTAACTCATTCTCATCAGACCACCCAATGGATTTAAAAAATCAATGTATATATCAAGTTAGAACATGTTTCAACATTAAAAGATTTGCATATAAAAGAATAGTTGGTGCCCTTCAATAAAATCGTAAGTATTTTTCCTTTAATCAAAATCATTATTTCTTTTCTATGAAACAAAATCATAAACATTAACTGTGTAAAATGATTTTTTTTAGGGGCTGTGTAAAATGATTTGTTGCGTTGCATTGTATTGAATCGGAATACAGTAGCACTGTATGTATATATAGAAGGGTCTAATTTTATCAAAATAAAAACTAGTCAGTTCCAACATTTTTGCCACTAATTTTATTTTCACCCCGATTCTAATTTATACTAAAATCAACTAAAATACAATACCCAAAAAATAAAATAAAATAAAGCTGTACCTAAATCTAAGTTATTGAATGTCCTAGGTAGTGGGTTGAAGAGAACCCGAAATGGACTATATAATTTGCTGGAAAAACGTGATGGACTGATGGACAGGTTTTAGCTTGGATTAAGGAAGATGAAGAGTCTGGTTGATAAGGCCAAGAGGCTTAGCTTATAGTTTATAGCGTTTTTCGGTTGTTTCATCCTTTGTTTTTGTTGGTAATTCTTTTTTCTCGACTTTGTCGGTGTTTTTAATTTTATCTTTTTTCTTTTCATTCATGGTTAATTGTAGTTTATGGGAGACTGAATTAGGTTTCATTCGAAAAATGTGTTTTAAGTTTTTAAAGTTATTAAAATGTATTAATATGGGTGGTTATAAAAAAAACTTTTTTTGAAGGGTATTAATTTTTTATAAAAAATAATAGAAGTAAAATTTTTTAAACTTTTTTTATTAGTTTTTAGAGTGAAGATCCATTTTGGTCCATGCAAAATTCTATAGAGGCCAAATAAGTCCTTAGCAAATAAATAGACCCTATTTAGTCCCTTATAAAATAAAACCGAGGCAATTTAGTCCCTACATCATTTTTTTATCATTGAACCTATGACGTGTACAATTAGCTTAACTATGTGGCGTTAACAGTGTCAATTAAGTGCCAACTTGAAATTAAAAAAAAAAAGAATTTTTTAGGGAACAAACTAGCCTCTCATTTAAAAAAGAAAAGCAAAATAAAACCAAAAATTTCACGTTTTCACGATAAGAGAATGAATTGCCATGCTTAATGTTGAAATTGAATGGATGAATCAATTCTTGCTTCAAGATATGAGAATGGATGGTCGTGTTTAACACATCCTTCTATTTTGATTTCCTGCATTTTGTTTCATGCTTCTCATTTTATTCGACACCCTTTCGTTTTTGACAAGTGCTAGTGACCACGACTATTTCAAACGGAGAAGATGACCGACAAAAAGATAAAAGTACCAATTCGCTCTTAAAATTTAACTCACTGTTTTTATATTTTTTTATCACGAGGAAATAAAAAAATAATGACTAATTTCGGTTTTTATTTTTATTTTTACGAGGATCAAATTGTCCCAATTTGTTTTTAGTAAGGCTTTAAATGTCTCTTATTTTTGTAAACAATACATACCACATATGCCCAATCACGAGTCAAAAATAAGAAGAAAAAAACTGGTTGAAAAAAAATATTGATAGAATGACTAAATTGTCTTGGTTTAATTTTGTAAGAGACTCAATAGGATTTTTTTATTGCCTAAAATGTGGTTTTGGTCCCTGCAAATATGCCCAGCTTTGGTTTTGGTCCCTGGTAAAATTTTTTTTTGAAAAAGGTCCATGCAACATATTTTGTTTTTTAAAATAGTACTTGGGCCCACCAAAGCGCTGAAGTGGCATAGTTTTGCCCACGTGGCAGTCCACGTAATAAAAAAATAAAAAAAAACATTTATTAAATTCAGAAAATTGTTTTTTGAAATTAAAAAATCTGAAAAAAAATTAAAATAAAAAAAATCATAAAAAAATTCCAAAAAAAATTTGAAAATATATTTTAAAAAATTTTGAAAAATTATTAAAAAAATTTAAAATTTTGAAAATTTATTTTAAAAAATTTCGAAAATTTATTTTTATGATTTTTTAAAATCTGAAAATAAATTTTAAAATCATAAAATTAATTTCCGAAAATAAAAAATGAATAACTTTTTCGAAAAAAATATGAAAATAAATTTTCTAAAAAAATTGAAAATAAATTTTCAAAGAAAAACTGAAAATAAATTTTCAAAAAAAAATGAAAATAAATTTTGAAAATAATATTTTTTTTAAAATCTGAATATAAATGTTTGAAAATTAAAATATAAAATAATTTTTTAAAAAATTATATAATCTGAAAATTTAAAATTTTTGAAAATATAATTGTCAGTATTTTCAAAAAAAAATTAATATACAATTTTCAAATTGAAAAATTTAATTTTCCAAAATTTATTTTCAATTTTTTTCGGAAAATTTATTCAGTTTTTATTTTCGGAAATTAATTTTATGATTTTTAAAATTATTTTCAGATTTTAAAAAATCATAAAAAAAAATTTCAAAATTTTTTAAAATATATTTTCGCAATTTTTAAAAATAAATTTTCAAAATTTTAAAAAAGTTTAAATTTTTTTAATAATTTTTTAAAATAAATTTTTTTGGAATTTTTTTATAATTTTTTTTATTTTTAACATTTTTTTCAGATTTTTTAATTTCAAAAAACAATTTTCAGAATTTAAAAAATGTTTTTTTTAAGTTTTAATTACGTGGACTGCCACGTGGTAAAAGTTGCACAGTCAGCAACTGCCACGTGGGAAAAACCATGCCACTTCAGCGCTTTGGTGGGCCCAGGATCTATTTTAAAAAACAAAATATTTTGCAAGGACCTTTTCAAAAAAAAATTTTACCAGGGACGAAAACCAAAACTGGGCATATTTGCAGGGACCAAAACCACATTTTAACTTTTTTTTTATTTGTTGAGCCTAATGTGCTTTATGATGTTCTCAAAGGAAAGCCTGGAATCGTGATCCCTACAATAGAACTAATGTGCTTTAGGAGGGTGTGAATTAGTGTAATTATTAATTAAAGTTTAAAAGATTGAACTTTTGACCCATGATCCTTGCAACACTACTGGTCTTGGTCTTGATCTTCTTGATGTGAACTTCCTCTATAGTTCTTAATAATGGTTTGCACTAATTATTCACCTATGTTGTCCAAACTAATGCTCCCTCCGCCCAAAAATAATGGACACACTTCATCATTTTACACACGTTAAAAAAAATTAGTAATAATTTTACTAACGTACTTTTACATGTATTGGTGTATTTATGAGTATCATAAAAATGTAAAGTATAAATGTTAAATTGGGAATGATGCATGCAATACTAATTAGAGGGCACAATGGAAGAATTTTTTTTTATTAATATTGTGTTGAAAATTGAAAATGTCAATTATTTTGGGACAAATTTTGTTGCAAAAATATCACTTATTTTGAGACGGAAGAGTACATCGTTAATATTTTCTAAAATACTCCTTTCGCCTCATATTAGATGTTCTATTTGAGTTTTACACGGGTGTTAAGAAAATGATTATTAATGTTGCTTTCAACGGCAAAATATGTGTCATTTGCTAAAACACCCTTATTAATAATAGTTAGTAAAATAATTATAGATGATTGAAATGCAGAAAATAGGGGTACATTAGTGGAAAAGAATAATAAATGTTGTATTGCTATTATAAAATGAACAAATAATTTGAGACAAAGAAAAATAGTAAGGAGCACGCCTATTTTAAGACGGAGAGTGTGACATAAAATCTCTAAGTTATGTTCAGAACATCACCAAATCTCTAAGCTCTGTAGCACGGGTGGCAAAGTGATCCACCAAATCCATATCATCTAATCCTTTCACTACAAAATCCATCCATCAAACAATTTTTTTTAATGAATTAGATTCAATCAATCCATTTAAAAATATGGATGGATTCAATCCATCCAACTTATTTTTAAAATCCAATGGATTAATTGAAATAAAAAAAGCCCTAATAATAAAAAACTAAAAAATATTTAAATATTAAAATTAATTTAGAACTAAGAAATTGAAAAAAATCTAAAAATACAAAACATAAAATTATAGAAATTTAATAGGGATGACAAAATTAATAGTTTGGATGGATAAAACTATTTTCTCTTAACTGGGTCCAAAACAGAATTTTTCATTAAGTGCATTTGAAAAGAAGATGATATTTAGCCCAAGCCCAAATCAATTTTATTTAAAATTTTAATATTAATTAATAAATAAATATATATTAATTGGGGGGTGGTTGACCGGCAGCCACCATCATTGCGTCCGACGTTGCCGGACTGTCGTCGTGAGCCAACCCCGAAGCACCACTGTGGGTTACCGAAAAATTAACTGGAGAACGCCATGCACCGCCGTGAAGCCGCTGGAGCTCTGTCGTGGTCAACGACAACGGCGATCATTGACTACCAGCAACCACTCCATCACATTTTTTATTATTTAATCAATATTATGAAATATTTCTAAATTATTAAATTCATTGGGCTTCTGTAAAAAAAAACTCATTGGGGTAAACAGAAAAATTAGTATTGGGCCTTGCTACATAAAAATATGTTTGGACATGTATCAAATTAATAATACAATATGTTATTATCCCCACCCCCATTCAAAACAAATACATTATGTTATTAAATTAATGTTGAGTGGGTTATAAAATTAATTTATGAAGAAAAAAAAATAATAATAATACATTTTAAAATATGAATCGGATGGACATCCATCCATTAATAATCTAATAATTGATGGATTAAATGGATTTTATACTTAACAACATATTGGATTGGATGAATTTTTTTGAAAAAAAATTAGTTGATTTTAATGGATTGTTTTGATCCATCCATTATGATCCAAATTCATATTCATCTAATCCATCCACTTTGTCAACCCTACTTTGTAGTAAAAAAATAGTCTTAACTTATTACTATGTGAAAATAGCAATGATAATGAAACTTCACAAAATTATAGACAAGTTTCTAAAATAACATATTGACAAATAAAACTGAAATATATGAAATATGCCCTCATATCTTATAACACTCTGAACCCCGAGACTAATATTTAAATAATAAATCATTCATTTAATCAAACATCAAGGGGTTACTATTCGTCAAACATCTCATACTAAATCCTCATGAATAAAATTTCATCAAAATATATAACAGATCAAGCGGAAATAAGAATCTTCAACAAAATAATCTCGGGTCACATCATAAAATCTCAAAATATAAATATATCAACACCATGATCATACAGATCTATCAACGTCAATCCAAAAATCAAAGTAAAACGATCCCCAAAAATCCTAGATCAGAGCATCTAATCTAGACACCTCAAAGCAAGAAAAACGAGTAGGCATCACGCCATCCTCAACATACTCACAAGCAAAGTTAGTCCTCAACCTGCACGTCTACACCACGAGGATTCAGGCGACCAAAAAGTCACTGGAGGGTAAGATATACGTTCAACATAAAAGAATTATAAACACATGTAAGTTCAGGCAAAACAACATCTTCATATAGCATACATCATATTAAGCCTAGTTATAATTATAAAACATGTATAACGTATTTTTCTTCAACAAATAATCACTAAGTCAAATACATGTCATTCACATCTCATCAATGAATAATCACCAAGTCAAATACATGTCAATCACACCTCATCACATCATCAGTTATACAATTACCAAATAGATGCACAAGTTCACACCAACATTGCCACATACGACTCCTCATGTTCATGCAATGCTCCTAAAAGGACTCTATATGCATGTGGTATTGGTTTTGGATATCAGAGTTATGTTACTGAATGATCCCTCGTCTTTTCATACTCGTCTTTTCATAGTTGGGTAATCAGAAGTATATTACTGATTAGTCCCCTCGTCTTTTCATACTCATCTTTTCATACGACTGACTTATGAATGCGTGGACCCACATATAGACTCGATAATGCACACCAATCATTCTCCTCATCGTTATATAAATCACACCATCATATAACATATCATCACCAAATCAACACCAATTGCATTGTCAAATAAAATAAAACCATACATCAACAAGTCAAACATCCAAGGCAGCATATCATCACATTCATCATCATCGTTTATCATTCATTAACATATCATAATCATCATAATCACACGTCTTCATTTAATTTCATTCACATAGTTCACAATTCATGCATAATAACAACAAAGCTCCATTCACCTATTTCCAACTAACTCATCACCATATCATTAGATTACATTCTTATCATGTTACATCATCATTCATACCTCATTAATCAATTCACAAGTTTACAAACAACTCCTAGTTCAACCCTAGTTAATTCCCAAGTCCATTACTAACCAATTTAATTCATAAGTTATCTTCCAACCTAGTCCAAGTTAATTACTCACATACATTCTAATTATGCTCCTATTAATCAAGTTTAGGGATTTGGGACCCATTCACGTGTGTTGGATACCTCAAAGTACAAGAAAAATGCAGTTTTCCCCTACAGGAAGGGTGGCACGGTCGTGCCACTGGGTAGCACGGTCGAGCCACCTTGGGCAGTGCAATCACGCACGGTCGTGCCACATGGGCACACAGTCGTGCCATTCATGCAGGTGGGAAGGACTGACTTTTTGCTGTTTTTCGCGGGAAACATCATTTTCAACACCATTTTTCGATCCAATTCGCACCCAAACCGCCTCAAATCCTTAAACCAATTTTATCTAATCATTTATGCACCAAACTTAGCTTCACCAACTTAAGTAAACTCAATTTCACCACTAATTATCATGTTTTCCTATCATATCAATTATCGTCTCAAAAACTCCTTTTAACACAATAACTCAACACCCAAACACAGCAACAACAACAACAACCCCTTTTTCATATCCAACATAACAATACTCACCCATTTCATTTATCATAACACAACTTAATCAAACAACAACAACTTCCTCATTTTCACCAGCTTAATCATAATTGTCAAGAACACAATAACAACAACAACATCAACTATGACAAATCAACACATTCTCATGAATTCAACATTAAACATGTACCCATGTTCAAAATCAACATATTAACCATAATTCAACTTCAATTATCATGGTATTCACCAATTTCATCCAAATTCTCAAATATACCAATTCATCATAAACAAACATGGAGTTTAACACAACAACAACATAATTTCATCAATTATCACATATCCAAAATAACCACAACAATTAGGGCACAAAATTATCACATAATCAACATCAATTCGTGAAATAAAGAGAATTAAAAACACCCACAACTACTCAATCGCTCATAAAACCTAAATGGTGAAAATAACCCCCCCTCTTACCTCTAATCTTCACAAAAGCTAGCTCTCCAAGGTGAAATCCACTTCTTCTCTCTTTCTCTTGAGCCTCCTCTCTTCTTTCTCTCCAAACTTCCTCTTCTTTCTCTCCTCTCTCTCTAGCCTCTTCTATTGTTTATGAAAAATGATCTTGACCTAATTTGTCACAACACACACTATTCTATTTATGTTATGGGTTTGGGTCACTTACACTAATAGGCTTAGTCAATTCTTATTCACCATGATCCAAACACTCCTTTTCCGATTTAGCCCTCAGTGGTGGTGGTGCGACGAGCTTCACCCTCCACACCACCGTCAACCCTCTTCTTTCTCTTTGGCGGTCCTCCGAGCATCAGTGTTCTCTAATGGTTGTGGTTCTAGTTTCGCAGGTTCCGTTTTCAGAACTTGTATTCTTGTACTGCAACGTTTTACGAGATGTTGTTCGTGGTGGATCTGGTTGGTGGGTGGTTTACAATCTGGATCTGTTGTTTCTTCACCGGACCGTGTTTGGTCCGTGGGAGCTCTACAATTTCAGACTGTTTCTCCTCTATGCCAGTGGGTTGGGGGTCAACGCTGTGTTGCAGATTTTTTGTGTCACCAGATCCTTGCTGCATGGCGGGCCTCCTGTTCTCTTGGGTATTCGATTTTGTTTTCATTTGGGTTTTTCCTGGGTCAGGTCTAATGTCCCCCCAGTCTTTGTATCTTTTTCGTTTTATTTAATAAATTTTCTATTTTGCTTTAAAAAAAATTCTCATTCACCACAATAAACACTACTCTTTTACTCCACTTAAACCCTCTAATTACTCACACATCTCTATTCTCTTAATTCCACAAAACTCTAGTTTCTAACACTTCACAAAAATACTTTTTACCCATAAATGACCAAAATACCCCTTAATCTCTAGAAATCCACTAACTCACCAATTCTCCCAATAAAATAAATAGTTAACAATTATAATAATATTAAATAAATTTAATACTAAAATTTGGGGTGTTACATATTTCATACCCAATAATCTTTTCGAAGGAGTTAAACAAGCTAACCTAAATTGGCATCAGGGAGAATCATATCTCTTTAAAGGAGCACACTCCAAAGTCCCAAGACAACACCACTGGACCAACCAAAGTGGGTTCTCATACCCAATAATCATATTTTATTTTAATTAAAATTTAGGATAATGAGATAATACTTCAATATACAAGGGAAGATTTTTTTACTTAAAAAATATTTATAAATTAATTTACATTTATATTCTTTCAAAGATCCATTAGCAAGACTCATTCATAACATCTAAATCTAAAACTTCTCTTTTTATCATCATCATTAGAATAAACTCTCACTCTTGAAGTTTTTTTTAAGAAGCTAAATTGAGATTATATTACTACAAAACCCGAGTCCCCCAAGCACAAGGCGTGCCAGGAGGAAGGTGCAAAATCAAAAGATTACAAAGTTTAAGATCTCAAACAAAACAAAACAAACTACGAGCAAAGAAAGAAATGAGCTAGCTAAGTTATAACACCCAAACACATAAGAGGATGAGACCACTAAGAATGGTAATCAAAAGCAAAAGTATCAAATTTCTCTTTCAACCACCAATACATTAATAACTTGATTTTATCGAGCAACTAAGTCATATTGTGTTTCTTGTGCTTGAAAATTCTTCCATTTCTTTCATTCCAGATCACCCAAACACAATCAAGCCATAAAAGATTCATTGCAGATCGATGAGATTTTGAATAAACTCTTGAAATTCAATGACCCAAATTTTCCCATCATCAATTATTAGAAAATTGCTCTTCCCACAAACAAATTTGCTCCCTCCCAACGAAAAAGACGAAAATACCCATGTGTGACTTAAGTCACGCTCGGAATCTTCTGCGTGACTTATGTCATGTTGAAGGCAGCGTGAGTTATGTCATGTTGCTTTCCAGCGTGAGTTAACTAACGCTGCATGGATTACTGTTTTGGGACAAAACCCAACAGTTCCAACTTCAAAACACCATTTCTTTCCCTCTTCACCACTAAAAAAACAGAAAAGCGAGAATTTTTGAAGCATAATCTTGAGCCAAAATCATTGCAAATCGTCAGGAAACAAGTTTCTACATTTATCAAACGTCAAAGATCAGGTAATGTACCATCTAATCTCTCTTGATTTTGTTGGTTTTTGAGCTATGTTTAGAAGTCTGGTACACGAGCTGGCCGTGACTTAACTCACGCGGGAGCTCTGCGTGAGTTAACTCACGCATGTGTTAGCTCAGCGTGACTTAAGTCACGCTGGTGCCCAGTATTTCAAATTTTGCGCCAATTTTATTTATCTTTTTTAGCTTCTTGCGCGAGTATTAATATTTTTTCCTTGTTATTTTTCTATTCAATAGACATAGTGATGGTTGATAATATGGTGGATGATGGCATTGAGCCAGAACCGAGCATAATTAAAGCTTCCGGCAAAGCTTCCGTTGATATCAAACCAACCGTTGATGTGAAGCTTAAAGTCAAAAATTCCATTTCAAGCTCACATTGAAGAAAAACCTAAACCGGTACCTACCGGTGTTGCGAAGCCTTGCGGTTATGAAGTAAACATCACCTCATTTTTTTTACAAACGAAAGATGGCGGGAGCGAGATGAGTTGCTTGGTTGGGTTCGTCGACAAGCGGCAATGGCTGGATTTACTATATCTATAGATAAATCTAGTCTAAAGAAGCCAATGGTGACGTTGCAATGTGAAAGGAGAGTGTATCCAAACCACCGAAGTGAAAGAAGAAGTTGAAGCTTGAAGGCACGAGCTCAAGAAAATGTGATTGTCCGTTTAGATTACGTGGTTACTTTGAGAAGAATTCAAGTGATTGGTGGTTGGTCATGCTTTGTGGAATTCACTACCATGAGTTGGAGCCAAAATTAGGCAGTCACCTTCTTGCGGGAAAACTTAAAGAGGATGAGAAGAAGAGGGTAATCGACATGACAAAGAGCTTGGTGTTGCCTAGGAATATTTTAATAGATTTAAAGGCAAAAAACAAAGAAAGTGTGACGATTATCAAACAAGTGTACAATGCGCGTACAAGATGGCGAAAGGGGACAACAATTGACAAGACGAAGATGCAATTTTTGATATCGAAGTTGGAGGAGAATAAATACGTCTATTTCACAAGAGTAAATAGTGAGGAAGCAAATCTTGAAGACATATTTTTTGCTCATCCGAAGTCAATTAATATGCTTAACACTTTTCTGATTGTTTTGGTCATGGATTTCACTTACAAAACCAACTTGTATAGAATGTCATTATTTGAGATTGTTGGTGTCACCTCTACCACCATGACATATTCGATTGGTTTTTCCTTTCTTGCCTCCGAAAAAGAGGACAACTTTACTTGGGCACTTGAGATGTTGGTTAGTCTTTTATCGTCAAAACTCATCATGCCTAAGGTGGTTGTCACGGACCGGGACAATGCTTTGATGAATGTCGTTGCCAAAGTTCTCCCCGAAACCGCCGCTTTACTTTGTTATTTTCATATTGGGAAGAATGTAAGGGCTAAGTGCATCACGGATTTTAGAGTCAAAGCGAAGCGAAAGGATGTCAAAGTTGATGGCGAAGAAGTGAAGGAAGTGAAAGAGGCGAAGGCAAGTGAAATTGTTGACAAAATCGTGGATGCTTGGAAATACTTGGTTGAATCTCCTACAGAGGATGCATATGCAAGTGCGGTAATGCGATTCAAAGATGTATGCAAACCATATCCAAAATTCCTTGACTATGTTCAAACCAAAATATTGAACACCATTAAGGAAAAATTTGTGAGGGCATGGATGGATAAATTCTTGCATCTTGGTTGTAGAACCACCAACAATGTTGAATCGGCTCATGGAAAATTGAAAAAATATTTGAGGAGTAGTGTGGGAGATTTGGCATCATGTTGGGATGAAATAAACAAGATGTTGGCTATCCAATTGTCTGAGATACAAGCAAGTTTTGGGAGGAGCCGTACCGTCTTAGAACATAGATACAAATGAGACTTTTTGTACTTCAAGTTAGAGGGTTATGTATCTAGACCCGCATTGTGCTTTATCTTTGACGAATCAAACCGTTCCAAGACATTCGACTTTGCCAAGAAAGATTGCGGTTGTGTTCAAAAGACATCGTACGGGTTGCCTTGTGCATGTATTATTGCCATGAAGAGAAAAGAAAAATTGCCTATTCGATTGACTGAAATTGAGCCTCATTGGCAAAGGTTAAGTGTATGCGGAGAAGAGGTTGATGATGACTTTTCGGCGATGGAGGAGTGAAATGACATTCAAGAAAGGCTCAAAAAAGCCCCTTACAAGATGAGACTCCACATCAAAGAGGTGATGCGTCAACTTGCATTTCCGAAAGACACAATGTTGTCTCCACCTCCAAGAAAGGTGGTAACCAAGGGAACACCTAAAAGGGCGATGTCTACACCGAAAGAGTCATCCACGGGTCGAATTCTCTCTACATGGGAGCGTGTTGATTCTGAAAATCCCGATAGTCAATCTTCACACGCCAAGACAACATTTCCAAAGAGGAAAAGTGCATGTTTAGGCAATTCATCCCGCTCACAAGCTTCAACCTCTACTAGACACCCAGATCCGTATATTCTAGATTTACCATACATAACACTTTTCCCAAAGATCATGAAACCTTTCATCAAACATATTGTGAATGTTAAATGAGATGGTAATTGTGGATTCCGGGTCGTAGCTAGACACATGGGTATGGATGAGGAAAATCATGTATTGGTTCGTAGTGCACTTATTCAAGAGTTAAAAAACAATAAAAGTGACTAATTGCCGATATTTGGTTCGGAGAAGCGTTTTCAATACATCTTGAATGGTTTACACCCTCCAACAAATAGCGGTGGAATTGCATACGAAGATAAGTGGTGTACATTACCGGATATGGGTCACATTGTTGCAACTTGTTACAATAGAGCCGTTGTTCAATTGGTTTCGACCGAAAGAGGTATATGTGAGACATATTTCCCAATCCGAGGTGCTCCACCACTTAACCCACATTCCCACATCTTGTGTCTTGGCTTAATTTCCGGCCACTTTCTTCATGTTTATTTGAAAGACAGTTGTCCATTACCACCGCCTTGTATGGAGTGGAAGATTCACAAGATTGGTGTGGCGGAGCAATGTGAGTTTGCATTTATGGATATATAAGCTTTGTTCAAAGAGCTCATGTCTAAGGAGCCGAAGCCGCCGAAAAAACCAACAAATCAACTCAATCCAATATATTGTGACACTTCCATTCCGGAAAAACCAAAAGGAGAAATTGAAGTAATTGAAAAAGATGAAGATTATGCACTATCACTAGCTAGTTAGATAGGCTACGACACTTTTTAGTCGGTGTTCGTCCTTTTTTTTGTCGATATTACACCGACATATTTTTTTGTGGTCGGTCGATTATGTAATGCCAATTTTTGTGACCAATATGTAAATAAGATTATATAAATATATAACATTTTTTGTGATGGATAAAACATTTTTATTCGTTATTTTTATTGCTCGTATTTCATAAAATTATATATCTCTAATTATTCAACTATTTATTTATTTTGTAAAGTGAAACATGTCCCAAGACAAAGTTGACTTAAGTCACGTTAGTGTATAACTTGCGTGAGTTAAGTCACGCTAGAGATATTTTCGTCAGTTTATTGGGGAGTGATCAATTTTTGCCAGGAGAAAAGCAATTTTCCAGTTATTATGTGCTCTCATTATCACCCTATATCACTTTCTCCATTTTGTTTTACTCTTCATCTATATCCATTTTATCCACACTTCCCCATAAAAGTCTTGTACTACTTTTCTGTTTTACAAAAAATCCATTAAAAGTAGGGTCAAACAAGCCCCTAAAAATATCCTAATCCAAACCCGTCACACATTTTCCCGCTTAATAACAATAAATCCAATTATCCACAACATAATTTCATTTTCCCTTCATAATTCATTTTTCCCAGAAAAAATTGAAATTTTCTCGCTCGATTTTCCCCTGACAAAAAAAAAATCCAAGCTTTCTCAATGACACTTCTTGTACACTCCCCGGAAATTTACGTTACGCCTCAATTCGCACAAAACCCTAACCCTAATTCGCGAAAATTCCACAATTTCAAACCCTATGCAAAATTGAAAGCAATTGGGTCAAAGAATAGGGTGAGAATTTCATGTGAAGTGAAGGAATTTGCGGTTTTGGAATTGGGCTTGGATCGGAACGTGAAGCAGTATGGTCAATTTTCGGTTCCGGTGAAGAGTGGTTCGAAATCGAGCAAAGAGGAAGAAGAAGAAAAACAGAATTATTATTTGAATATGGGTTATGCTATACGAACTTTGAGGGAGGAGTTTCCTGATCTATTTTATAAAGAACTTAGCTTTGATATCTATAGGTTTGTATTTTTATTCATTTATTTCATGATTTTGCTTAATCTTGTGTTATGATGATTTTTTAGTGTAGAATGATAATATGATTTTGCCTACTCTATTCCTAAAAGTATTTAAGTGTAAGGCGTGTTTGGATTGACTTATTTGAACTTATATGTGAAAATAAGTTTTGTGAGCTGTTTGAGAGAATTTATGAAAACAGATTATGACAGTTTTCAAAAGCTTTTTTCAACTTATTTTCATTAGTTCTCTAGCTTATAAAGACAACTTATAGCATATACAAAAACAATTTTATTTTATTTTATCCTTTGCTATAGAAATAGCTTATGCGAGCTTATACATAAGCGCTTCTCATGATAAGCACTTGTGCTATAAGCTACACATACACTGTTTATCCAAGCAGGCTCTAAGTAGTCAAACTTGTCATGGAAGGTAGTTATGTAAACTTACTAATGATATAAATCAATATTGGATTTTCAAGGGAGTAATTTGACAGATATAATATATGAGTAAATAGACAAATTGATTCTCGAAATTGTAATCACCAATCAAAATAGTCTTTGAATTTTATGAATTGGCAAATGATTCCCGGAAATGTAATGTGTTAGTCAAAATGGTCCCTCTGTTAAATGTTCATTTGGCCTTCCATGTGGATACCACGTTAATGCTCCCTCTATTAATTGTTGTCGTTGTAGACTATGACGTGACACATTAAATGAACACGGAGCCTTCCGTGCGGGTGCCACATCAACGGTCCATCTAATCATTTGGGGAACTAATTGTGTTGGTCCATGTGTTAACTTATTAAAGAGCATGCCACATGGGGTATTGTAATAGGCACAGAAATCATAAAGATTGTGCCAATAAATCCTGTTCTGTTATTTATAGTTGTGATTTTTTTGGTATTTACTATTTTCTTATCAATTAAAAGTGAAATAATTGATGCCCTTTACTTATAGCTTACTCACCTTTTTTTTTTATAACCTATATTGGCTGTCATAATGGAAGTGTCATACTGTCAAACTTTGCTTACATTTATCTTGATGGCTAGTTGAGTCTATTGAAGTTGTGATTAGTGTAATTCTGCATCATGACTGATGTCGCCTTATATTACGCCAAAAGGTTGTTGTACTTGTTTAAGCAATTCTCAGTTTGAGCTCTAAGCATTGCATTACTGTATTGAGGAAGATTATTATACTAACCATAATAGTATAATAATTGAGGAAGACCCATTACTCTTTTAATTGGGTAAATAAGATTAGAAAAGAAATTCTCCTTGCACCTCTTTTTATATTTCAGAGGAGTTGCAAAATCATATACTATCCATTGGTTGAGTTAGGCAACAGGTTGTTAGAATAAGGAGTAGGACTAATTGTTCCCATAACTGGATGGATTTCCAAATGAGAAAACAACAATTGTTTGAGTTTATTGCAGCAGGAGGGTAGGGAGAGGTAGAAAGAGAGATGGGTTGGGGAATTATGTGAAAAAAATATCATACTGCGAGACTGTGGGGTACATGTACATCAGATGTTGACATCGAGAATAGAGCTTTCAATGCAAACGGGATCAGCGAAGTATTGCACGGTCTCCTTGTCATGCTCAATGCTATTTAGTGCGATTTAGAACCCGCATATTTGGAAGGGGCTAGTAGGACCAAAAGACATTCTTAGGGCCTTAGTCTCTGGAAATACTTGTTTATCAGACCTTCAGACCTAAGCCTCTTTCCACCCCATCCAATATTTGAAATCGAATATGTTTTCCCACTACTTTATTTGAATATGATAGGTTGGTTACTTGGTTATGTTATGTGCTTGTGTTAAAATAATGAGCTCCATATTAATGTTTTCTCTACTCTGATCTGCTAAATTTGCTGGCTATAACATCTCTTTTGTGTTTTTCAGGGATGATATTGTATTGAAGGATCCTCTGAATACGTTTATGGGTATTGAGAATTACAAATCGATCTTTTGGAACCTTCGATTCCATGGCAACATATTTTTCAAAGCTTTGTGGATAGACATAAACAGTGTGTGGCAGCCTGTTGAGAATGTCATTATGGTTCGCTGGACTGTTCACGGGATCCCACGAGTTCCATGGGAAAGCCGCGGTAGGTTTGATGGAACCTCTGAGTATAAACTTGACAAGCAAGGCAAGATTTATGAGCATCGGGTTGACAACATTGCTTTTAACAAACCTCCTAGGTTTAAAGTGATGTCAGTGGAAGAATTGATTCAATCTCTTGGCTGTCCGCAGACCCCAGGGCCAACTTACTTTGAAATGTCTTCATCTACTAAGAGAAAGTAAAATCTACTCATGCTCTTCAAAAAGTTTTGGACCAAATTGTGCATATTATGTATACATTGAGCTAGATACCTAGCATCTTGTTGTAACATATAATAACCTTTGAGAAAATATCTTTTTCTGTAACATATAACCTTTGAGAAAATGTCTTTTTCTGTAGCTTAATGGTTTATATGTATCTGATGGTGTCCTGATCTGCTGTAACTAGTTGAATTTGAAAAGCCGTGTATATATTTATATTATAATTATGTAATTTTTCAGTCTTTATCTTCATAAAAGCAACTCATGTACCAATTTTGCAAGAATAATTCATATTTTTCTAAAAACTCATCTATCAAGTCTCCTGTGTTTAATTGTAAAAAATGTCTTGTGTTTATGTTGTGTTTTTTATTGAAGAACACTTACAATACTATAGGTATGTTCCCTACATACCCGTGTTACCAATATTCAGTTTTTAGACGCTGGTTAGACCGTTGTCACACTGCACAAACCAATATTGCTCCGGGTTTCAAGGTTGCCGGAGAGTGTGGTGGCTGGATTTTTTTTTAAAGAAGGCGGTGTTTGCTAATGTGAGCTAGGTTCGCAGGTTGTTATTTTGAAAAGGAAGGCTGGTTGGTTTAATGCGAGACATAGAAGTGGACAGTGATGGGAACAGAGGTGCTTCTATGGAACTCAAAGCTAAATGATGAGCAGAAACCTAGGATGAGGAATCCTTGAATTTTGCTAGAGGAGGACGTAGCTTTCAAATATTTAAGATCTAGAAACACATTTAAAAGGATAATAAACTACATATTTATTAGCCAAAGCAGATCATCGTAGCGTCAACCAATAGGGGATACACCCTTAAAAAAAACCCCAAAAGGGGATACAAATAAAAGGCAAGTAGAGATTAAAATCATCTTTAGCCAAAGCATCCGCCATTTGGTTTGTTAAGTTTCCAACGAACTTCACAACCACCTTTCGATAAGGTTAAAATACGAGAGATAAGAGGATAACAAGGGTGACAACAACCAACCCTGATTTAAAAGTTGGTCGATAAGGTTAAAATACGAGATATAAGGGGATAACAAGGGTGACAACAACCAACCTGACTTAAAAGTTGGATAGAAGTAAGAGAATCACTCTCAATAATATGATCAAATCCTCCCTCGTTAAATAAATAAATAAATGTATTATCATATGATTGAATAAATAAATCTCTTAAAAAATATTGAATAAATCAATAAGGTGACAACTTGGGTACCCATCAATAAAAGGTGGGTAACACAACCCATGCTGAGTTGGCATCAATCAAAATTATTTGTTTGTTTTCTATTACCCACCTTTTATTAATGGGTAAACAAGAATTTCCCAATCAAATAAATCGATAATTACAAATTTTGGAAAATTTGTTTTTTCACTGAGTTTTTTTTGGAAAAGTTGTTAAAAGGATAAACAATCTATTGTCTCGGAGGTTTTATCTGACCAAGTTGTTGAAACATGACTTCGAAATTAAACTGATGGACTCAAATAACTAAAGGCAAATTATCAGAGATCACATGCACATCACTTCTAAACAAAGAAAACGTTAATATAGGAATAGATAACAATCACTTAAGTATTTTAGTCTAAAAGATTTGGATATATATGTCCACATAACAAAATATTCTCTCTATATATATAAACACTCCACACATCCTTAAACAAAAGTAACAATTCTCTTCCACTCAAATCCAAAAATGTTGAGAAAAGCCTTTCAATCCTTATTTCTTCTTCTCCTTGTTTTCATCTCTTCATTACATTTATCATCACATCATGCAAATGCATATCCTTTATCAACACATTCTAGATGGGTCATAGATGATACAACAGGTGAACGTGTGAAACTTGTTTGTGGAAATTGGGCTGGTCACCTTCAACCAATGATTCCTGAAGGTCTTGATAGAAGACCTTTAAAGGAACTTGTTGGTGAGCTTGTGAAAAACAATTTCAATTGTGTTAGATTAACATATGCTATTTATATGTGGACAAGATATGAAAATGGCATTGTGAATGATACTTTTAAGAATTTGGATGCACCTGAGGTTGTTAAAGGTATTGCTAAGTATAATCCATCTATTTTGAAAATGACTCATATTGAGGCTTTTGATGCTGTTGTGAAAGAACTTGGTGCTCAGAATGTTAGGGTTTTGCTTGATAATCATGTTAGTGAGCCTAAGTGGTGTTGTCATGATGATGATGAGAATGGCTTCTTTCATGATAGACATTTTGATCCTCAGGAATGGATTCAAGGACTTACTTTGGCAGCTAAGCACTTTGAAGGACATCATCCTGTATGTATTACTAACTACTTAATCCTTTTTTATATGTATCTTATTTTCACTTGATTAATTAAATAAATAAAATATATTGAGATCCCTGTTTAGTTCTAAGATGAATTAATTAAATTGATATCCCTTTTATTTGTGTTTGTGTGTTTTTGGGTTTAGGATTTGGAGATTATATTATTAGCCCTTTTTTTTATTATATCATATATATGCCCCTTTTTGTTGAAAAACAGTTGTTAATTGATAACTAATATTTTTAGAAGGGGTAAAAAGCCATTTTGATCTTTAAATATGTGAAAGGTTGTCACAATAACCCTAGAATGTTTCGAAATTACAAAAGTATACCTAAACGTGTCTTTTGCTAGTCATTTTTGTCCTCAAATGTTTCTTTGGTTAGTTTCTTTAGTCTGTAAATGTTTTTCATCAGTCAATTTGGTCTGTAAATTTACTAACAGATGAGAAAGTTGATGATATGTTTGTAATTACAATATATTCAGGGACTATATTAACAACGGCTCAACAAAATAAGTGTTTACCATTTTACAAGCAAAGAAAAATTGATTAACTTGAGTAAATAGGAGATCATATAATTATGTTGTGAATCAAATTATCAATACAAGCTTTAGGATTTGAACATCAACAATGAGAAAGAAAGAAAAAAAAAAGGACTAGAGATGAACATTGCTAATTGAGAACTATTAGCAGCAGCCCTTCTATTTTTTGGCTTGTGTTCTAATTTCAATGCCAAATTGAATGTAACAGAACATATCTTTGATTGATTTTTATTCACTGATAACAGATTGTGGCAATGAGTTTGAGGAATGAATTACATGGTCCACGCCAAAATCTAAAAGATTGGTACAAGTACATGAGCCAAGCAGCACTTGCAATCCATAAATCAAATCCAAATGTTCTTGTTGTTATCTCAGGTTTAAACTATGACACTGAGTTGCAGTTTTTAAGGAACAAACCAATGGACATAGACTTAGGAAAAAAAATGGTGTATGAGACACATTTGTATTCATGGTCTGGAATTGGAACACTCAAATTGAAAGAGATTTGGTCAAAGCAACCATTGAACAGAATTTGTGCCGATAGCATCATCGGTTTAGACCAAAGAGCTGGATTTCTTACCATGGGTGAGAAGGCAGTTCCTTTGATCTTTACTGAGTTTGGATTTGATCAAACTGGTTCTACAGTTGAAGATAATAGGTTCTTGACATGTCTTCAAACATATCTTGTTGGAAGAGACTTGGATTGGGGTTTGTGGGCTTTTCATGGTGGTTATTATGTTAGAGAAGATAAAGTTCAACTTGATGAGACGTTTGGTGTTGTAGATGCTACTTGGCATAAGCTTAGATACCCTAATTTCACTGACAAGTTCCAACTTTTGCAAAGAAAGAATCAAGGTGAGCATTCATACTATTCATAAAACGTGGTTAAATTATCCGCACTTGGTATGCGGCAGCGGCTCTATCTATCTTATATATAGGAAATTAAATCCTTCATACCCACCGGTTTCCACCCACCTCTGCTGAGCATAGGTCCCATCCAGGGTTTTAAATAGAGTCTGCGATAAGGGTTGAGATCGTGTCACCATCTTTGATATTAAGAAGAATCGCAGTCAAATGTGGCCGATGATTTCTTAATCGCGGTCACGCTGCAGTTTGAGAAATATTGAAAACCATTGTATTGTATTTGTGACGCAGACCACAGTCACAGACCTTTATTTGAAACCCTGGTCCCATCTACTAGTTTGAATTATTATAGAAACAATGTTGCAGTGTTGTCAATTGCAGAATGCAAAAAAATAGCGATTTGTTCAAATTCCGCTATGCTACAGTGTTATAGCCGCTATATAACAACATTTTGTACCAAATAGCGTACTGTGGAACGATACTGATTTGTTCAAAAATTTCACTATGCTATAGCACTATAGAGGCACTATTTGACAACACTGCAATTGAGTTCTAATTTTCCACATGCTAATAAAGATATTCATTTTAATTGAATTTTCTGTGTTTCTTAATGCAGATCCTACTTCCAAACGCTCCAAAGCATACATCATGTACCACCCTCTTACTGGTAAATGTGTACAAGTGAATGAAAACAATGAGCTTGAAATTGGTAGTTGTGAGAATCAAAAGAGGTGGACTTATAAGGGTTCTCAAATCCTTTTGAAAGACAGTAAAAAGTGCTTAACTGCTTCCGGTGAAGGGCTTCCAGTTTCTGTTTCTGATGATTGCGAAAGCAAGAATAGTTCATGGAAAACTGCATCACTTTCTAAACTTCATTTGGCTACTGTTAATCAAGATGGCAAACAACAACTTTGCTTGCAAAAGGATTCTAATTCATCTGCTGTTGTGACTTCAAAATGTATATGCATACATGATGATTCTCTTTGTCTTGATGATCCTCAGAGCCAATGGTTTCAACTTGTTGCCACCAATGTTTAGTTTGAGTTATATTATTTATAGAGCTTTGATCAATTGATTACTTTAGGTTTATGAGTTAACTAGGTAGGTAATAAAAGAATTTTCTTGCGAATAATTTTATCTTAGGTTCTTTTTTTATTGAATTGCTCTATCATTATAGAGCTCTTAATGTTATGTTTAGGTTTTAAGAAAGGCAATCAAATAAAAAAATCAAGACATTTCTGTCATTCTCCCTATCCATGGAAATCAAATGAAAATTCAAAAATCAACAGCTTGACTATGGGGGTGGCTGTTATTTGATCTTATCTTTTTCCCCATAGGAGTCCCAATTTTTTTTATGGATTTAGTGTCCTAATCAGAAAATATCACTTTTGACTAATCAATTTACTTTTGTCATTTTGAGGAATTGTTCTAGCTAAGTTTTCACCAATGTCTAATGGGGTTGGTTAACTAATCAATAATCTGTACGCAAATTGTAATGTTCTTTTTTTACTTAATGTAACTCTTTATTTTATTTTTCTGTTGATCTTTCTCTCATTATTAAATGAAACTATGATAATTTGAAGTTCGACCGAAAGAACATTTTGGTCGAAAATTATTTCAGTCAATAATCAAAATAACACCGACATCTCATATATTGGTGTCTAACATGTGTCAGTGTCCGACACTAACATACCATTGTCAATAGTATCGACGTATCATTCTCAATATTGTATCCGGTGTATGTATAGGTGCTTTATAGCTCTCAATCATTTCAACTTAAATAAGTCCATATAATTTATAAAATTTACCTCCTAAGAGTGACACACAAGCAATCAATTTTCTCTATTTCTTTATCTCGAGTGAATCGTAGGACTTCACAATTTTGTTAAAAGATTTTAAGTTACGGATTGCAATTGTTACGATGCGATGCATCACAAGATTCCATAAATCTAATTTAAATTATTTGTAATAGTCAAATTTAAGAACATTCACCATTTTTTAGTCAAATGCCATGGATAACAAATCCCTACGAAAATATTTGGACATTCTCACAAGTTGTGACACCCCCCAATACATCGACCGAACTGATCGTGTCATTCTTAATTGTAGAATAAATAAGAAAAAAAAATGACACAATCACGTTTCAGTCCATATATTGGATTCCAACTTAACTTGATATGTTGAATTCAACATCAAACAACAATCTACTAATGAAAAATGTTTCCAGCAAAGTGTTTCTCTAAACATTAGATTAATAGCGACACACAATAACTCAACACTAACAAGAACGGTTTTAAGTTGCACCAATTCCAATGAAAAAAGCAACCATAGCAATCATCTTCTCCTTGAGAAGGCTTATTTTAGATTGAAGTGGATCATCAACTTAATAGTTTCAACTCACCCCAAAATTGTCTGCATTAATTCCCACAACTTCACAGCCATTTGCAAATTACTAACATCAATCTCTTGAATCCATATCTCACGATCGCCATGAAAATAGCAATTAGGCGATTGTCAAACATAGATTTAGAGGCTATTGATAGCAATCATGAAGTTACAATTTATGGTAGAACCACATTTTAGCATTTTGAAAATAATTCATAATGTATACTATAATCATATTGATAAAAACAAGTAAAGAAAATATACTGTAGAGATATAGCCGAGGGTTCAAGATGCACCAAAACAAAATAAATTTGGACATCCTACGATTCGGCAATTGAATTTGCGAAGGATAATGAAATAAATGGTTAGAGTGGCCTCAATAATAAGAGTAATTTGCCTCTCTGCTGGGATCTTCGCATTAACAATAACAACAACAATAATAATAAGAGTGAAGTTGGGTCCTCACAATTTTCTCGCGGCCCAATTTAATTGGACATAGTTTGAGCTTATTGTATGTCAGGTTAAATTGGATCGCAACAAAACTATGAGGAATTCATTACTTCACTCTTATAATAATAATGTGCGAAATCGAAATCAAACATTGAACCAAGCAAAATGAAAAACTTGGTCAGTAATAAGATATAGATCTCAAATCAATTTCCGAAGGCAAACTTGAATAAACAACGCACTGATTTATGGCGTTTCCTCCATAGGAACCTTCGATTCAAATTTCAAAAAATAATAAGTAATTATTACCAAAAAAATAGGGAAAAAATATTGTGTTGTTATGATGATGCTCAGGGAATACGAACCAAAACAAAGGGATCATGTTGCAGAATAATCAACAATCACAAAATTTCCTTTTGTTTGTTTCTCTTCATCGCATTAATGTTATAATACTACTACCTACAACTATACAAAGAAATTAAGAATTGCTTACTCTATGTGTATGAAGATTGTGTGTGTGGCTGTAAACCTAGTAGCAATAGAACCTGCAACATTGCTGTGGCTGCAAGCTCCTTTATATAGTGCGTTTTGGGTCTCGGACTCTAATGCTAAACCTAAGGGCCCAATGTTTGTCAGTGGATGGGTCTAACAACCCACCTAAAGGCCCAATTGTTTGCTTGATAATTTCTCTTATTTACATTTTTTTTTCATGGAAAACCTAAGTTCGATTTTTTATGGGAATAATTAATGATCATACTTTACTTATCATCTGGTTGAACTCTGGATCACTAGGACCTCTTTCTCATAGGAACCAGATAGTTAACACAAAAAAATAAAAATAAATTATTTTTTGATATCTCAGCAAACTCAGATATTAATTTGTAGAAATGCATTTTAGTTAGGGGTGGCAAAACGGGCCCAACCCGTAGGACCGGCCCGCCCGCTGTTTTTTGGCGGGCTGAGTCGAAGTTTTGAACTAGTTTCCTATAGTTGGATCGTCCCGTTTAACTCGTTGAAAAAATGGGGCAGACTCGTGGCGGGGCGGGCCGATCCGCTTAACTCGTTTTTTTCTTTCTTTTAGACTTATTTTATCCTTTTGGATTTATTTTGGTTGTTGGATTTGTTTTATGTTGGCAGATTTTCATTATTTTGTTATTAAGTATGATGTTGAGTTCGACAATTTATTAATTATTTTGCATATTCTTTTATATTTTTTTATGATAAAAACAACATAGTTTTTTTTTGTAACAATTAAGTTGTAAACAAAAATGCATTAAAAAAAGTTGTTTCTTTTCACTGAAAAAACAAAGTTTTTTGTTTGGCGGGCCGGTCCGCCAACTCGTTTGTCCACCACTAAACGGAGCGGGGTAAGATTTTGGACTCCACCGCCTAATTTAATCCGACTCGTCCCATTTTAAGTAGACTATAACAGGGCGGACCTAAACGGGACGGGCCGACCCGCTTTGCCATCCATAATTTTAGTTCAGGATTACATGGAATGGAAACCGTGCTAGTGCTAGCAATGTCTTCGTTATCATTTGGGAGAATGTTCTCTTAAAAAATAACAAGTGTATCCTCCTAAAATAATCCCGGTTTTATAAGCACGCTAAAACGTTAATTAAATACCGAAAAGAGATAGATAAAAAAAACAATTAAATAAACTCTTTTTTTATTCATAATTTGTGATATTGTAAAAAGAACGGTGAATGATGTACGTAGTTTTCCGTTTTTATTAATCATTTTGCGGTAAGTTTTTTTCAAAATTCGTACCACAACAATGAATAGGACAACAAAAATCCACAATTGCGCCGCAACACCATTTTTGTGGTTGATATTGAACATAAGCAGAGTATGATTGTAAATCTTTTCGAAAATCTTCAACAGGACCATGGCGAGTACTTGTCGTCCTTCCCACCAAAGTACTTACAATTGCAAGATCAATACCGTAACATCTGGGATTTGGCAACTAACGGCCCCCGCGATGTACTCATGATCTTCTTCACCCTCATGCCTTTCGTGGGAATCGAACTCTGTACCTGTGGGAATGTATTGAACTTGTATTTAAGCCCCAGGTACAGAGTTCGATTTCTACGGAAGACAAAAACTCCATATGGGGGTGGAGAAGACCATGAGTACATCACGGGGGCCGTTAGTTGTCAAATCCGGATGTTACAAAAAAGGCGTCTTTTTAGCTCAATTGGTAGTGGGAATGCATTGAACTTGTACTTAAGTCCCAGATACAGAGTTTGATTCTCACAGAAGGCAAAAACTCCACATGGGGGTGGAGAAGACCATGAGTACATCGGGGACCGTTAGTTGCCAAATCCCGGATGTTACAAATATCACTAGCTTGAAAATCATCTTCAACGAAATTCCCATAAAAACTTCACAATATTTAATTAAAATCAAAATGATATACTTTGTCAATGTCTGTGAGTGTGTATATATATATATATATATATATATATATATATATATATATATATAGTATTTAATAATATAAATGGATAAGAATAATTAAGCAAATTTATTACCTTAAGTTTTCTTATTACCTTAAAAATTCACCTTAAATGATATAAAAATTTTTAAAAGGCTTTTTGGGACTTTAAAATACTTTTTCTGAAATATATTTTTACAATCAAAATTGTTGACACAAGATTTTAATGGATTTATAACCCGGATTTATAAGATTTCAAATTACTTTATGAAACTTTAAGATTTTAAAGAATGGTATGGATTCTTAAGAAAAACTCAAAATAACAAGAGTAAAAAAAAGATTACCAACTTATTATATGAATATGCACTAGGTTAGAAACTAGCATGATGGGATAATAAAATAAATTATTGAGTTATCCTTATTAAATTTAATTTAAAATGTAAAAAAATTGAAAATAATAAACTGTATATATAAATATAAAAGAAACAAAAAATAAATTCATAATAAATTTAAATATAAAATTTTAATAATTAATTTATTGAAATTAGGAGATCTAAAAATATTAATAATGAATTTTAAATATTTTAACAAATTAAATCAAAAATTTTATAATAAAATTAGTTTTAATTTGAGATTCGTTTTGCATTAATATATACCATGTATTAAATATTTATTCAGCTTTTCCAATATATATAATATAATTATTTAATTATTCTTTGTTTTAAAAAAATTGAAATTGTTATTTAGTAAAGTCAATGAATTTAAAAAAAATTTAAAATTAATTTCAGAAAGATATATATAATTATTTCAAAAGGATAATTTTTTCATTTTAATATGTATATTTATCTTTCTGTCAAAAAAATGTTGTATATATTATCATATCATAGTTAAAACAAAAATATTACATATTTAAACCTAAAAACGTTCTAAATAAAGTTACCCTATTTCTTGTTATGTGTATCAAACACACGATAGGAGAAGTGTTTATTTTGTAACCAAGTGATTTAATTCAAGTGGTTAAAGAACTCTACCAAATGATGAATCGTTCTAGAGAACTCGAGTTCGATTCTAGGGAGGAACAATTCTTGGTCAAACTTTATTTACCGTTCGACCGAACTCTGAATTAGCAGAGCGCCATTCTCTTAAAAACGAGAAGGTTAATATAAGTGGGTTTTAATTTTGGTAAAATTGGTACCTAAAGTAAAATTACCGAGGTCTTTTCACCTCAATTGGGAGTTGAAGTTTTTTTGCATTCAAATGGTTCTTTTTGGAATTGGCATCTTGTCAAGAATAAAAAGAAGGTCAAATGATGTGTGACTCATAGGACCAAAGGAGAATCAAAGGGTTTAGCAGACTGTAGAATCAAATGAGGCTCAAGGATTATTTGGCTCGTTGTATTGCTTAGACAAATGTAATTAAGATGAATGTTTGAAGGATAATTCTCCAGGGTCAATAATTGGGGTCAATCATCAAAAGATTGTTGAAGGATTAAAGTTCAAGGGTGAATCTTCAAGTCCCAAGGAAAATATATGGGGTAAACATCATATCAAACACATGTGATTCACCATTAAAGAAAACTCTATTGACTTTGTCATTGAGAGTGGACTAACCCACTATCATGAACGATGTGATTGAACCACTATAAACATAATTTTTGATAGAATTGTTAGAACTCAATTGAATGTTGAATCTTAGTGAAGATTCAATTTTTATCAAAAGGGATTCTAAGATTCAATCTCACAATTGAATGTTGAAATACACGAGGGACTTATACCTATATACAAAGAGGATAAGTAATTTTGGGGTAGGTTTTTCACTTCTAATTTTATCATTCATTTAACCTAGTATATTTATAATTTTACCATTTTACCATTTGTTTGAAAACTCGGTATCCAATCCAATGATAATCTAATCCGAGGGGCCTCTTACTTTATCATTAAATTATCAATTAAGAAAAATGTTAAACCCCATTATAATGGGAACAACACAACCACACTAGGAATTTAAACATCAATTAAATAAATAATTAAATCTCATTAAAATATGAATAGCTTCAACACAATAAGATCAATATTTGACAATATTATAATAGCTTATTATAATTTTATTTGCCCAAAGTTATTTGATTACAACACATGGCAAAATTGATATATATTTCTATGCACAATTAAATGTAGTAGAAAAGTTGATAGAAAGAGACATTACTGCCCATCTTTTTGTTAGTTTAGATAAAGTGAATTTGAATTATAGATCACACATTCACATAAAGTTGTTTAAGACTAATTTATCAATTTAGTTTTTATTTACATTTTTTGTTATAATTTTGTTATGTTCAACGAAGGTCGAAAAAAACTATTTCGATAATATCAATTGAACTAGATCTAGGAATGAATAAACTATTTTTATAAGGAAATAAATAAGTGGATAATTGGCGATAAAAATGAATTCATTGACTCATCATTTGAATGAGACGGTAAAAAATATATTCCATCTGAAGTAAAAGTCTTAAATTCGAATCGAACCCAAAAACAACACAATGATGTTAAAATGCAATTGTATGAGTTTCGAGATATTAGTCTTTGTATTTGCGTGCATCACATATTACCACAACAATAATTTATTGATAATAAAGCATTAATCAGCTGTTAGAAGTACCCTATGTTCTCAAACCTGAGATCTACCAAGAACGGCATTTCAGTATCCCATTTTCACACACTCAGTCCCTCCCAATTTCCCCGCGAAATTAAAAGAAAATATAAAGATAGATGGGGAAGTTAATTATCATATCAGCTTAATCTCTACTCATAAACATCTTCATCATTTGCTGCAAATTTTCCAAGGGATTTGAATCATGTGGAGCACCATTGCAAATTTGAAAGAGAATTTGAACAAAATCGCACTTGATGTTCACGATGAAGAAGAAGATGAAATGTTCAGTATCTACGGTCAGGAATCTTCCGTCTCGGATCGCCGGAATTCTAACGGATTCGCCGGATCCAAATCGGGAATTTGGTCGCCATTTGCCAATGGTGTTGATCGTGTTTCGCTTTCTGAGGTTGATTTCACTCTCTCGATGCTTATATCTTGAAATTGTATGTGTTTAACTAACTATTCAGCTATATATAGCTAGTCTTAGAATAACGAATCCTACACTAATGATAGCATATTTATAAATTATATATCTCGGAGTTCGGTCAATTGTACCTACGTCTCTGACAGCAGAGTGATTGAATACAATGCAGTGTTTATAAACCACTTCGGCTCCGGTTGCTCGAGCTATGAATGTTGATGGTTGTTGATTAGCTTAGACTTTGTTTAGGAGTTTAGAGGGAGGTGAGGGGAGGGAAAGATAGAGAAATCTATTAGAGGGAGGTGAGGGGAGGGAAAGATAGAGAAATCTATCACCTTATTTGAGAGAATATTTTTGTAGAGATTGATAATGTTTTTGATTAATATATTTTTTTTTAAATTTCGAACGGCTTTGGAAAAAAAAGGAGCAAGTGGAAAAAATAGAGGAGTTTGAGAAGGGATGGCTTTGGAGGTTCATTTTTCTTCATAATACAAAACCCCCCTAATTTAAGGGAACTAAAAAATTGTATTGGACGAGGGTTTTGGAGGGTTTATATGAATTCCTAAATCTTAACATTTAATCTATGTTGTTATAGTATTTTTAAAATTTAAAATATATTAATCATAAACATTAATTTATCATTCTCTAAAAAAACACTCTTTCAAAAAATGTGAAAGATTTCTCAAATTTTCCCTACATTTCCCACCCCCTAAAGCTCTCCCCTCCCCTCCAAAATCCCAACCAAAGCCTTAGAGTCGCCTTTTCATAGAATGTTTTGCTTAATCACCAGCCTTGGTGATAGAGGATTTATCTCATATCATAGTCATAGCCATGCTTGTGGTGTTCCCATGTTCTGTTCAAGAGTTGGCCACAAAAATATTAAAAGAAACTGAAAAACTTGATGTCCAAGCTATTATGAATCTGGCTGGCCATCAAAGACATATGTTCACTCATTTTACGATAATTCTTATTCTCTAAAATAAATAAAATAGCTTTCCAGCTTTCTAACTTTATGGACGCAGTAGTATAAATAAAATCTCTCATTTCCAATTCTACATTCTTCCATTGAAAACTTAGCAGAATGTTTGTTGGTGAAAATTTGCTATCAAATGCCCTGCTATCTGCTTATAGTAGTAAGAGGAGTGTTAGCAAGTCTCAACACATTCTCTGTTACACACTTAACAACACTCTCTTTTACTAGTTGAAATTCAAATAGGTCCCGCTAAATTTTGAGTTACACATAAATTTAGCGAAACTCATGAATTTCAAGTTATAGGAGGGAGTACATTGAAAAATGTGTTTTAGACAATGTGTTGCTAGCATTTATGTGGTAATAATATGATTAAATAAAATGCAACTTTGTTACAATAAAGAAAAGTGTGTCATCTAATTTCAATCTTTCTTGTGCTTGTTATAGATAGAACAGTACAAAGCGGAAATCGAGAGACTTCAAGCCTCTGAGGCAGAAATTAAAGCACTGTCAGTAAATTATGCAGCTCTATTAAAAGAAAAAGAGGTGCGACTATTACATTCCAACATTTATGTATTGTAACATTAATCTGTACTTTTTTTGTTTTCTCTTGTTTTTTCATATGCTGGATCTATCTAGAGTTTATACTTGTTGTTCCATTCTTTTAGAACATGGTAGGATGAGCCCGTGCATTGTCAACATTGAAGTCCAAAGTGCTCTTGTTTGAGGGGGTGTGTTTTCTAAAGTGAAGCTCTAATCATTTCCCCCTCTCCTTCAAAACCGGAGGACCTTTAATTTACTTGAATACATAGTAAAGTTATATCTTCATTATGCGCTCTTAATGCTTGGTCAGCTGTAGCCACACACCATGACAAAGTTGAATACATAGTAAAGTTAATGCTTGAGTACATAGTCTTTGGTTGAAAGTTTTGCATACATTGGATCTTGGATAATAGAAAGCGAAGTTTCATTGATAATCACAAAACAATTTATCCTTAATTACATATTTTACATTGATGGCCTATGTTAAAATTAACCTTCCGGTCATTTCCTTTGCAGGATCTGATTGTTAGATTAAATAAAGAAAATGGTTCAATAAAGCAGAATTTGGAGGCTACAAATGCTGCTCTGAGGGCCTCCAAAATTGAAGGTTCTAGAGCATCTACAAGTGGCACTTCTTCAATCAAGGTAGTCCTGTATTCTAATTTTTGGGTCTCTGTCCTATGTCTGATTGATTTTCATGGCGTTCTCATCTTGAAGTGCACCTTTTGTTCCTTTTTTTTCCCCAATGGACATGGCCTAGAATTTGATTTTTCTGTTTTCATAATGCAACTATTTCTTTCATTTGTATGTCATTTTGATTTCATATATAACATTTTGATGAGTCTCTTTATATTTATATATTTAATTTAATGATGAGTGAACTTGACAACAGATGTATGAATGCCTTCTAGGAGCTTGCAGATTCAGTTGATGGAAAAAATAGGTCCTCAAAAGCTGTGCAATATTCCCCAGAGATACGAAAGTTGAAGTTAGAACTAAAGCAAGAACGTGATCGATTGACGAATGTTCAACTAAAATTTCGTGGTATTTTAATTTTGCATTTGGAATGTCTAAATTTTAATATCATGTAAACAGAAGCCGTGTAAAACTCTGACTTTTTCTTCAATGTCAGAGGAACAGGAATTGAACAAATCTTTCCGGGAGGAGCTTAAAAAGTTAAAATCGGAAAGAGAAAAAGTGAGTTTATGTTTTCGTAAATATATAAATTTGTATGATTATACCCGCAACACCACATAATTCAAACTTAAAAAAGCACATTGAGATAAAGCAATAGATGCACATATGACATGACTGTTACAACCTGTTGATTCTGGGATGTCTTTTGCACTTGATAATTTTACATTCTCAGTACTATTTTTAGTGATATTACATGTTGCATTGTAAGAAAACAATTGATCTGGAGCACCTGAGTTAATTGTTCTGGCCTTCAGAAATACCTTTCGAATTATGGTTTTTATTCATTTTACTGTTAAAAGACTCATTAGACACTTTGTCAATACTGGACCATACTTTCTCACAAGAATTCTCTCATATATAAAAATAGCTTTTAATAGACACAACACAGTGAGATTTGGTATCACATTATCAATAGATGGATCAAAGGCATGTATATATCCGCCCTTTCCTTTCTATAAAAAAAACCCTTGCTGTTACGAATTAAGAAAGCTATCCAAATTGAAACTTTTCTATTTTGTCTTTATCAAATGAAGTGATTGGTTTGTTATGGCCAGAAACTAAAAGAGAATATAGATAGCCTTTCCCAGTACTTGAAATCACCATATATTTTTTCCTTAAGATCATATTTTTCTGAAATTGAGAAGGAATGGCTTGACCTTTTTCTGGTTACATTCTGAACTCTATTGCATCATTGAGCAATTGGAATCTTTGCAAGGAATTGTACACTTTTGCAATGTCATCATCTGGATTGCATAGTTGTTGGTTATCTAACCATATTTAATATTTTTGCTTGAAAGACATCAAAGGAGACGAGCAAAATACAAAATGAATTGAATGAGAAATCATCAGAAATAAAGCATCTGCAATTTGAGTTGACTAGACGGCAAAACGAAGAATCAGCCGAGGCTTTTCATAGCTTGAAAAGACTAATTGAAACCTTAGAGAATGAAAATACCACTCTTAAGGTTAGATTTATGCTTTATTTATTTAATTACAATTTACAAAGTTTCTATTATCTTATCACTCAAAAATTGATAATGTTGCTTTTCTAATATTTTGCTTGAGAAGCACTCTGATAAGATCTTTTCTACTTATTATTAGATGGAGAAGAGTGAAATTGAGGCTGCTCTTGGAAAAAGCAGGAAGTCTTTCACTGAAAAAATGTTGTCGGATGCTTTGCATATTCAGAAAAAGGATTTAAGCAGCATCAATGATGTGAGCCAAAACTCTTTAGGAATATGTGCTTTACAGGTTATGCATTTAGAATCATGCTAATATTTATTTTCTACTTTACTTTTTGGGGCCGGACCATTGGCTTTTGGTAACAGATGCCAGATCATTCTGACAATTTTCCTGGAAAGGAAGAAATGGAAAGATCCTTACAAAAGCTAAGTAACGATTTAAAGGAAACGCGGCTGGACAGGGACAAAGCATTACAAGAATTGAGCCGCCTTAAGCAGCATTTGCTGGAAAAGGTTTGATTCTTTTCCTTTGTCTTTGTTTTCTACAACAGCATCAATGATGAGTAGGCATGACATTCAAGAGGCTTGATGTTCCAATTACCTTAAAATATGTTTATATTTATATAAAATATGCTTTTGTGATACATTTTTTGTGTGAAATAATTAAATTTCACAGGCTTCTACTCCTGTTAGCTGACAAAACATAGTTGACTATATTTTAGTATACAATTAGACTGAGACACATCAAATGTATCCACATTGATTGTTGGATTCTTGCTAATTAGTAATGCCGAATTTCCATTACAATGTTTTCTTTATACCAATCATATGGATTTTGAATAGTATATTCTGTGGTCATGATAACATCAAATAGCTTGTTTGGTTACAAGCCAATGCATATTGAGGTGGAAATTTTTTAGTTGATCAGTACAATCCAAACAATAAATTTTCTGGAAAATATTTTGGTAAGTTTTTTGCTTTCCGAAATTCATTTTGCAGTGAATGGAAATAATTGAGAGAAGTAAAATTTATGTTGAATAAAATTGATTCTAGATGTGAGACATACAAAATATAACCACATTTGCCCTTTAAAAGTGATATTACTTTACCATCCAAACAAAATCATATCTTTCAAACTCACAAACAAAATTTTCTAACCTTAGTTCTTCAGAATTAGTTCTTTCAGAATCAAATCTTTCAAACTCAATTCTACCACTAAAACAAATGGACCCTAACTGGTGCAATCATATGCATTGTAATGATAAATATACTACTTTTTTGTTTTCCTAATAGTGAATGTGGTTATGATTTAGTTTCTCCTGTTCTGTAATTTGGATGGATTTGTTCACCTATTAATTTTGTCATTTTTGTGATAATTTTGGCTGACATTTAGCATTCATTTATTTGATAAGACTCTAATGGGAAGTATACTTTTTTCTACATTATTATCTGAGTGTAGAAGAGTTCCAGTTGCACTGTCTTAGATAGATTTAGTGTACGAATATCAACTTGTCTGCAGCACCAACAATAATTTACTCGTTGCTTTTCATCCAGGCATCCGAGGAAGCAGAAAAAATGGATGAGGATAGTGTAATCATTGAAGAGCTTCGTGATAGCAATAACTATTTAAGGGCTCAGATATCACATCTTGAGAGAACTCTGAAGCAAGCAATTGCAAGTCAGGAGGAACTGAAGATGGCAAACAATATTGAAACTCTAAAGTCCAGGGAAATCATTGATGACCTGAACAAAAAGCTTACGAATTGTTTGAGCGCAATAGATTCTAAAAATATTGAACTTTCAAATTTACAGACAGCTCTTGGACAGTACTATGCTGAAATTGAAGCCAAGGTATACAAACATGCTGCCTTTCCCTTTTTATTCATAAATTAACAGAATTGTTGGGATGTTAATTTTCCCTCTTACTGTTTTATGTGAATACTTTTGTAAGTCTGTGTACTTGTGTCAATAACTTTGAGTAATTTACATGTGCTATTTTGTTATTCCTTAGGAACATTTAGAAGAGGAGTTAGCCTGGGCAAGAAAAGAAACAACTAAGCTTTCTCAACTGTTGAAAGTATGGCTCTCTCGTTCTCTAAATACAATATATGGACCGTATGGACACGCTTTTATTACATTATATGCCATTTATATTTGTTGATTTTGTGCATTCTGTGTTATTTGCATTGTTCCCCAAAGTTTTGCAAGAGTATTTTATCTAGTTCTTTTTCTTAACTCAAGGAGAAAAAAGTTACCTCCTTGGCATTTTTTTTTTTTCGGTATGTAGATTAAATGGTTATTCCTATTACCAGGATGCAGATCAGAGAGCAGATGTATCAAAGGCCGAAAATGATGAAACTTTGGCCAAGCTTTCCCAATCTGAGAAGGCACAAAGTGAATGGAAAGCTAGAGTAAGCAAGCTTGAGGAAGACAATGCCAGATTGAGGCGTGCTGTTGAGCAGAGTATGACACGGTTAAATAGAATGTCAGTGGATTCAGATTATCTCGTTGACAGGTTAACCTGCTTGTGCTCTTAGTATGTTTTTCTTGCAAAATCTGCTTGACCATGTGATTTCTGATAAACTTATGAAATCCTAGACGTGCAACTATGTTTATTACTTTTCCCTTCTTTTTTTAAAAGGATAATCATTTGAATCTTGTAAATATGAATTTGTGCTGAATTTAGACTTGTGATAATTTGATGATTTCTATCATTCTGTTGCTTCCGTTTGATACAGTAACAGTAGACTGTTATTCTAATATAAATTGTACTGGTTGCAGGCGTATTGTTATCAAATTACTTGTAACGTATTTCCAGAGAAATCACAGCAGAGAGGTATGAAAATCTTTTATTTTGATTTGTTTTAGTTGCACTGTGAAGGACTGGAAAGATAGCCCCATATTCTTCATTATGCATGAAATTGTCATAAATTGTGTTTGCATGTGGTTGGTTGTACATAAATGGGGAGGTGTGTGACTTAAATGGATAAGATTGCCAGGGTAGGCTTTGAAGAATTGATGATTAGACATATTTAATGCGATATTGGTTGATATTTTAACATATTAATGGGAATGTTTACAAAATTATATCCTTTATTTGCATTTGTTTCTTCTTGCAACTTGCTATGGTTGTTTTTCTTATTTTGTTTTCTTGGCGGTGGCTGTATTCTTTTATCTGGTTTGTGTGATGCCTTGGTTTGTTAATCCTCTGCTTAATGTTTATGATGTCGGGGACAGGTTTTGGATCTAATGGTTCGCATGCTAGGATTCTCTGATGAAGATAAGCAAAGAATAGGCATTGCTCAGCAAGGTGCAAGCAACGGTGTTATTCGAGGAGTTTTCCGGCTGCCTGGCCGCCTGGTGGGAGGCATTTTGGGAGGAAGTTCGACTGAAGCAGCGGCAAATGCAGGATCTGATAACCAGGTAACTTTTAATCTTAATTTTTTCCTGTTGAGGGCTATTTACACGAATCTATGGATTACTATCTAGTCGTGTGTAGTTTATAAATTCAAATCGTTGATTACTATCCTATGACAGAACCATATGATGTCCACCTTGTACTTTTGAAACTTGTGTTGATTTTATTAGTCCCAATGGACAATAGAAGTGTCGTTGCATAGAACATCTTCCACATTTATGCCGGAGAATGCTGTACAAGTTCTACTTAGACCTTATCGACCAAAACATTATTGTTTTTGTGGAAGATACTGCACCAAATTCTTGAACTTTGATATGAAGCTTTCTTACCCTGAATTTAGATTTAATCAAGTACTTTTTCCTTGCAGTCTTTTGCAGATCTGTGGGTTGATTTTCTTCTCAAGGAAACTGAAGAAAGAGAGAAGAGAGAATTATCAGGAAATACAGGTACATCTACTGAAACTTCACATGATAAAAGTCCAAATACTATTTCCACTACTCCCTCACTTCCCAATCAGAGGTTTGGATCTGTTCCACTTCCACCACTTCCCAATCAGAGGTCTGCATCTGCTTTTCCAATAAATTCAACAAATCAAAACCTCAGTCTTCTTCCTCCTAGCTACCTTCAGCGTCCTGAAAATTTTGGTTCTGACTTCTCAACAGTTCCTCTTACACCATCTGATGCCAAAACTTCTGGTTCAAACCAGATTCCGAGATACTGAAAAGACATTTGATCTTCCACTTAATCTGAGGTATATATAATTGTTTTTTAAATTGTATGCATGCGATCTTGTTCATTTATTTCTTTCTCATTCAAGATGAGAGTTCTTTTCACAAAGAGGGAGAAGGGCCAGGGGGTACTTTCAAATGTCTAAAGTATTTTTGTTTCCAATGCCTTCATTATCTCGTCATTTTTGTGTGTATTCACGCATATAATTTTGAAAAAAATCCTGTGTATATGTATAATAATATCATTCTATCTCTTCAATGTATATTATACACTTAAAATCCTGTTGCACCTGTAATATACTAGTATCATCTATTTTGTAATGCATAAACAAAATGTTTCATGTGCGTATACATCATTTAATCTAATCTTATGGTATTGAATTCAACAGTTGTTACCATAATCATCGTGCATACATTCATAGAAATATACTTTCATGTGTGTTATAATCCAGAAAGTTCAGATTCATATTTTATATAGTCACTGAGGAAAGTGATCATCATTAAATTTAGTATAAATTGGCTCTGGATATAAAATCCCAGAAAATTGCTTGGTATCCGATTGAGGTGGGTTAAGTATAGAGATGGGTAGAATGATCATAGTGAACTCGGTTGGCTCACTTGTAAAAGTGAGTTGAGTTGAGTTGGCTCACATTTTTTGAAGGAAAGTTAGCTTTTTTTTTTTGAGTTAGAAAAAAGGACCATACTTATCTACACTGCTGGATTTTGAGCAGTCAACCTGTTCCTCTCACAAAAAACGATTTTTTTTTTTATGAATAGATATAATAAAGAAGTTATATGATGTAATTTTTAGTATATTTTGTATGTATAGTTGGATAACCCATCTGATTTGACTTAAGGGCTAAGTATGTTAATAAGTTAAAAGATCATGGTTCAAGTTTCAACTAAGAAAAAAGAGGATATTTTCTACGTGGGACAGTAAAAACTGCATCTAAGGAACAGGAGGTAAGGTTTGTCCTAAATTAGGTCATGTGGGTTGGATGAATCAACTATAACCTATTTGTTTTTTTGGAAGTCAGTAAAAATGCGAAAATATATTCATAAAAAAAAACAAAAGTAATACAAATTTGAATAAATTTAAAATACGTAATAGTAATACGGGCTTCTCTTCTTTCCTTTTCTAATTTCTTTAAAAAAGATGTTGTCAGATAGAAACATTACTACCTCCGGTCTCAATTATAAATAACTTTTTACTTTTTTAAATTCAATAAATAAATAAATGATGTATGTGGTCTATAATTAAGATTACATACATCACATATTCAATGTTCATGATACAAAAAATAACAAATGGTCAGAGATATATAATATGTTCACGATACAAAAAATAACAAATGTTCAGCGATATATAACATGTCATCCTTTAATGTCGCAATGCTTGGAAAACAGGGGTGGAAACTCCAAACTGAAGGCAGTAGCTTAGTTTCAAAAATATTCAAAGCTAGGTACTACCCGCATAGCAGCTATCTGGACTCAAAATTGGGTCATAACCCAAGCTTTGTATGGCGTAGCATTTTCAGTGCCAAAGTGGTTGTACGACAAGGGGCCCGTTGGAAAATTGGTACAGGATATAACATCCCTATTGTTGGAGAACCCTAGATAGGGACAGGTACAAGTATTCCCCCTGTGGGCCCCGAGATGCTGGCACTTAAACAGTATTCTGCTGGAGATCTGATTGACCACAACACTAAGGCTTGGAATGACCAGTTAGTTCAAAACCTGTTTCCTATCGAACGAGCTCAAAGCATCTTGAATACTCCCTTGTATCCTCAGGTCGAAGCAGATCGATTGGTTTGGAAGGCTGAAAAGAATGGTTGTTACTCCGTCAGAAGTGCGTATCGCATCTGCATTGAGGAGGTTATTAATAACGAGCACTTTAGGAAACCCGGACACTGGAGTGGCATTTGGAAGCTGAAAGTACCCCCAAAGGTTAAGAACTTAGTCTGGAGAATTTGTAGAGACTGCTTTCCCACGAGAGTCAAGCTCAAGAATAGAGGTGTCAATTGTTCGACAGTTTGTGTCGCATGTAATGACCCCCATGAGGATAGTTATCATATATTCTTCCATTGCAAGACAGCCATAGATGTCTGGAGGTCAGCTAATGTTTGACATCTTATTTCGCCGCTTCTGAATCTCTTTGATAATGCGCCAGACATCATATTTAATCTCTTGCAACGGGTATCATCTGCTCAAGCCGAATTCATTGTCACCATTTTGTGGAGCATCTGGAAAGCCAGAAATCTCAAATTATGGCAACAACTGTCAGACTCGACTGTCACTATTCTCGAAAGAGCTAAGCATCTGCTGGAAGGTTGGAGGACTTCTAATCGCAAGCTAGACATATCAAGATATGTTCCCCCAGCTGCATCTACAGGCTTTAATCAGCTCACTGCCCAGAATGTGGAGAACAGGGAAAGGGATACCAGATGGATGAAACCGAGGAGCGGGAGGTTTAAATGCAATGTTGATGCCTCTTTTTCTAACTATGCAAACAAGATAGGAATAGGCATGTGCATTCGTGATTCAGAAGGGAATCATATCCGCTCCAAAACCATGTGGTTTACTCCTTTGTGCTCCGTTGATATCGGAGAAGCGCTGGGACTTTACCATGCAATTCGATGGATTCACGAACTTCAACTCACAAATGTTGATTTTGAGGTCGATTCGAAAAAAGTAACTGACTATTTCAATAGTGGTCGTGGAGATATCACCGAATTTGGCTCTATTATGGAGAATAGTATTCACTTTTGTAATTCTTACTTAACAAACTCTCATGTTGAGTTTATTAGGAGGCAAGCAAATGCGGTTGCCCATGAATTAGCTAAGGCAGCCACACATAGTTCTAGCTTCCGTGTCTTTGATGAGATTCCAGCATGTATCACCACTTTAATTCTTAATGAAATGATATAAGCTTTCTTTTCTTTCATAAAAAACACGTGACAAGCGAGTAGAGATCTTTCTATTTCTTAGAAATAAATGGAAATCACAATTACTATATTTTAATGTATAAATGTCAAATCAATATCACCATTTTTTTTAAAAAATAATATACATTTATGTCACCGATTTACTTCTAAATTATGGTAACACGGACAAGCATGCCTTTTCATGAAACCAAATCAACATGAAGTAACGCGTAGTGAAAGTATGATCGCAAATCGCAAGTGCTTCTAAGTGCGATTTGGGTTTTGCGATTACGCCTTTTTGCGAGTACGGTTTTTTGCGATTAAGTTCCAAAACGCAAGTGCTACTTGCGATTGGCTGGGGGAATCAGAACGATAACCGATTGAGGCAGAATTATGAGCGCTCCGACTTTTCTGGAGGGGTTTACGTTTGCGGCACATCGCGCGAGTATGGAGGTTAAGGATAAGCCGCCGAACAACGTTGGAAAACAACAATCAGAACAGGGTGTCGATGGGAATTAGAAGAAGAAAGTATCTTTTAGAGATATATTGGCGGAGGGACGACAGAAGGCACCAACAAAGGAGCGGGTCAACCTTGTTGAAAAAGGGTTGGTGAAAATTGAGTACGAGGGAGGTAATAAACTGCTTCCGAAGGTTTTTCTCGATGAGAGTTATTTCCAAGATTTGTGCCATCCATGGAAGGATGCAGTGGTGGTGAAACTGCTAGGAAAGAATGTAGGATGCAATGTCCACAAGGACCGGTTGACGAAAATGTGGAAGCTTCAAGGTCAGTTTGAAATCATGGATGTTGACCAAGTGTTTTACATGGTGAAATGTGACATGCTAAGTGATAGGGAGAAGATGGTAACGGAAGGGCCATGGATGATGTTTGATCATTATTTAGCAGTTTCTCAGTGGCCCCTTGAGTTTGCTGCTCCAGAGGCGAAAATAGAGAAGAAATTAGTCTGGGTTCGTTTTCCAGGGCTAAACTTGCTATATTATGATGAGAGTTTCCTCTTGGCTATTGCTTCCACAGTGGGAACTCCAGTTCGAGTGGACAAAAATACTTTGAACGTGGAAAGTTTCCACGTATATGTGTTGAAATTGATCTCACAAAACCAGGCATTGGTAAGGTTTGGGTGAACGACCATTGGTACAAGGTTCAATATGAAGGGTTGCATATTATATGTGCGTCTTGTGGGTGTTATGGGCACTACACTTGTAATTGTGTCCAGAAACCTTCTGCAAACTTGTCCTAAGGAATAAAGTCGATGCAAGATGGTATGAGTCAACCAGTGGATAAGGAGGGGAATACAACAGTTACGGCGGCGCAAATGGTGGTTACCTGTAACTAACACAACTAATGTGGAGAAATTAATGGCAAATGATAGGATGACCAACTAGCAACTAGGAAGGATGAGGATTCCATCCCTAAAGTGCATGGTGAATGGATGATAGTGTCAAGGAAAAAATGCACGAGTGGGGCACATAATCCAGGTGGAAAACGAGTTACTACGGGGACCACAAATCTCTCTCCTAGTAAAGGGAATTTTAATACCAGGAATAAGACCAAGGCTACAACATGCAATCCATAGCTAGGCAAGGGTTAGGGAAAAATTTAGAGAAAGTGAAAAAATGCAGACTTGATATGGTGGCCCAAGGAGAGAACAGTATAGGCCCGATATTTCTCAAGGGGGCTGCTGGCCCCGACTTTAAAGTGGTTCCAAAGAAAGACCCGTCTCTTTTACATCCAATGACCGCTACAGGAATGATTGGATCGGATAGAGGAAAGATTCTTCCAGAGAACAGGTGCACAAGAAAGAGCCTTTGAGCACTGCCATCGACCCAGATGGTGGTTCCCCGTGAGAGTCGCCGCCGGATGAAGGAAAGTTGGAGACAACTTATGTTGATGCTGAAGTGGAAATGGAGCAGGAAACTCCCACTAATTGGGAGAATCGCTGGCAAAACATGTGCCAGTAAGTGTGTAATTCTTTGTATCCTTCATCAATCTCCTCTTTTTATTGATGATAAGATTCAAATATGTTATCGTGCTCTCCTGGAATATTTGGGGAGCTCTGAATAAAATTGCAAAGAGACATTTGATAGATTTGATACGGAGGTATTCTATCACTTTTTCATTGTGATGGAGACACGTGGAGCTTTTCAGAAAACACAGAGTTTTTGGAGTGCAGCAGGGTATTCAAAAGTCGAGGTGGTGGAATCCCGTGGTCAAGCGGGAGGTATTTGGATTATGAAAACAGGTTGGAAGCACAGTGGCTGCCTCTGTTGCAAATATTCACTGTGATACTATTACGCTTCATCTATCTTTGGGGAACAACTCTTGGTTTCTAACAGGAATGTATGCTAGTCCTGTTTACTAACCTCGGGCGGAATTATGGTCGCATCTCACCGACTCAAAGACATGATTGCAGGGCCGTGGTTTATTATAGGGAACAGAATTATGCTCCCAAGTGAACAAAGGGGAGGAAACTTTAATCAGACCAGGGCTGATGTTTTGCTTCGAACTATGGATACATGTCAGTTATTTGATATCTCTACGACTGGTGGAAAGTTCACATGGGCGAGGAATTATGTATGCCAAAGAAGAGTGATGAAGCGGCTTGATAGAGGTGTGGCAAATATGTCCTGGTGGCTTGCTTTTCAGGATGCTTACAACTATGCCGGGAAAGCTAGTTTGTGACATTCATTGTAACTCAAATAAGTTGTGGGTCTATCTGCTTCGACACAAGTATGTTGGTGAAAAGTTCTTTCTTGATATGCCGATAACCTAAGGTTCCACTGTGTTGCATTCTATTATGAAAGCAAAGGCAGCACTTCAAAATGGGTTTGACTATAGACTGGGAGATGGATCTTCTTCCTTTTGGTATGTGCCATGGACTAAATTTGGGCTATGTGAACAAGTTTTATATGTTGATATTCATGATGTCCACTTGACAATAGTTGATGTGATTCAAGATGATACTTGGGGTGTTGGGTCGCTTATATACCCAACTTCCTTCTCTTGTAGCCGAGGCTATTTGTGGCACCCCGGTGTGTTTGAATGGTCGGATTCGGGATGGCTTTACGTGGAAGGGTAATCTGGATGGTATTTATTTTGTGAAAGTTGGGTATAAGTGGCTTCTGAAGTGGAACGTAAGCGAGGATGAGGTCGGATCGTGGAAGTGGATTTGGGGTTTAGCTTCTCCTGAAAAGATTAAATTTTTATATTAGACAGTTTGTCATGATGTTGTTCCTACGAGGTCGTTGCTGCACAACAAAGGTATGTTAGACACTAATAACCGTCATGCACTGTTTTCACGATTGTCCGTTTATTAAGCATCTTTGGCTTACTCTCGGATTCGACAATATTAACTTATATTTGGGGAATTCTATGGTCACCTGGCTCAGACAAGGCGCGTTTAGTGCAAATAATCATTTATTCTCTGCTGCTCTTTGGTGGATTTTTTGCGCACGAAACTCACTTTGTATGGAGAATGAGATAATTTCTATTTTCTCCTTGAAGGTAAAAATTTACAATTTGGCAGCCCTTCTTCGTTCTGTTTTCTCTCCGGCTTTATCCACGGATATAGGAGGTCGTTATATGACTTGGCATCCGGAGGAAAGTATGGTCGTTGTCTTGAATGTTGATGGCAACAATTTTGGAAATCCCGGAATATTTGGTTTTGGTGGCGTTCTTCGTAGGAATGATGGCAGTCGGCTATACGGGTTTGCTGGATATGTTGGTATTTTCACGATCATACATGAAGAGTTGTTGGCTCTGTATCATGGCTTGAAAGCAACTTGGGAAAGAGGATATAAGAATGTTATTTGCTACTCTGACTCGACTCTGGCTGTTCAGTTAGTTTCAACCATGGTGAATCCTTGGCATCATTATGCGGCAATTATCAGTAATGTGCAAGATTTATTGCAAAAGAGCTGGAGCGTCCAGTTAAAGCATTCTGTTAGGGAGACGAATTCGTCCGCTAATTTCATGGCTAAACTTGGAGAGGAGTTGCAAGTTCTGAGGTTTGACGTGAGTTTTTGGAGCCAACAGAGGGTTTGCTTCTGTTGCTGCAGGCTGATGCCCGGCGAGAGATGTATCACAAAGACTAGTTTTTAGCTGTTTTTTGATTATTTTCTCTTTGTTAGCTTCTTTTCAACAAAAAAAAAAAACATGCCTTTTCATCGAGATTTATGAAAGCTGTAAATTGTAGATTCCAACTCATCTTGAGTTGAGTTCATCCTCCCCGCACAACGTCAAAACAAGCACACTAATAGAGGCAATGTGAATATTGAAACCAGAAAAAAGCATCAATGTTGAATTTCGGTATGAATTGCATGCAAGTTCATCCAATGATATGGAAAGTATTAGTTTCTATTTATGTGCTTATTGTTCCCAATCCAAGTCAATCCAATTATGCACCTAATCTAGATTCATCGGATCCTAAAATAGAGGAGGATAGGTTCATCTCTTTGCCAGATGACCTATAAAATACAGACACTGAACACGATACAGACACCGACACAACTATATCAATAACAATTTTAAAAAAATGATGTAATTTAGTACAATCATGTCGGTCTATTTCGAGAATTATTTGTGAACAGATGAAGCAATGAACAAAAAAATAAATTTTGAACATGCTTATATCATAAAGAAAAGAAAGCCTTAAATAATTGGTATACACTGCCAAATCGTCTACCTTAATAGAAATACGCTTGACAAAGGACGGTTGTTTCATTGTCGGAAAAATTATTCCAGGGAATATTGTTGTTATACTATAAAGTCCAAATTTGTCATAAAGTTAGAAATTTAAGTATGAAATAATACCATGAATAAATAATATCCACATTTTCTATCAAAGAACCAGGTTGCCTTTGTTTTTTCTTGAAAAATTTGTAAACTTATGACACACACTCCCAAATAAAAGAGATTAATGTCTTGATTTGCAAAAGTATCCCGGGAGAAATTTGTTTATGTCCTTAAAATAATAAGAGAATAACATGACATATTCACTCAATCAAGTTTAGCATAAATGAATAAAAACAATACCTTTACCTAGATATTTTTAAAATAACATGAATCATCGGTGCATTTCCAAACATCTTTCGCAGCACGAAAAAATGAAAACCCAAATATTTTAATCATAAAACTTTTAACATGAATATTAACTTTCAGCAACATACCAGCAAAGTTAATCAATCAAGGACTATAAGATGTCCAAACAGTGTAGCCAATAAAATCCATTTGCAAAATTTTAAACTACATCTTCCCAAGTATCAATACCTGCCTGGAAACAATTCAAAAAAGGCTATGTATAAAAACATTCAAGAGTGAAGCCTCTTCTCTTCTAGCCGGAGCACACATTCTTAAACACTAAGCTAATTTTCCTTTCAACACACCTTTTGGGATCTTACTCAAGACCTTACTCAAGACCTTTTCATCAAACACGGCATACTGTTTTTTAATCTCGATGAATGCTTTTTCGGCCAGGGGGTCTATCTTGTCCTCATACTTATCATACACGAAAGGAACCGTATGTAACAAAACAAAAGCTGCAAATGAAGAATGTGCAGATCAGTGAAAATTCAGTTCACAAGAGAGAAAAAACGTATAAAATCAGTTTGATGGGAATTATTCTTACTTATGTAGAACAGGGTCAAGAAATTGCTCCAGCTCCCAACAATTGATAGAATCCACAAGCCAAAAATTACCTAACATAAAATCAACACCAAAATCCTTAGCAGAAGTCAATAACATGACAACAGTTTAGTTCTTTACTAAATTATACTATCAGTAGATGATGAACCAAAAATGCAAGCAAACATCTTCGAAATTATTTAAGTAATTATAGTTGGCATGCATTTAGCCCCCATCATTCATTCACTTATGAAAATAATATTTAATATGCATATATTATTGACTAGCAAGTTCAAAGGTTACGTACAATGAGGAATTTCTTCACATCTTTTCCAGAACCAATATTATGCAAAGCAGAAAATCCTCGGTTGATTTCAATTCTCAATGCAGAAGCAATCTGCAGAAATGGTTCCTCAGGAAGATGAACAATTGGGATGTGAGGTGGAGTCCTACAAAACATTATTTGATATTCATCACATGCAAATGGTTAGATAGGAGCTTATTCTAACACGCATAATTGTGCTTTGATTCAATAGATCAACAAGTTCTGAAGAGTCTTACTTGTGAACAAATGTATGAGCATTGGACCACAAAAACAACAGCGCAAGCACCAGAATCAAAATGTGACAAATGAGAGTAAGAAAATGATATTCAAGCAGCTCAAAAAACACCCAAATAACAGTTGCTATCCCGAGTGTACCAGCAGATAACTTCTTGTTCTTCCATAAGAACACATCAGCAGCTGCAATTCACAATTGCCCATCAGATAAATACGCAATAATACAACAAAAACTAAAATTTCAGCTATTCTTTTAGAGACATACATCATGATTCATAAACCAGTAAAAACAGAGAACCAAATCAGCAAAACCATAACACTAAAAAGTAAGAATCACATAATTCCACAAATCACCATGTTTCGACATTTTACATCTTACATAAATCACAATTCATAGATATGATTCAATTGAATAGCTAACAAAGTTACAAAAACAAAACAAGAAAAAATATTGACTAGCTAACAAAAATAATTGGCCATGATTCATAGATTTTTTTTTGTGTTAACCCTTTGATTCCTATGGAACAAGGCCCTAATCCAAAGTTAGGTCGGAGGTAAAGTCTAAACAAGAATTATTCCACACACAAATCGCACTCGGTTTTCCCAAATGATTCGTCCCTCAATAACAGCTCAATTACTTAGTTCCATGATTCAAAGATACAATTCAATAAACAATCTAACAAAAAAAAACCACTAGAAAAATTGATCACAAATAAATACTCGTTCAGATTCAACACTAGTCAACAATAGTAAACATTGAACACAAACAGCAACAGATTTCAATTCATTATTCAATGTAATACATAAATACTAAAAAAAATCATAACCAATCACAATTTTCATTCAGATGCAATATCATAAACCAAAATGTAGCATTCAAAATATCAATTTCTTTCACAGATCTCAACGAAAACAACTAAACAGTAAAGATAGATAGAGATTCATACGCTTTCCGCCGCCGAGGACGGAATGAACAGGCTTCTCCCTTCCAAAAAGACGAAAAACCTTCTCCTTAACCGATTCAATGACCGGTTTCTTATCCAAATCAGAATGAGAATCAGAATCGGAGGATGAATCATCAAAATGAAGCTTCTCGGTAATCTTCTCAAGCAACGAATCGCCGCCGTCACGATCCACCGTCACGGTGCTTTTCTCCGATTCGTCAGCCATTTTTCAACGAAACCCTAAATCTCAGGAAAAAGGTTTGAAAATTGAAGGAAAAAAAAAAAGTCTCTTTCGGTTTTGGAGAGAGTGGAGTGTGGTTAGAGGTGAGAATCTCAGTGTGGGTTTATATAGTGTTGTGTTTAATGAGGTTTGGTTCCGAACCTCAGGTTCGGGTGATTTTGAATCGAGTAAGAAAAGGAAAACGTGATAACGGCGTTTGTGGTTTTATTTGGAAGATTTTATGACGCCGTTGAGAATTTGACGGTAATACATGTGCTTACTTAACTGCTAACTCTACTGCTTGTGTTCAGTAAATTTTTTTAGAGGGTGTTCAGTAAAAGTTGTTACTGGTTTTAGTAATTTTGTTTTTGGTAAAAATTTACTATATGATATTTTCCATATAATAAATATAATATAATTATATTATGCTATGAAATAGGAATTGACATCTATAAAAAAAGTAATTCAATGTTTACCAAAAAAATAATAAGGAAATTACATAAATGTTTTTATGGAAAAAAGAAAATAATGAAAAAGGACTTAAATAAATGTTAATTAAGATTAGTTCAGCGGAAAATTTTTATTATCTTTTCTTGTTTAAAAAAATATTTCACTAAATATCAAATATAAGCTAAAAAACTCATTTTATTTTGTGATAAAAAAACAATAATTTTTTAATTGTCATGAATATAACCAAAAAGTTTAACATTCATACTACTCATGTGGCTCCTTTTAATAGTCGTTTTTGAGTTATGCAAAGTTTTTAAATAAATGATATGGTGAGTTAGTTTTAGTGGTACAATTAGCATTATTAACACTCATACTAATTAGTGAAGTAGTTAAGTTGAATAAAATTCAATAAATAAGAGTTTGTTATTAGATAATTAACACTCTTATAATAGTTGAATGACGATTATTTTGAAACAAAAAAAATGTTAAGTGACAATTTTTTTGTTAAATTGCAATTAAAATGAGACGGAGGAGTACATTGCATGTATCAAAAGTTAGATTAATTTTTATGTATTAATGATGTGAAACTTTTTACATATACATTTAATCGAATAATGTTAAATGGATAGTTATAATGATCCTCTAAAATAAATAAATAAAATTGTAATGACATTTCAAGAACTGATTTTAAAAATGTGGTCTAATATAGCGATGTGTATACAAATTAAATTCTAAAAAATTTACACGGTTGACACATCACAATCAATTATATGAGCGACTATAAAAGTAGTTGTGATAAAAGTTAAAGAATTTTAACGACTTATTATAATTTTTTGTGCTAACCTCCGGTTCTTAGCGTGAAGAGCATTAGTAATCCAAAGTACGACTTATAGATAAGTAAAGTTTAATAAAAAAATTATTTCAACCATGAATGAAACTTGGGTTCTCCCAAAATACACTTCGTATAAATAATTATAATGGATTGATATTGTAAAACTATTTACATCAGAAATACGAATAAGGATTCATAAACAAAAATTTCACTCTAATTGATAATGTTATTCTTGAAAATAATAAAATAAGGTACTTTCGTCCCTTGTAATTTGAGCAAATTTTGGTTTACTCCCTGTCATATTATCTATTTTGTACAATAAAAAATTACGAAAGTCCAAAATCAAATAATCTTCAACTTACAAGATTGAAATCTCAAGTTTTTATTTACAGGGTGGTAAACCAAAACTCACCCAAGTGACAGAGATAAACACCATTTAACCCATAAAAATAATGTTATTTCTAAAATACATTTTAATATAGATTTTATTTTGAATTAACTCTTAGAATTAATTTCTATAAATGTTTGTTTTAATTCAAAATAATTGAATAGTCTTTTTTCATGAATAATTGTATATTCTTTTGTTGTTCATATATTATTTTTTGTTCTAGAGTAGGCCAGGGTAGAGATCTGCCAGCGAAGATGCTCGTGCTAGGAAGAGCCAGACACGACAGATGAAAGATTCTGCTGTGAAGGAGTTTGTTCTCTAACAAGGGAAAAGAGACCTTCAAAACAGATTAACACTCTAATGCTCAAGTCAGTGAAAAAAATGAGGAGGAAAGCATGTGAAAAGCGGTGAAATTACGATCATACATTGAATGTGACGTTGAGTTACGCTTTTATAGCTGGAGACGTTGTAACCGTCTCTTAGAAACCCAATGCAAAGTGTGGATAAAGCCATTAGAGATTGATCTGACGACCATGATCTGTTATGATTCTTGGTTAATGAGTCAGTTAGTATTGGGCCGACGATGTGGGATTCAACCCAGTCTTGAACATCTTTACTTAGGATAAAGATATTCGAGTCTGACAACCCAAAAACACCTCTTAAATGAGATGATAAAGGATATTGAGATTTGAATAGTTGCTCACATTAAATATAATCATATCTTTGAATTGAGATTTGAATATTGAGTATTTACATTGCGAAAGAATAACCTCCTTTACCGGACCAATTTGTTGGCTGCTGAACTTTTTTTTTTAAAATAATTTTACAATTTCTTCGAGGGATAAATAATTTTACTTATAATCGAAGTTAATTTGTTTTACGTCATAATCTAGTTATTTGCTTGTCAAATAGTTTAGTGGCTAGATTCATATATTATAAATGTGGATAAGCGGAGAATCCGTGATTTAAACTTGAGCCCATGCATCTCAATGTCCATAAAGCTACCAACTGAGTTGTAATTAAATGACTATGTTATAATCTAGTTATTTAATTTTTTTATAGAAGAATTTAGTTTTTTTGGCAAAAATAAACGATATTTATTTAAATTGATTGAATACATCGATACACTATAAATTCAAAATCGATAAAAACAAAAAAATAATAAATCTGCGAACATGTTAATAACATAAAACAACAGTGTACATATGTCTACACATATGACTATATTCAAGTATTCATAATATTCATATTTATGAATCTGCAATGTTGACAACACTAAAATCATTGATTAAATATGCACTTGATCAATGTCAATCGTTCAACCTAAATCAAATAAACATCGTACTAAGATGAGAAATCATAAACATTCCGCACAAAGACAAAAAAAATCAAAACAAACAGAGTCGTACTAAGATGACAAAATTACAAAACAAACAAAAGAAGACTGAAAATACGTGAAAATTACCTATTTAACTAAAAGAAAAAGAAAAACAATCTAGATGAGTGATTTCATGTCAAATTTGATGATAAATCACCCTTTTTTGATAGATAAAAAATAAAAGTGATGATGGCTGGAGTTTAGGAAGGAGAAAAGAGAAAGCTCAAAAATAAATCTAGTTAATTAATGATTGTAAGATTTTTTTAATTTTTTTTTGAAAGATGATTGTAAGATAAATAGTGGCCTGCTTTATCAAAATCAAAATATAAAAATAAATAGTGGCGTGCATTATGAGTGGGTGTAGAGTCACCGGCGGTCACCTCTTTCGGTTACTAGCCATTGAAAACAACGAATAGCTTTGCGTTTTGGACGGCTACTAGATTTTCATATTTATTGTAGTTTTGGTCTTAATTCATATTTTTTACACAAAAAATGGTGATATTTTGCAGTAAAAAATGTGACTCTTGCTTTTTTAAAAGTGGTGTTTTCTCTTGAGATTTATCGTAGTTTTTGGAGTAATATTTAGACAATATCATCACTTTCAAGGTAAAAAATCATCCACTTTGGGATAAAAAATTTAAATCGGGACTAAAATTGCAATGAATGTGAAAATTAAGGATCATGAAGTTTGATTTGAAAAAAAAAAAGAAGTCTATTTTTGTGAATCAGATAAAATAGGGGGGCCTAAAAAGAGCAATTAATTATTTTGTTATGAAAGAATGCTCTTGGTTTATAAAAAAAAATGCTCATAGTCTATTCAATTTGAAAAGCTGTACGTGAGATATAACCAAATTTAGTATAAGCTTAATTTTTAACTGGATGTTTGATTACTTTTTATTAGTTCCTTCGTTAGAGATAATTTTAATCGAGATGTTTTAGATATTAAATATGAATATTTTTCTAATCAAGATTCAAATTTTGATTTATCATGTCGTAAAAATTTAGCCATTTCATATAAAAGGCATACAAATTCAAATGTGGTTTTTTTTCTTTCTAATTGTATCATTTATATAAACTATTTTTTTATAATTTAACCATTTTTTAATTGCTTAGATAATTGAATTTTTTAAATATTTATACTTTTTTTTAATAAAAAGATACTAAGTTTCATCGTAATATTTTTTTCTTTTTATATTTTACCTTTCATTTAAACTTTTCTTTTTTACCATTTATCCTCCCTATTAATCAAATAACTCAATGTTGTTAAATAACCAAATAAATATTCTATAACTATTCTATTCTATATTTGAAGGAAATACAACATAATGATCCTTCTCGGACAAATGTTGAGAATATTGAAAATGTTGATGACACGAAACATGATGATTATTGGTTAATTCGGCCAGAATGCATGCGTAACATGTTCCAGAAACACATTTGAATACAGAGACTGCAGCGGTGCCTCCCCCACATCGTTGTCCGGTGTTTTAGAAAGACATTGAATTACTTCATCAAATAAGAGTTATGAAAAAAAAAAACAATTCAGAAGAATCATTTACGCCTTATTTAACAAAGAAACAGAAGCAACAACTGAAACAACAACAACTAAATCGAGCAGCATATCAAACCCGTTCTAAGGATGATCTAACCCCACCTGAGCAATGAATATTTTTTATTGGAACATTAGAGGTATAGGTAACTATAAGTCAAGAGTTGGTCTTCAGAACCGGTGGCACAATATTGCCTTCACTTAGGGCTTTAGGTTATCTCCTCTCACATTTACCGTGAAGGAAATTGATGCGCCGACATGCTCGTCAATATGGGTCAAGTTGTTTGCCCTCTGTTATTAGTGATTATTTCTTTAGGGACCGTTATGGTTTTACCGAATTTTCGCTTCTTTTAGAATGTTTTTGTTTTAGCAATTCCTTGCCTTTTGAGGGAATTTGGTTTGGTTCCCCCTCTTGTACATACTTTTCTACTTTTTTTTTTTAATAATTTTTTCGAGTTAAGCGACAGAGAATATGAGTTTCTTAGAGATGCCAACCTAGTTGGGATGTCTAAGTTTCTCCTTGATGCTTGTCCTTTCTCATGACTTATTGAAAAAAATACAAAACTTTGATGTGGATTTTTCTCTTTTCAATTTTACCCTCTATATAATTTATTTTATATACAATCCGATCTTTCTTTATTTATTTAAATAATTGAAATTTTTATATATCTATATTTTTATACAAAGAGATACAAACTTTTGACGTAACATTTTCCTCCTAAATTAATTTATACTATTATTTTAGAATTCAAAAAGTCAAGAGTAAATACTACAAAAAGTAAATAATTACACACACACAAATATATATATATATATATATATATATATATATATATTCTTTTAATTATACTATATATCCAAACAAAATAAATGCTTTTTGCATAAAATCTTAACTTCAAAGTTAATTTTGATTTAGCCACACAAAAAAGGAATTGATTCTGTCATAAACACCACTTTCGTAAATATGTAGAGTTAAATATATTTTTTAGATTCTATAAAATTTTCAAAATCAATAAAATTTTCAAAATCATTGATTTAAGCATTGTTATTTCAGTCACTATTTTTTTTTTCCAAATAAAATACAACCTTTAATTTCGAACTTTGTATGTATACATGGCTATACGAGTTATGACCACAAATAATCTTCTTTAATTTCTTATTGCTTTTTTTTGTTGAAGGATTCTTATTGCTATAATAGTTAGATATTGATTTTTTTTTCTTCCATATTTAAGTTATATTAATCTAGGGAGATGGACTCAAGTGCTTTCACACATCAATTACAGAATTAGGGGGTCTTGCTGCCTCCAATTGTTTCTCTTATAGACGTTAGGAATTAGGGAGGTAAGGGAGTTATCCAACCCTTAAAAGTTTGTTTGAAGGGGAGGTACGTGTGTCAACCTTGGAGGAGGTTAAGGTGGCGGATCTCTGACAATGGTGGATGATCTCTCATCTCTGGGCACAGTGGTGGTGCTGGACTAAGGGGGATGTATGTGCAAAATGCGTTCCGAAGTAGTAGGAAGATGAGAGATAACTGAATTAGGGTAAGTCATACTTCTTAAATAGGAAGTTAGTGAGGCTCCTTCATAGACCTTATATCTTTGTGTCATAGGGCAACGAGTTCAAATATTAATTCGGTCCGTCCAACATCCTAATAAATCAATATAATCCTAATCGATAAATAGACCTAACTATTTAAGAGGATTGAGTACACGAATAGCCTCATATAGGTAAGCCCAGTCATACTGGTACATAACACAAATGTAGTCGGCCCTCCTATTTATACTCACTTGACTATCCTTGCATAGTATCAACTCAATATTATGGACAAAATATTTGGTAGCAAACACCACCCTCGAGTGTGGTTCCAATGGGAAAAGACACTTCGAGTGAGTTGATAGACACAATTGTGTTTGCTACCAAATATTTGCAGGCACAAATATTTGCAACATTTTTCTTTTCTTGGTGCCTGAGACGAAGAACATACCAATGGAGTATCATAGAAAGTCATTTGTCTAAACAATATAAGATTAGCAGATCTTGAAACTTATATAATGTAAGTATTAAATTTGCTATGTAGATTTCGTAAGTTAAAGATAACTCGTGTTTACCCTACTCACTTTTAGAATACACTATGTTAGCTATAGAAAAATTTACATTGTTTTATTTCAAATAATGAGACCATGTAACAGTACATTCAGCAAAATATGTGGGCTTGAGATAAAAAGATAGTAGAAAATTGATAGAAAGAAAAAATGAAGAAAATTGATTACGAAATAGTGGAAGTATAGTTAGAAATCTAAGTATACTCAATAATGTATTAAGAAAACATGGTCAGTAAAAAGAATGAAATTATAAAACAGAAAATATGATGAATCAATAGAAATCTAATTGCAAGAATCATACACAATAGTATGCTAAAAGTACGATAGTTCATGCTACAAACACAACAACATTTGGATTTGGAAGAAAAGAAAAACAACAAGTGTTATTTTTATTAAGGAATTAATCACTATATAGTTGAGACCATGAGTGTGTTCCTCTCTAAATTTTAAATTCAAATCTTCTCGTTGCTATGTGTCGATCCAATCCATAACTTTGGATTTAATTGAACAATCGCTAATAAAATGTAGGAATATTGGTCACCTAAATTAATCGGTTTGAGCTTCCAAAAAATAAACCATCATAGTTGAGCCTTCTATCAAAATCAGAGAAGGAGAAGTAGATACTCATATCAATATACTTAAGTAAATAGTTAATTTGTGATCACAATGTTTGCAGGCACAAATCAAATCAACATTAGCTACTTCTCATTGTCACAATCATCTTCAATAAACCTATTCCAGAACCAATGTTGCTTCCATACTCTCTCAGTCATTTCTTCAATTGGTATGTTCTTCGTCTCAGGCACCAAGAAAAGCACAAAGATGGACATGATCAAAACCCAGCCAGAGAAGAACAAGAAGATCCCAAACTTGAAGTGACATAACATAGAGAGAAAAGCCTGAGCAATGACAAAGGTGAACAACATGTTGACACAAACTGTGACACTTTGTCCAGCTGATCGAGTCTCAAGTGGAAATGTCTCACTTGGAATAAGCCATCCAAGAGGACCCCAAGACCAAGCGAAAGCAGACACGAAAGTGCACACCATGACAACAACTAGAATTGCATAGCCTTTTGAAAGATCATCAGAATGATCAGTGACCTTGATTCCAAGAATGATTGCTATCACCACTTGAGAAAAGAACATTTGTACACTGGCTTCCAACAACAACATACGACGACCAAGTTTATCGACTGAGTAGATAGACACAATTGTAGAGAGGACATTAACTGCACCAGTTATCACAGCTGAGTAGAGGGAGGCATCATTCTTGAATCCCAATGTATTGAACAACACCGGTGCGTAAAACATGATAGCGTTGATGCCGGTGAATTGTTGGAATATTTGCAAGGCGATGGAAATGACAAGTTGAGGTCGGTTCTTGCGTTTGAGAAGATTCCTAAAAGGGTGTTTAACCTCTTTAGCTACCCGACTTGCCTCACAAAGCTCCAAGAACTCAGGTTCAATGTTGTCGGTGCCACGAATCTTTTTGAGTACAGCTTTTCCTTCTTCCAAGCGACCTCGCTAAATGAGACTGTTGGGTGTGTCCACAACCAAAAGAGCACCTACTGTTAGGAGAAGTGCCGGGATACAGGCCAAACCGAGTGATAGTCTCCAACCCCATCCACCTTCAATTTTGTTGGTGCCATAATTAACAAGGTTAGCAAACAAAATTCCAATAGTGATATTGAGCTGGAACAGAATATTCAAAGCTCCACGAATTCTTGAAGGAGCAATTTCTGAAAGGAAAACTGGCACTGCCTGGTTAGCAAAACCAACACCACAACCAAGTAAGATTCTGCCAATAATGAGCACAGCAAGGTTCTGAGCAGCAGCATTGAAGGCAACTCCAGCAATGAAGAAAAATCCAGCAATCAACATGGTGAGTCTTCTCCCCAAAATGCGAGTTGTATAGGATGCAAAGAAAGTGGAAGTTAATCCAGCTAGGTACAACTGTACAAGGATGATGTAAATAACTGCAATCCTTGATTATCGTATTTGCTGTTAGTACTATCTAACTCTGCCTCCAACACTGTCTTTCTGACTGTATACTGCCGGGAAAAACTTCTTCAGAAACGGGTGCATAGATGTCACACCACCTGAAACACCAACATCATAACCGAACATAAGCCCACCGGAGTAATCTTTGCCTCGAAATCGCCTCCTGAACCACTCGTGGCGAAACTTCCGCCGGCCATGGTTTGCCTTAAAGATGTATGTATGCACGTTCAATTCAATGTAATGCAATGGTGGAGAAGAAAGATGAAAACTATAAGATAAAGAGGAAAATAGAGAGAGTGAGAAGAGAAGTGTTGTTGAGAAATATGAGTGATGCAACTTTGGAGAGTATTATAAACTTTGTTAATTCTGTTTTATTTTTTGTTACGTTTTTTCTTTACTTGGATTTGGATTTTTTGTTACGTTTACAACAAATATACCTTTTTAACGGAAGCAAAAGATAAAACCCTCTAAATATACGGAAGCAAAGATAAAAAAAATTTCTTTTCCAAAGGGTGCAAACAGCACCACCGAAAATATATTAACTAAAACGAGATCATTTGCATGTTGTCGAATAATTCATGTAAGCCGTAGTATCATGAGAACATTTGTTCTTAGTTATCATGATTATCATAGGACTATTGCTCTTTTGAGGTTCATGCTTATAATCAAATCATACAACATTACTTATACATTGCTCCCTGCAGTAGCGGAGCTAGCAATTTTAGCTAGTGGAGACACCATATATATAATTTGTAACATTAAAAAATATATTACATTTCATTTTTTAAACCAAAAATATCAATTACAATTGTCCTCTACGACTAGTCATTTTTTTGAAAATATTGAATGATTTTCTCATTTTCAATCTCAATAAAAACCTCTCTCTATATATATAAGTAATTAGACAATCATTTAACCATTGATCACCCATGTGATTTCTCAACTCAGTCTTGATAATTTTCATAGCTGAGAAAGCTCTTTCAGCCGTTGCAGTTGCCACATGTGGTATCAAAGATAACTTTAAAAGCAAATATATCAATGGATACACAATATGTTTCCTTGTCTCCACCATCTTGTTTAACATAAGCAAACCCATAACAACATACTAAAATGCAAACATATATTATAACTTTACGAACAATAAATTTTATGAAATTTTGATTAAAATTAATTTGATTTTGATTAAAGTTATAGGTATAGATAATAGATATTTTGCACTTTCGTATTGTAACAAACTATACTTATATTTTTCAATGATACCAACAATATAACAAATATAATATCTTTTAAAAATATATAACAAATATAATATAAATTCTTATATTTTTGAATGACACCAACAAAATAGCATTTTTAAGACCAAATTTGTTTAAGGGTATAATTGAAAGGAGAAAAACCAGCCCAAGACGAATACTTTCTTTATATATAGTATAGATGATCCCTTAACTACATAAAAGTTTAACTCATGATCCCTTATATTTTTTGGTTATTTTTATAAATTTTGAAATTTTTGGGCCAATTTGGAAACTTTGAGGGGACAATTATATACTTTAAAAAAATTAGGGACCGATTTGCAATTGTTTTAGAAATTTATAGTGGTCGATTTGAAAATTTTGAAAAATATGGTGACAACTTGTAAAATTTGAAAAAATTATAGGATGGAAGAAATTTGAAATTCCTAACTTTTAGGAGTCATTTGAAATTATAGGATGGTATAAATCTTAATAGGCAGATGTTGTTGAAAGTAATTTTTAACAGATTTCTCAATGTTTGAACTGAAAATCATTTCACACTTGTCCATGTTAATCTTGTCACCTGAAGCCAATTGATAGGTGTCTAAACAATCTATGATAAACTTAGCTTCTTTTGCATCTGCCTTACAGAAAAGAATACTGTCATCAACATATAAGAAAAGAAGAATCTAAGACCAAAATCAATTGAGTAAATATAGAGCATGAATAGGCAGGCATTGAACAATGTATTTCAACGATGAAGCTCATTATTGATATATATTATATTCATACGCATTTCTACAAATTTATTAACACAACACAAAAAGAAAAATCTTCTAAATGTTCAACATTTACGAATGAGCACGTTGTTAGGAGTTTGATCCCATATATTTGTAAACAAAAGAATGTCTCAAGGATTAGTCCCTCATATTCGGCGGGGGGATTACGATGTAAGATCACCTGAATGGCCTAGGAGGCTTCTCTAAAACAGCTGAAAAGAACACCTCTTGATCATCCTTATCAATCTTTGGAACAACAACCCATTTGTGCTTCTTATATCTCAACATTTTGAAAGCTTTCAAGTAATCATACAAATCTTCCTTCAAACAAAAAAAACTATCAATCCAAAGCAACCCTCCTGGCCTCAAAACTCTGTCCCAATCATACAAAACAAAATCCAAAAGCACAAAATCTATCCAACCATCAAGAAACCTTGTTGTGTGAATCAAATCAAGTGTATTGTCAAAAAATGGAAGCCTTTGATTTATAGTCAAATAAAGAGGAACAAGTCCTCTAAGAGCTACCATTTCACTAAAGGGTGCACCAAGATTAATAGTTGCTGAAACTATTGTCACATTAAATTCCCTCATCCTAGCAGCAAAAGTTCCAGTTCCAACACTAAAATCCAATCCAATTCTAATCTCTCCTAACTTTATTCCAAGAACATCATCTATAAAAAAATCAGCTTCACCTGTTTGGTTTGAAATTGAATCACCATTCAATCTCATCCATCTCGGCATCTCACGATCGGTAAGATTAAAACAATCGGCGCATTTGAAGAATCCCTTTCGAGAGTTGTTGTTGCTTGCTAGACAAGTAAAGTTCTTGCACCTATATTGACTCCATCTAACATTTCTATCATCAGGAAGTTTCCACATGGATTCTTTAATAGGGAATGGTTTACTGTATAGCTTAGGTGATCTTGATAAACACCTTCTCCTTGGTAGAGGATCACATCCATGAACCATAAGCTTTTGAGCTAGTTTCCAATCATCGTTACATATTTCTCCAATATCATAATCCATGTACTCTTCTAACTCTTCCTTCATGGAAAAACATGCATGCCCTATGCTAGTGAAGGTCGCATTCGCCCCCATGAAATTTTGTTTCCCTAATCTGTTAGGCCTGATTCTGACATATTTTCGAATCTCTTCTCTCAAAAAGTAACTAGCAGGTTCGTCATATCGTTTCTTTTCTTTCATCAAAGGATGAACGATGAAACTACTACCATTTTGATCTTCACTATGCAAAGACTCGAGTAGTCCTAATATGTCGGCAAGGAAAGCACCTTGCTTCAAAACAAATTGTGACGAAGATGACAATGAGGACGATGATGGATCTTGATGCATTTCCCTCAAGCTTTCAAGCTCCTTTTGAATTTTCTGAACCACAATTTGCACAGTTGTTAACACTTCATTTTGATTATTCCTATCTGTGCCCTCAGGAGTTGGATGAATGTGAAAAGATTCAACATCAAGAAATGATTTCAAGGAGAAGAATTTCGACATGGATGCACCAGAAAGGAGAAGAGCAATAGCACCAGCTATAAAGATGAAAATATAAACACTTCTCCATCTTTTTAACTTTGTGTTAACATTCTGTTTTGGCATTTTTCTATCTTCAGGACTTAGAATATCCAAAGATTTCATATTTTTTTTTTTTTTACATAAAAAGAAAAAATTACCTAAAGACAAAATTCTCAAAATTAACATATGAAATTTGAGATGTGAAGTTTTAGATTAAGAAATAACTAACCATATGCATCTCAAAGAGAAGATATTCATTCAGACACAACATCAAGACTGTTAATGGAATAAGGACACAAAAATAAACCATGGGATAAGATAACACTTTGAATCTGATTTTCTGGTAAGATATCAAAATCATAAAGGTAAATCAGAATGAATAAGTTGAAATAGAGGATATTGAGGTCTGATTTTCCATATTCTATAAGCATGCGCTAATAAATATAGACTTTGGCACTTGCCTAGGTGATTATTCTAGCATTGATCGATCTAGTGATTGCTTAGTAAGTACTTAATTTCAAAAAAGCAAAAAGTGATTGTCAACGCACACACAAAACTTAAATTTAAGGTAATCACAATCACAATTTACAACTTGTTGAAAATAATGTGACTGAACTGTTACACGGATCTAGAGGAAATTTAATATTAACGAGAAACTAGGAAATACATATGAAAATAAAATTTAAAAACATGTATAATGTATACTAGAGTACAGGCACATATAATGTTCTCACTTTTGGCTACAAAAAGTATGAAGTGGATGAAATAAGCAAAGACTAAATTATAATTGACTACTTTAGTCTTTAGGAGATTTTCCATAAAAAAAAATGAGAACATTTCATGAACACAAGTTAATGCGATTATATAAGTGCCAATATCACATGATGAATGGTGTATTGCATCAAGTATTCTAGTTAATCCCTTTTTTTAAGATAAAAAATTGCATCTAGCTAATCTTTTTTTATGATTAAAAAAATTAGCGGAAACACACTGCATGCATAGTCAACAAACACACCAGTCCTCATTAATAATTTACGATGAAATTTACTTATAACCTATCAATTATGAAATTTCAGACTAAAATTCAAGAGCAGAAGGCCATGTGCTGAGAATGAATTGGTACCAAATGTGAGCTGTCCAAAAATGAAAATAAAAGAAATAAAATCGTTACAATCTCATGGGAAAAAGTTAAAATATGTGTATAATCTTTTCAAGTTTCCACACAGTGCGACATGTGGGTCCAAATTAAGCATGGAGTGCTTGAAAAGAAATTGGCCACTAGTGATAGCCAAGGGCAAGGGGTAGAGTTAAAAAAAAAAAAATAAGATTAAGAACCTTAGAATCATGAAACGATTTGTAAAAAAAAAGTAAATACCTCTACAACGTTTTAACTTTGTATTAGCATAACATCCTGTTTTTGTTAATCTGGTATATCCAAGACTGAAAATATCCAAAGATTTCATGTGTTCTTACATATTTTTTTGTTATTACGTTGTTAGTACAAAGTTTTTAGTGTTGTTTAGCAATCATTAAAGATTTGTTGGGTAGACGTGGATTCATTTCTCTTACCAATCAATCCCTCGGCGTGTGGGATTCCTCCCAAATCGAATTTCCTCCATTTACAAGCTTAAACTAGGGATTGAACATTTGTTAAGGGGTTCAAATCCCTTACCAATCAATCCATTAGTATGTATTATCACATAAAAGTATACTAGATCGGAAATGAAATAGGACAGAAATATATTAAACCTATAAAGAGTTTGGCATTTCCCTAGCGGAATTTTCTCACATTCTAGTGATTGCTTAATATGTACTTAATTTCAATCATCGTGAATTAAGCTATTGTCAACGCACATGTCCTACCATTACATTTCATGTACATAAATTATATGAGGTTTTATGTTGCACATTAATACACAAATAATGCCCTTGCTGCAAAAGTACTATTAAACGTGTGGCTGAAGCTGCGCAACAAATAATAATTCAGCTGGTTTGCATAAAATTAGAAAATATTTCATGAGTACATGTGGTAAGGATTCATAATTAATTGACATTATCTTCTATATTTGAATAGCAAATTACAACTTGTTCGTGTGATTAAGGACGATAATGATATAAAATTACAACATATTACTAGGCCAAAAACAAGGACAGAACAGAAAATCATGTCCCCAGAATGCATGGTACCAAATACTAATTAACTGTCTACTAATGACGAAAACGAAATGGGTCTATTAATAATTAATAGGAAGAAGAAAATGAAATATATAGCAAATTATGGTTCTAAATAGAGCCAAACTAGATAATGTGAAAACAAAAATTATTCTTGTATGATCTATCTGTCCTATGGCTCCTGCGTGAACATAATTCAGTACTTTGAAGACCACATGTATCAAACGTCAAATCAATCAAGCTATGGTACAACAAAATGCAGATGATATTCTGTTGCAGGTACAATAAACAAAAAAGTTTAGGGACAAAACATAAACAAAAATCAAATACTATATTTTAGTATAAATTTATATCAATACATTTGATATTTTGCTTATATCTAAGATCATAGAGATCAACATATCTTTTTGGACTCAAATTAAATTGAACTAGTTTAATATAAACAATACCAAAATAGATATAATGGTTATCATTTATAATTATCTCACTTTCATTGCCGCTATCACTCGCCCTAGCCTCTATCATGTTTCATCCCACCTCATAGACTCCTTTGTCGCCCACCTAACAACTACCACGCTGCATCCTCTTCCTCCTCCTCCTCCTCCCTACCTCGCACCTCTCTCATCTAAACCATCCCTATGTCAACCTAAATTAACCTCAACCATCCTCCTCTAGTGGACTCATACTTCATTCGACGCCACTTTGAGGCTATTCTATAATCATAGGGAATAAAAATTTTCATTTTACTTGTTCTTATGTTGAATGTCAATTATTAGCCTCTTTCATTTTCGTGTTATATGCTTTGGTAAAAATACAGCATTTCCAAAATGAGAAGATCCATCCATGTGTTAGTAGGGTTCCACGAAGTGTCTTCGAGTTTGGTAATTTTAGTGACTTTGTATTTATTTCCCTCATAACTAGTCATTTTCTCTTATAAAAAATAATTTACTTTAATATTTCATCTATCAATTAAATATATTAAAGTCACAAAAACTCAATCACACAAATATTTTTCACGTTAGTGTTGTCTCCCTCCAACTTGTATATAGTACACAATTTCACTCTACGCGGCCTAAAAACACACAACTATAAGTGTGTTTGCTTGAATCTACAATTTGTTGATTCAATAATATACCCCAATTATATGATATTGGGACACAAGAGAAGCAATCACAACACCCTCTCCAACAAAAAAACAATCAGAACGAACATCAATAACAAATAAAACATAATGTTATTTGTCACAAAAAACAACCTCACGAAGGCATAACGAGTAACATACTAAGTTTAAAGTAAATCTTATTAATTCATGCATGGTCAGTTGAGACCCTTAATGATACCTTGATGAACATCTTTGATCTAAGTTTTAAACCAATCTTATTAATCCAAATTTAAATTTAAGCAAAATGTTACATGTATTTAATCGAAATTTGGAACAAATACATTTGACATTTTGTTTATTTTTCAGATTTGAAAGAGTATATATTTTTTGACTTGGTAAATCGGGTATGTGCAATATAAACAACACCAAAATGGATTACAATTATCTCATTTTCAACTTCAATATCACTCGTCCTAGCCTCAACCATGTCTCGTCCCACCACGCCGCACCACCCTCCTCCCCACGTCACTCTTCTCTCATCTAAATCGTCTCTATGTTCACCTAAATTTACTCCAACTATCCCAACAGAACCGTACTTCATTCGACGCCACTTTAAGGTTAATTGCTTAGACTACTCTATAGTTATGTGTGGTATCATATAGCAAGACACTTTTACTCACGAAATGGTAGGGGTGTTCGCGGTGCGGTTTGGTTCGGTTTTGAGGCTAAAAGTCATCCGAACTGCAAGATAAAAAAACATGCGGTTTGATTTGGTTCGGTTGACTTCTAAAATAAAATCTGAACCAAACCAAACTAAACCAATGCGGTTTGAGTTGGATTAGTTTGTGCGGTTTTTGTCGAGCCAATACAATTTTTTGTTTTCAACATTAAAATCAAGTTAAATAGCTAAAACACAACAAATTTCCAACAATATTCCCAACAACATAAACCAAATTAAAAACATGTGCAAAAAATAATCTTATTGTGTAAGAAATGCAAATACTAAGATTTTATCATTCTCTAAAAGTTCAAGTAACACAAACATATTTTTGAAATAAAAAGTTAAGAAGAAACTTAACAAGAGAAAAAATATGTCATTTTATAAAAGTTTTTATTGAGTTTCTATGAATATTGGTCCAGGTGACATATGTTTAATTAGTGTTTTTCGTATTTTGCGGTTTGATTTGGTTTGGTTCGGTTGATAAAACAAAAACCACAAACCGAACCAAACCATGCGGTTGAGTAAGAAAACAATCCAAATACATCCGAACCAAATGCGGTTTTTTGCGGTTTCAGTTTAGATTGGTTCGGTTTGCGGTTTTTCTATTGGATTGGTTCGGCTTTGAACACCCCTACGAAATGGAACGATTCAAAGTTCAACAATCAGAGAAGTAAACAAATATCACTCTTATTTGACATGGAAAGAGAAAATAATTAGTCGATGGAAAATAGACTCATCCAACAATTTTCAACAATCGTCGATTTTCGTTGAATTGTTCATCGTACCAACTAGCATTTTCCTTAAGTTAATCACTTTTCGGTTCTAGCACTTTCATGAACTTTTATGTAGTGAGAAAAAAAAACATTTCTCACTTGTCCTACATTCATAGAAGTAAACAATAACTCAATCATATTTTTCCTAAAATAGTATTAGGTCAAAGACAAAAAAAAACTTGATCTTGAATCATATCACCAAATCAAATCCCTAACAAATTACATAACTTTTCCTTTTGCCAAAAAAAAAACATAAAATTTTCATAACTTAAACAAAGCCAATCCATCTCATCATTTCCATTCTTCAAACAAAAAGACAATCCCCAATTTTCTCATAGTTTTCAATAATCACAATCCAAAACTAAAAAACACCCAACATTTTCAAACCCACTAGATACAATTGCCACATTACATTAACATCCGCTCCCAAAGAAAAAATTTAAAATAAAAAAAAAAGGTTACTACCTCCTAGTCCTCCTTTCACCAATGTAATGAGAAAGTGGAACAACTTCTTGTAACGGAGTAGATAACGGCGTTGGCATTGGTGAGTTCCGACAAACGGGACAAGAACCGTTAAGTTTCAACCACGAATCAAGACAACATAGATGAAAATAGTGTCTACATTCCGGCATCATCCTTAACATCTCCGAATCCTTGTACTCACACAAACAGATCGAACACGTGCTGTCATGTCCCAAATCTTTACAATACTGTAACCTCGGATAAGAATTTATCACGTTCTGGTCCAAACCCAAAACAATATCTTCACGATCTTCTTCATCTTCCGCTACGAAAATAATCCGCGGTAAAACTACACCGTCATGGTTATGGTTTAGCTGATTGTTGCCATTCTGGTGGTTGTTACGGTTGCGGAGAGTGCGGCAACAGAGGTAAGATGAAAGGATGAGAGTTGAAAGAAGGAAGAGGAAGCCAAGAGCTATGGCTATGGAGTAGCCAAAGCCAAGGTTGGTGAGGTAAGGGATTTGTGGTGGTGGTGGTGGAGAAAAAGGGTTTGAGGAAGACATGGAAATGATGAAGAAGGATGAAAAAGGGAATTTTCCATTTGGGAAAGGCTATTGTTGTGATTATTTTTTTGGTTTTTGAAGGGTGGGTGAGGGTCTTAGTTGCTGCATTTAATACTAAGGTTTATGTGAGTAACTCGAATCTTCAACGGCATTCAATTGTTGCGTTGATTTGGTGATGATTTTATGATATACACTACACATTTGTTGTGTTTGGTTGGTCCCTTTGGAACTTGCAAAGGTGGGGAAACATAAACTATGGTTAACCAATTAACTACTTGTGTTAACTTGCAAGTCTATAGTTACAAGGACGTTTTTTTTCGGTCAAGAAAGGTTAAAGAGACGTTTTTGTTTTGTTACACAGAAGTTTTTTTTAATGACATTCATTTGTAGAATACATTGATTAATAAATTTAAAATTATTAAAAACATAAAAAAAATTGAATTTGCAAATAGACTCCCAACATTCAGATTAATATCATACAATTTGTGGTTGGGGTCGGTCAACTAGTTTGAGGTAAGAGTAAAGGAGATGTAGGTCATGGATTTAAATCTGGATAAAGGAGTTAATCAGTCGATTTGAAATGAACGAAAGCAACAACAAGACGAAAAATCAAAATAGTGTTGCAGTCACGATAGAAAAACGAAATATATGTGAAAATCACTTATTTAAATAAACAAGAAATAACAATTTAGAGCGGTGACTAAGAGTAAAAATTGGCCCTAAACTGCCTTTTAAGGTGGAGAAGAAGATCAAAGAAGGAGAATGTTGAAATTTTTTAATAGTGTAAGAATCATGTATACAACATTATAGCATATATCACAATGAATAAATGATGTACCTTTTAGATTACGATGATACTTATCATTACCAATCATCTAGGTTCACATTTAGGTTTTCATTGTATTTCAAACGTTTGATGGAATCACGTTTAAATTGATAAACGGTTGAGGGCAATGACCTGTCGTTGGGCTTAGCTAAATGGTCAAACTCATCAATGTCCATTCAGAAACAGTAGTTCAATCAAACTATTCATCAATAATTAGTGTTTAATAACAATTCATCATATCGAAATACTTATTCCATCCAATATGAGTTACAATACTTCTGTAAATAAGTTCGTAGTTAGTGATTATGCCAATGAGTTTTCAATTTTATAAAGGTCATACAAATAGGTCCATTAATAGTACATACATATAGACATAACCCATCACTAGAGTAATTACATTTAATCATAAAATATCTTGAACCACCCTTAGAGGGAATTCTAGTCCTCTTTGTCCAACACACACGCGCGCGCACACCAGAATGCACAAAGTCCAGGATTCCCTTTGTTTTGTGCTTCACAGACTTAAAACAAACACGACTTGCTTCCCTTTAATGTATTTCTCTTCTACACAATACTTGCACAAATCCAGCCTGGAACTGTGAGCACCCCTTTAATAGATTCCTCTGATGAAGTTTCATCATCCCACACCCCATATGTATGTTCCTAAGTTTGGTTGCATCTTTATCAAACTTAAGTGATGCAACATCACCTACAATAGTACTCCCCAATAGTTTGTAGATGTTACATGCAGCCCTCTTTGATCTCATCACCGTTAAGGCACCCTTTTTGACCATCGGAATGTCCTATATCCATCAGAATTGTAAGAAAAACCATTAGCTTGTAAAATACTAAGGGAAATCAATTTTTTTGTCAATTCTAGAAGATATCTCACATCATTCAACATTCGCACACCAACATCAATTATAACAAGTTTATATATGTCCCATTCTAGTGATAACACATGCTTTATCATCTCCCAAATAAACAAATCCAAGACTACCTAACCTTAATGTCACTCCCGGTTCGACATCATGTGGTAAGAACATCCAAATTCAAGAATCCACGTTTTTTGTGCATTTGCTAGATGAAACACAAAAAAAATCTCCCCTTCACTTTCAGAATCATCGGTTTGGACATATTTGTAGAATTGGATGGGCCCTGCTTTTTGTTTAGACAATCTCTCTTCTGATTTCTAATCTATTTGCAACTAAAGCACCATCTTGTTTTACTACTCTGGGATTTAGACTTCTTCTTTTCAGAACGTTAACCTTTGTTCCTCCCAAGATCTTGACCCTTTTTACATACAAAACTTCACCTTGAGATCCTTCATTTGAATTATGTCTCCTTGGTTAAAGAGACAAAAGTGTAGTTGCAATGATATCATGTAGGTAAGAGTGATCACCAAGTGATCGTAAGAAACTAGTAATGAGCACAACAAAATAATTGCTTTGTCCTCATCTGAGCTCCACCCCAAACTTCACCAGATCAATGAATATTTTGTTAAAGGTATTGACATGTTCTTGCAAATCAGATCCTTCTTGCATTTTCTGAAGGGATTTAAGAGGGGTTTTTCAAAAAATTTAATCCTCTTAGCGGAACAAATCCCATTGAAACGGATCTTGATTAAATCATTAATCACAAATCAAACACATACTTAAACATTTTAAGGATTCATGTGTTTACCTCTTGAAGAGCAGAACCTTTGTGGCAGAATTGTTTCTGATCACGAGCAAAGCAACGTAGCGATGTCTCTATTCAGTCCACACGAACAGACCTTCTCCGATGACCGGTGCTAGCCAATTTCAACGGAGATTCAGAGAGAATAGGGTTTAGAGAGCGGCGGCTAGGTTTCACACCCTTTGTGAATTAGGTTAAGTGTTTCAACAAAAGTCTGTAATGCTTCACCACAAGGGTTCTATTTATAGAACCACTTGTGTGGTCAACAAGTCAAGCACTTAAATACACCGTACCTTACGGTGCACCGTATTTCACTTAAACACACCGTACCTTACGATGGACCGTGTTTCTCTATTTCATAAATTAAATAATAAGTCATACTTAATTATTTAATTACTAATAAGTCCTACTTATTATTTTATAAATAAGTCTTACTTATTTATTTCTCTCATCTATCTGTCCTTTGTGTGTGACCCCTATAGGTTCCCGTAACGTTGACAATAATATTAAATCACCTATTTAATATTATAAACAGTGAGCGGTATCTAGCAACACATCACTGCTACCCAAGTGACGAGAATGTCATGTGATCAGACGAAACCTTTCCGTGATAATGATCATGTGTATAATTGCCCCTTTGCCCTCATGTCTATATTGAACACAAGGCATAGATCGTGTCATCCTTGTCTAGTTCAATATTGGGCCCATAGACATTTCTCATGTTATGTAGGAGGGGCAAATTCCATCTAGGTCACTCATGTCCCTTAGCATGATTCATGGAGTACCCATCAACCAACTTTATAGTCATCCTATTACAGACAACGTTTGAATGGTGATAAAGCACTCAACTCCTACATCTAGGGTACATAGTGGTTTCAGGTCAAAGGGTGGAATACACCACTATCACTATGAGAATATCTTATGACACTTTTCATAACTTTTACTATGTAGTATTCTCATGGCGGGTCAATCCAGTATAAATATTACTCCTGATATTTATACCTATGTGAAGACTTGATAACTCGTTATCTCTGATCTGTGAGATGCGATCATCAGTCTACCCACATAATAGTCTCTATGCTTTAATGTTATCTCATTTCACAATAAAGCTTGACTACAGATACTTTAAGAATAATGTCCTTTCGTTTAATGAGTCTCACGATTAAGTCACACTTAATGCTCCATTAAACAGACCAATTATTCTAGGGAATTTATTATTTTGAAACTAAACAAAAGAATAAATAAATGCCTTATATATATATATATATATAAGTCATGATACAAAGCCAAATCCAATCAAAATAGATTGGCTATTAGGGCTTACTCCAACATTTTCAACCTGTATAGTCGTTGCGTCACAAACAATTTGTTTGTGAACTCTTGTACATATACTAACTCTTCAATTTTTCTCAAACCTCCTCCAAAGTCGGCAAATCCATGATATGATACATCACCTCTTCTGATACACAAAGACATATCCATCTCGCGGCCTCTCCTTCATCTTTGTCAAATCAATTTCCTCTATATTTTTCAGTTTTGCTGCATGCACCATATTCTGTAAATTTTGTTGAACCAACAGATCCTTAATCATCCACTTTCTGATTTGGTTGTATCCTCGCTCGTCCCTGTCCACTTGACGCTGCCTATGAGCCATACTCAACAATATTTATAGGCAATACTAGTGCTATTGACCAAAATATTGTGGTCTACAAAATTTAGTATTCATGAACTATTTTTGCAGGTAGTGCGTGATTCTTCTCGTTGTCGGAGTAAGTGACACCCCACATTTGGCTTGATTTTTCCTCCATCACGGTGTTTTCCATTTATTCTATCCACACATGCATCCCATCAATCATTGGAATGTGCCTCAATGTAATTAGTCATTTCAGTTAGTGGCGCTATAAATATTAAACATGACTAAAATGCCAAGTTGTGAAGTTCCATTTAATGATGTCTTTCTATCCCGGTGATTTCTTTCTATTTGCTTTGTCGACTTTTGGCTATGCACACTTATGCTATAGCTCGCTGTTAATAAACTTTTCTTATCAAAACAAAATAAATCAAGTGGAGTTCATAATTAAAGAGAGATAGGTGTTTCCATAATCACCTTCTCTATAACCACTCAAAATGTTTATGTAACTTGATGTGAGAAAGATTACCTGCCACCTCTGAAGCATGGGTACTCCAAACATGGAGAAGTACCGGTACCGGGTACGCACCCGTACCAGGTACACATACAATACTCGTAACTTACACACCGTAACATATTCATTTTTACTTGTTGTTTCAGTGTAGTTGGTATATCAAAAACGTATGGGCGTTGAAAAAATAACCAAAATTATTTTGCTTTATTATTGTATTTCAATTATCTCTCTTGCTTTTGATGAAAATAGTAGAGGACGTGCACCAAAAAAGTAAAACTCTGAAGCAACATGATGATAGAAGTGTGGTTATACCTATGAAGCCCGGATACTCCAAAACGGAGACGTACCCGTATCGGATACGTATAGGATACCGATACTCCACGGATACTCGCGGATACGTACCCACAAAGTATCAGAATTAATTATTTTAATTTTTAAAAAATATTTTATCTGATACTTATAGGATACTTCATAGATACACTATGATACTTATAGGATACTTCACAGGTACGTATCCTAGAAAATATGAAGGGTAAAACAGTGAGATAGTGTTGTAAAAATTCAGTAGAGATGTATATGATTCAATTTTAGATATGCATCAGTAGAATTGTCTATCGATGAACCACTTAAAATTATATATAATATGGTTTATAAGAAAACTTTACATACATATATTAATGAAGGGTAATCAATGCATATTTTCTTTAAGTATTTTACACACATATAAGTTTAAGTATAAAAATTTTGTTAACGTATCTTAGCCGTATCGTATCCTAAATTTAAAAAATTTCGTGTATCCGCATACCCGTATCGTATCGTACCCGCACCCGTATCCGTATCTGGGCTTCATAGGGTTATACACATGATCAAAATACGGATAGTAATATATTACCCGTACCTGTGCATCATAGCCTGCCACTGTGTTTTTTTATTCTTCTTCACGGGTCAGTGGTGTTATATATTAACTGGTTTTTCCTATCTTTTCAATACAGAAATTAACAAAACATGCATTCTCCATTGAACATAACCAAAACCAAATCGCTCTAGAACCATGAGTTCTTTTTTACGGGGTTACTTTTGAAGTTGTGAATATTATTTCATTAACTAAGGAGTATATATGTTATCTTTGATCTGACAAATAGTGTTGAGGATCAAGAATCATGTGACATATATAAAAAAAAAAACTAAATATACTTGTATATACTATGTTAAAATCGCATAAATAGGGTGCAGAAGTTTGACCAAGATAATCTACACACTCTGCCATCGTTATTTCACACACATAAATAAATCTATAGGCACATTTATGGCTAAGAATCTCTTAAAAAATATAAAACAAAAAATAAAGAATTCTACCATAGGTCCCAAAAAGAAGGACAACCCAACAGCAACAACAAAATTCAAATTCCATCTCTAAAGTTTCACCTTATGTGTGCATATCATGTCCTGAATTCCTCTCTTTGAAATATTAATCGTCATAGTACAATTCATCTTCATCTCAACATGCTTCTTAATAAACAAAATCTTCACTCTCCCCGGAATTATGGAGTACGTATTCATGACCATCTCTCCTTGAAGCACATCGCCTAACAAATCCGGACTAGAAACGAGGCGGTCTGCCATAACATCAATCGTGACATTCAACCTTGTTGTCTTCCTTGCCTTCACAAGTCCAGGTGGTATTACCGCGTCCGCGACCGTTATACTGCGGTAGTACACCGTTGTTGTACTGTTTCCTAGCTTAATAGATGCTATATTATCATTCTTAATAGACATGTTCACTACCATGGTCATGTTGATCTTAACTTGAGGTGTTGGAATTTGAACAACGTTGACATCAAAGTTTGTGAGTTGGATCTCATTGGTTGTTACTTTTGCATCTTTAACCTTAAAAACCGTGAATGCTAATATAACAATTACTATGACTAAAAGTAGTAGTAAAATTGCGGTTACACAACCACATAACTTGATTTTTCTTCTACGGTTCATGGTTTTGAGAGCTTTTTCTTCATCATCATCACTTCTTGGGTGGATTCTAACTGAGGCTAAAGGCCTTGCTTGATCGGTCTCTGCCATTGTTGTGGAAGGTATCAAAGGGAATAATATTAGTAAAGGAATAGTGCGTACAAATTTATGTGAGATGCTTAATTTGTGGGTGTTCTTTGAAATTGAATATGTTTATACTTATATAAACGAATTTTTGGGCTTGTTAGTATTCAATGTAGGACACGTTTTGATGGAGCTAATTGACTACAAATAATAAATTCAAAGAAAATGGAAACGCGGATATAAAGGGGTTTGCTTTGTGAAAGACTTTAGAGCTGGTTTATGTTGACTCTAGATAGGTGTAGTTATTTCATCATTAAATGAAACTGCTTGACTTTTACCTATGTCTATACTACACCGGGTATGCAGAAATAATTAATTCGTTAATTTTTTTTTTCTGGCTATTAAGTGTCATATGGCTATTGATTAAGAAACTCACCAAAATAAATTTTGTCCTAAAAAAAAAATAAGTCAAACATGTATAAAAATCATAACTACACAATTTTAAATGTAAATGTTACTATTTTTGTATGCTTAAACAATGTCCTAAGACACTTGTTAGCATTTTTTAATAGTTATTTTGATCCTTGAATGTGTAACGAGTAGCCATAATAATCCTTTAATGTATCGAAAATTCTAAATAATCCCTGATTGTACACTTCGCTAGTCAAAATAGTCTCTGACGTTAAAATGATTCATTAATATTGTCATATTAGTCCCTCAATACAATTACTTATTGTCATATCAGTTCTTATAAGTATATATCAGTCCTTATATGAAAAGATTTATTATGAGCATTGAGGGATTATTTTAGCGTTAATGACTATTTTGACTAACAAAGTGCATAATTAAAGACTATTTTAGAATTTCGATACATTGAAAGACTATTGTGAATATTCATTACACATCAGGGACCAAAATAATTATTACTTTTTTTTTTCCTTCTTTCTATTGATATAATGATCCACACATATTCAAATAATCACACACGAAGAAAAATAATATGGTAACTTGGGTAAGAAAATTAAGTGATTTCATATATAATATCATCACAATCAAATCACTAAAATGTAACCGTGATGATCTTTTTTTTCTAGAGGAACAACGAGGACTAATTCTACATTTAATAAGAAATTTACTTAAATAATTTTTTTTAAAATAATATAATTTGTAAAAGATTTCAAGACATTTGATATGTTGACAAGTAGATTCGAATGTGTGTCAGTTTTACTGCTAAATCATTTGAAACAAAATAAATATATAATTAATGTGTTTATTCCATAAAAAAAAAACAATTGCATCTGTAAAATGTCTTTCGTGAGAATTTGTTTCATAAAGTAAAAGAATCAATAAAAATATAATTCATGTTAATTAAGGGGTATTTTAAGAATAACATCATTAAATAAAATTTGTTAATCCTTCAAAAAAAAATTGTTAAATTTACATATATTTAATACCATCAAATATGAGTAAACAAAAATACCATATACTATAGTTGTGATCGAAAGAACTTGTTTACATCTGAAAATAGTTACTCCGCAAATAGTCAATCAAACAATTAAGTGAGGAGGTTCTTCGGCCGAATGAAGGATAGATAGCTAATTTTTTTTCAAGAGCACTAATTTAAAAATAATGCCTTTTGAGGAGAAGAAAAAAGTTAAATTATTATCTTGACAAAATGAATACTTCCTCTAAAGTATGTAGTGCGATTGTAAGTCCACAAGGATAGACTATTAGCTAGCTAGGACCATGTCTTTCGAGTATCATGATGAAACAACATATTTTATTTTTCACGTTATTATTATATTAGTTAGCAGCTTAATGGTTCTTACACTTCTAGAAGGCGCTTGGCGTGTGAATTAATGTGTTAATTCTATTATCTTTATTTATAGTCTTGTTAGCGAGTGTCCTCATTACACTCTTTAAACATTTCAAAATAAGCAATTATATTTTTAAAAATCAAATGTTTTAATTTTCAATGCATTGATTACACAATTTTTCATAAATACTTGCACTCGTTAACATTTCTTTTATTATAATTTATAACCAAACATCTATTTTTTGGATTCATTAAAAAACTATGTCTAACGTTTATAATATACTACATCATATATAACAGTTATTCAATTATTCTGAAAAGTAATTTTGTGCTTATATAGTAACCGGATGGAGAAGTATTTATATTTCTATATTATTATAAATACAACTAAGTAAATGTAAATATATTTGTCTTTGTGAGCATATCTCAGTTGATAGAGACACTGCGATACATAAGGGTTGTCGTTTGAATTCCGAATTTCAAACTTATTTATCTTAGGGGTAAATTTCTAACCATTGCCCACTAGATTATTTGACAAAAAAAATATAAATATATTTATAAGTGCTTTTCAAATTCTAGGGTCTTTTAAACATTACATTGGGCATCATCCATTCATCTTAATTTTTAATATATCCTAAGTTAATTACCGATTAACTAATTTTTTGTCGGATCTTTCTCTTGACAAAATTACTCTTAACAACTCAATTCTTCTTCAAATTTAAATTTAAACTTAAATATAAGTTTAAGCCAAAATTATTGGAAGTTTAATGTACTTGACGGCCACTATGCGTTATGTATGTTGTGTGTCTGATTAGTAGATATATGGAAAGACCAACATAGCTGCATCTCAAAGTTGCAAAAAGGATGTTTCGTTACCCGAAGGGGGAACAACATATTTTGGTATTTTCTATAAGAAAAATGGAGGATATGTTTTGACTGGTTTCACTTACAACAATTATGCGGATGATTTGGATGATAAGCTGAGTACATCAAGCCATGTGTTTGTGATGGGATCAGCTGTTGTATCATGGACACAAACGAAGCAAAGTTCATAACTGCAGCAACTTTTGCATCTTCCTCAAAATTCCTCACGTCCTCTTCCTGGAGAGATGCTTCCTTCATGAGCAGTGACTTTCAATGCTGGCTCCTCCACAACATAGTTAGTCATCCTTTACTCATGAACTAATAGTGAGCTTTGCAACTACATATATCAACGAAGGATTTTCTCAATGACTGCAACATCTTCTAATTTGTCTCCACTAATATGCATTTTGTTTGCAATTGATAGTATTTTTGAAAAATAATCATTGACTACTTCATTCTCCTTCGTGAAGAATTTCAAACTCTTTGCGAAGAGCTTGTAGTTGTGCACGTTTTACTCGTGCAGAGCCTTAAATTGATACTAGCGGTGTCCTTTAGGGTGGTGTCCAGTATGACACGATCTATTGCTTGAATAGAATAATTCATTGCCTTCAAATCCTTGAATATCTTATCTTCCAACGCCTTTTTATGTGCTTATGTCAAAGTGGATTCATTTGACAGGTTCAATGATACCATTTTACACAAGAATCCAATGCTCTTTGGATCGCAAAAAAAATTCCATTAACATGATCATAGTGACCATCGAAGCCTGGAATAGCAAGGTTGAACAAAGCTGCTGTTTTCAGAAGCCAATGAAAAAACTCTTGTCGCGGCTAGAATGAAAGCTGCTGCTTTTTCAAATCATGCCCTAATAGGGGCTCCAACACCAATTGTTATATATTGCTGAATTGACTAGAAAATAAAGGAACCAACCACTAATCCCACGTTTAACTGTTTCTAATATATTGTTGCTAGTGTTATTCTTAAAATATATAATATGTGGAATAAGTCAATTTCCAAGTATGATATTCCCAATAATTTTTCACTTTCTATTTTATTATGATAATAAAAAGTAACCTATGGTAATAAGGATAATTCTTAATTAGTAATAAGGATAATTCTTATTTTTCTTTCCTTTATTCTATTTTTTTAATTATATAAGTGGGAGTACATTGTATAGGTTAGAAGCTTAGAGCATACAATACAATGCACGGATGTATAACAAAAGTAGAACCAAAGTAGAAAAGATACACTAGGCAAGGAAACATCGAGTACAAAGTTATTTTTCTTCTTAGTATTTATTTTCCATCAACTAGGAGGAGAACATGTTAGAAGGGCTTGGTAGCTTGACTTCTCCCTTTTGAGAAAGAGGAATGGTGAAGTTTCCAATAACAGGAAGGTCAATAACAAGACCTAAATCCAATTGATAATCAATGTCCCAATCAGCTCCAATGTCCTTTGCCAAGCTCATCAATATGCTGTATGGCACCTTTACAGGTACATCCACCATTGTTGTGTCCTTTGCCTTCAAAGACCCTGGATCTGGTATTGTGCCAGATGCTATCTCCCTTCACCACCCAACAAAAAAGTTCAATTGTGGAAAAATATATGATTGACAAATTGGTCTCTAAAGTGTATATATGTAGATAATACATGGACAACAAAATTTAGTTCAATTGATAATGTCGATATTGCTAGAATTAACACCTTCACTTAAATATGAAATAAAATGATAAATTTGTGTAAATATTTTGTACATGATATAAAATCATTAATAAAAAATTTATTGATTCAATGATAAAAAGTAATTTGTACTATGATATAAAATTTATAGTACTTGTACACCATATAGTTGACATGTATTTAAACTTGTTAGCCATATAAATTAATGTTAATTTTAATATCTAAATTACATGTAAAAATAACATAACATAAGTAGTACCTGTTGGCACTTTTGAAAGAATACTTGACCTCACAAATGGGGATTGGAGTTGAATAAGGATTATTGACAGAAACCTTAGCCAAATATTCAACATTGTTCATGCTCACTCGCTTGAAATCAACGTCAGTAATACTTGCCTCAGGCTTGGCCATATCACCAATTTTATCAGACACAAAGTTCTTGGCTTTATTCACTAACTGCGACATTTTTTCTCAAATATTGATATGATATAGTAGTGATTATTATTGAACACACACTCACCTATGTATGAATAAATATGAAGAAAAGAAAGAACCTATGGATTTATTTATATAGTGATGGAGGCTGTGTTTTTGGTATGTCACTTGTCACCATACGAGTTGCTCTTCTTGACACGTATATGTGATATGTCCTTGTCTTGTTTGCTACTGACACGTGAAGATACGTGTCGCACGTGACCTCCTCTATCATGAACGGTGCTGATGAATTCTCTATGAGGATGTTCCGATTAACCGTGAGATTCTGTAACTTACGCTAAATCATTAATATTTTGGTAAAAACTGTATTTTAGATGTCATTGACAAATTCAATGCTTTTTTTTTATAAACTGATGGACCACCAAGGGGCCACAACTAAAATATATAAAGGAAAAAGAGGTATACAAAAAGGAGGGAGGGGGGGGGGGGGGGGGGGGAGAACCAAACCTTAGGATACATTAGCAAAATCTATAATTTGGAAAACCTAACTTGTTCTAAACTAGATCGCCTCTAATTACAATTGGAGGAGAGTGCACCAAGTAAAATCAGCTATGACAATTGCGGCACCTAAAAAGTGTCCAAGGTAGTTAATCATCGTTCAAGAGACTTTTTAAATTAGTTAAACCGGTTTAAAAAGTGTCGAACTACAATTAATTTTTTTTTACAAGTACAATTAATTATTATGGGGATGTTTGTTTCTTAGATGAGAGATTTATACTCAGGAATAATGTTCCCATAAACTAAGAAGTGGAATCTTAATCATGGGTACCTTTCAAAAAAAGCGTTTGGCTAATATTTACATTATTTGTAAATATGGGAAATATGGATAGTTGCTAGATTTTTTTTTTTTGACTCAATGGGTAGTTGCTAGATGGTTACTTAAGTTTTATCCCCACCCATTTTCTTGAGAATAAAAACATGAAAATGAGAAGTTATTTTATTTCTAGGAATGCTTTATACCCGAAAATTAATTTTCTAACTTTTTAACAAACATATGAACCCTTCTTTGTAATTTCCATATTCCTAAGAATAATTCTTACAACCAGAAAAACACCCCCTATTTGGTAAATGTCCATGAACAATTGGCAGGTATCTAACGAGCAATCACCCCTAATTATTAATACTTCCTTCCTAATATGTAAAGTAATCCCCAATCCCATTGGGATGCCCTAAGCACCCTCTTGGCATCTTGCCATTTGCCATGAATGACAGCTAGAGTTGCAACTAAAACAAAATTTGCAAATTTGACACAAGAGGATGGAATACTGTTTTAAGTCAACTTTAAACTTAACTAATTACACATAGTTATTTTTTAGTAACATTTTCAATAAAATAATGTGTAATAATTTGGGTAAATTTTCCATTTAAACGAATTGGTTAAATTTAAATTAAATCAAAAATATTTTCAGTTAAGTTTTTTACAAAAATTTTAAATATTTTTACCAACATTTTGCAAACAATATAATCTATTGATATTTTGTTTAAAAAAAATTCAACTAAGTTTTTACGGTCCACACTAAATTAATTTGACAATGGATATCACCATTTCCTTTCAAAAATATTTTAAATAAGAAAGGTATCAACATATAAATGCACTGTGAAGACCAAAGACAGATGCAGAGTCTTGGTGAGACAGGAGAAAGTGTTATTTTGGACACCAGAAACAAGACTAGTTGGTGAGCTGATAAGATATATCCATGGACAACAACTACAAAATTGGGCAACATATTCTCAACATCATAATCACCATGGTGACTTGTTATTACAGCACAAACTACGACCAAAATACAGCTGACACCCCAGCTGAGAAGTAGAAATAAGTTTCTAAATAATGGCCTCAAACTGAGATGTGAAATCTAATTTTAATTCAGACACCTTTTGTTCATCCCAGAAACTGTTACATTCATCTTTCAAAATTCAATGAACTAATTGGTAATAGTTTTGATTAAACAACCATCTCCACTGTCATCAGCTAATGATCATTTTGTTTAAAAACTCAGCTTGCTCAGGAAAATACTCCATCAATTCATCCTTAGTAACCCAAACAAAGTCCTCACATTTGCCAATGTCGAACTTGTTTTTAGCAATTACTTGTGATTTGAAGAAGAATTTCTGACAGAAGATTTGAGCAAAGGAAAGAATGAGCAAGTATAATGAATTTCGACAGAGAAATAAATCAGAAGTATTGAAAAGGCTAGTTTTAAAATTATGTTGTACATCCAAACAAAGCAACGGCCTACAAAGTCATTTTCAGAAAATGCCAACACATACTGATAGAAATAACATATTGAAAGATGTCAACCTTCCAATAGTAGATTGAAGTACCACAAAATTTCCTATAAACATACCTTAAAAGATGTTGATCCTGGCTGCTCTTCTTTAGGCTGAACAACCATATGGGCCATCGGAGCATTTCCGACAAAATATGTATTCGAAAGATCTCCTAAGACGGATTTCAAGGCAGATTCTGCACACTGCAATTTTTTTTTTAAAAGTTACGAGTGAAAACAAGATATAAGTGTTGTCAATTGCAGATTACAGAAAATAGTGGTTTTTTCAAATTCCACTATGCAACACAGCAACAGTGCTATAGCACCACTATGGCAACTATTTGACGACATTTCGTACTAAATACAGCACAAAACAATATCGACTTATTCAAATTCTGCTATGCTAAAGTGCTATAGTTATATCATCGCTAGGCCGCTATTTAACAACAATGAAAGATATAGGAAATAAGAAGGGAAAACCACATAAGAATGTTCACCAGTTCACCTTACGCATAGTTTCCTCTGATTCATATACTTTTTCTGGAAAGTGCCACACAGGCTTTCCACTTGGAGCTCCATAAGCATCACCATGGAGAAGGAGGTAAAGTTTTCTGTCAAGAGCTCTTTGTAGTGACCTAAAGAGGCAAGTAGTAAGAGACTATTGAACCACACAGCAATTATCTCTGAAGACAACGTCAGTTCTTTAACAAAATTAGCAATGGTAAAACAAATGGCCTAATTAAGTTTAGATGTCTCTCATTCAAAATAATATTAGCTTTGACTCTATTATTATCCAAGAGAAAGGAGAGGATTGGCCTATCCTGCCCTCACATGGATATATTTCTCAGTTAGAACCAAGAATAACAGTATAGCATTATTTATTAAAGACTGAACATGCACTAACAAGTATCAATACACCTTAAATATCTGATGACAAGCTTGCATCAACATTATTTAATCACTGATAGTTTTGAGAGAGTCTATAAGAGGAAACACATCAAAACAGTAATGGAGAGAATCAAAATCTCATAACTGATTTAGTGGGAGAGACGCGTGATTAGTGGACAGGTGGCATAGGAGAAGAATGTGGATCTGATGGTTATATAGAGAAGGAATGTTCAGTATGGGGCGGCATGAATTTTGTACATAGTCATCACTACACTGGGAGATTCTAGGTGTCTCAAATTACCGAGGATATCTTTATTTTTCTGCATTTACAATTTCTTTTGTTCAACCCTTGTAGTCAACAGTTAGATCCCATTTGAACTCTAATTGGATTATTCAGAAATAATATCATCCCTTTTCATTAGAAGTTTACTGTTTCATTTGCTATTCCAGTTCTAATACTAAATTGAATCCTATCAATCACCAATATTTCAAAGCTAAAACACGATCAAAAAACAATAAAGGAAAGTGCATAAAAAACAAACTAAATATTCCTTGCTTAAGAACATCTGTAGTAAATACCACACCAAAGAAAAAGGACATTTGCTCGCAAAGGAACACGATGACAACATAAGAACCAAGTTAATAATTCATTGGAGAAATCATAAACATTTGTTGTCAAAAACAGCTGTTATATCTATCATTTATTCTACTTCATATTTTACTACATATATTCCAGAAATTGAAATGAAACATTTTCTTATTGTAAATTACAAATGATCAGTCTGCTAAATTGGTGCATACCTTCGATCATTTTGTTTGTCTGCTTCAGTAATTCGCGGTGCTGGCACATAGTCAATCTGATAATCACCTTTCCCCCTGGAAAGTAAACAATTTTCATGATAGTAGATGAAAAGAAGGATATCGGTATTTTGCCATTTCTGTCATCACTTAAATGGATCATCTCAAGATATCTCTCTTTTAGATGAATCAATTCTAAATAACAAAAAAAAAAATTAATATAGACCCACTCTTACTTAAGTACCCATACCTTGCATCGGATCGATCTAGAAATTCATCAGGATATCTGCGTTGATATTGTTGCCGCCATCGAAACCTAGCCATTGAAACCCCATAAAAATGTAGTTATAAAACAAGAACAGCCACAATATCAGTAAGAAGTGCAACAAACAACAGAAGAGAGAAGAAAACAATAACGTTTGCTAAAGCAGCTTCAAGTTTACTAAACAAACCATATCACAATTACCAACTATGTAATATTAACAGCAAGCCCTTATTTTCAGACATTTACCTCATTTTTTCATCTTTTTTTTTTACAAACTCATTTTTTCCATCTTAGAAGAGAAAAGAGAAAGAAAGCGTTAGTATTTCACATCATATATATAATATTACCCTTTTTCTAAAAATGTGGACAAACCAAATTTCACTGTAGACATCAGATTACAAACCAGAAGACAAGTTTCCTTATTTTCTCTTAGTATGAAGAGGTGTAAATTAGGGTATTTAGCTCTAGCTTGCTTGGCAATATGTAAAAATATATGAGAAAGGGGGGATATGCAAGGCCAGCATAAACTAGTTTTACACTGAAGCCCAATGAGAATCCGATATTTTGCAGTTATTTTCAAAAAGGCGGTTACAAAGTGGACTTAGGTGGCAATATGATGAGTTCTTATTAGATGTCGGTGTAAAACTAATTTAGGGTTTAAGGTATAGACCAACCTTGTATCCCTGGATACTCAAAATATATAAGAATTCACAAATAATAATAGGTTCTAATAGAATACTTCATCCTCCACCGAATAGTTTTCAAAACCAACAAATTCATAAAAAATTGAGTCCAAATTTCCTTCAACTTGAGCAGTAATTTCGTATCACATAAAATACCCGAGCCTCATCTCCATTTCAACCACCATAATTATTTTGATCAATGTTGTGTATTCACTCATTTCTTACAATACTAAATTAAACGCGAAACCCAAATCCATTTTACTCTGATGCTTTATTAACTAATTAAAATCGAAGCAGAGCATAGTAATAAATAAAATTAATAAAAATGAAAACAAAAGTAAAAGAAGAAGAAGAAGAAGAAGAACATACGAGAATTCTTGAAAAGCATAAACAATAGGGTCAATTTTGGGAATAACCACAGGCAATCTCTCAAACAGCACAGAGGCAACCATTTTGTCAGAGCTCGTACTGAATCCTCGTCTCGTCAAAAGAGGCCGAACCAATGACATCTTCATCCTGAACGAACACATACAAGATTTAAACAATGTTTGTTAATTTCTGTGATTTTGTTCCTGTTCTCATGAAGGTTTGTTCAGTGATAAGAAAATATAGGTTTCATACCTGGAAGAGTGTGTGTCACCGAAAATGTGCAGAAATGCAAAAAGAGAAAAGGGTTACACACTTGGTACACTACATCAACAAATTAACCATGACTCTTATTTGGTAAAAAAAAAAATATAGTTTATAACACTAACTAATAAATTAGTTGATTGAAATCATAGTGTTTGATAAAATTAGCGGTTGAAATAGTTTATAAATATAAAATGATATAAAAGTTATATATTAACTTTTTTTAAAAAAAATCAATATAGATTACTGAATTAAATTGGGATAAAATAATGGTAAGTTTGAAACTACTTGAATAACTTATAAAAAATCGCTATAAGCTAGCAAAGATAAGCTATAAGCTCTTGAGAAAGTTTGCTAAAAAAAAGCTTGTGAGAAAGTAACGGTTACCAAACGAGTGTTTTTTAAACAAATGAGCTTATAAAACATAAGTAATAAATTGTAAACTCAAAAACATGTTTTACCAAAAAAATATTGTTTTTGTAATTGTATTATATCCCTCACATTTCAATATTTTTATAAGTAGTTTTATTGATTCTATATATGAAAACAAAAAAAAAATAGGATTTATTTTTAAAAAAGTTAGAGAATTGACAATTATTATTAATAATGATTACATATTTTTTAACTAAAAAAGTTATTCATTCAAATCGATAGAAAATACATGAGCATTACAAATTTAAAATCGTTAAAATCGAACATGAATCTATAAATGTTTAATATTAATGACGCCAAAGTCATTTATTGAATTTGCATTTACTCAAAGCTTATTTGTTGATATGAATGGAACAAACCAATGATGCATGAACGCAAAATAATGCCGCACTAAAACGACGAAATCACAAAATAAAAAACTGAGTATATATGAAAATCACTTATTTAAACAAAAAGATAGGGAAAAATGATATAGAGGTGTGATTTCGGACAAAAAATTGACCTTAAATCACCCCTCTTTGGCAGAATTAGATTGTTAGGATTTTCCAAAAATCCTAACAATTAAAATTACAATGTCATCATGACACATCAGCAGATTCTGCTTACATGTTTAATTGAGAGACCAAAAGTGGAAGAATCTGAAATGACAAAGACAGAATCTAAACTTTTTTTTACAAGAACTAAAACCGAAATTCACTAATATTACAGGGACCAAAAGCGGTATTAACCCTATATTTTTTTTATCTCAATTTTAACCTTGTAGCATAAATTGCAAAAAATTAATTATTAATTAAATATATTTTTTTTATGTCATTTCATACTTATAAGCTAGTTCAACCTCTAATTCTACCGAATTTTATCAGTTAGCTTATCGGCTACTATATTCTATTTTTGAAAGCCTTATGGGATTAAATGGAAATGTTTTCATTATGTATTTTGGTGGGTCTGTTAGTTTTGTTTGAAGCATCGTACACAATCAATTTTACCTTCATTCATTTCTATAATTATAATTATTATTTGGTTCTTTAATTTGACTTGAGCTCTTCATATTTGTAGTTCACCTATGAGTCTGTCCAAGAAGAAGGGCAGTCACCGTGATCGCCGCATTGATCGAATCAGTGACTTACCAAGTAATGTCATTGATGGCATCCTAGAACACTTGAACATCCAAGAGCTAGTTAGTACCAGTATTCTGTCTAGAAAATGGAGGTATATGTGGACTTCAGTCCGATACGAACACCTTTCGTTCGACAAGGACTTTTTTAGTAGGTTTGAGGATCTTGATCACCCTGGCCCTGACATTTCCATAATTATCATTTTCCTTCACAATGGGCAGACATATAGTTTTACTCTTAACGTCCCTACATTCTCCGATTTCTTGATCACAAATGAATACCTCAAGAAGTGGATTCTATTTTTGTCAAGGAGGGGCATTAAAGATCTTCAGCTTCTGAATTACGAAATTTTTCACGGATTGCCTCATATGAAAATGCCATCTTTTGTCTTCTCTTGTCAAGAATTGACTTACTTCGGTTTTCTAGATTTAACTTATCAGTTCCGCCCAATTTCTGTGGCTTAAAAAGTTTGCTGGTCCTTGACTTAGAATGTAATAGATATGAGCTCGGTTCACTTGAGAGTCTTATTGCTGGCTGCCCATTACTTGAAAAGCTCAGCATAATATTGTGTTGAAGAGCCGAACCAATCGGAGGAGTTAGAATGCAATAGTTGTTGTCTTAGTCAACTTCAGAAGGTGAATATCAGAGTTGGAACCAAGTTTAAACATACAATGAGTTTGATACGGTTCATACTTACAAATTCCTCGTCATTGAAGACTCTTACTTTTGAAGTTGCTTTTGGTCATAAGAATTTTGATGCAGCTGTTCTTTTGAACATTTCACGGGACTTGTTAAGGATGAAAAAAGCATCACAAAGAGCACAAGTTGAATTCCTTCACCCAAAGATAGACTAGCTTTCAAGATGACAATTTCCAACCATTATAAATACATGTTCTAAGTATGTTTTTGGGACCTCTTCACAGTTTTTCAAAACCCAGTTTGCACGAGCATTTGGGAAAGGTCATTTGCATCCCATGATTAAAGTCCTAAGGCTTGGAGAGACTACTTGGAGCTCCTATGGAGTCACCTACTTCCTTTCCTTCTTTATCTTGTGTCTATCTTTTGCAATTAGGATTTTTAGGCTAGGTTACATATGATCTCTCTTGTTCTTGAGACAATTTGAATATTTTGTAGATTGATACTTTGTTTTAATATGACTCATGTTCTTAATTCTATGTTTAATGTTTATCATGGACTACTACTATAAAGTAGTGATTTAGAGTTGGAATGACAAGGTTGGTCCTTGACGCTAACAAGGTGTGGTTTAAGTTACAAGAAGTTGATTGTTTTATATATTAATGTAACAATGTGTGTGATTGCATGCAAGTTTATTGGTTGCCATGAAGAACAAAGATGGCCTTGTATTGTTTGATGTCCGTACTGTTAATCGTTATAAAAGAAAATACTGTGTTCTTGTATGTTATCTTTTGGATACAAACTCAAGAACATTTTTCCGTATGACATATCGGTTATGTTTGTTTACTCTTAATTGTCCATTTATTTCAAGTTTCAGTTCAACTGTTGATGTCATTTAAGGATACATTAATGTTAAAGAATCAGTTTTAAGTACATTACAATGACTGTTTGACCATTTGGTAGGGTAACCGAAATTGGAGTACTAGTTACAATTACAAATGCATTTTTTTAAGAGGACTAGTTGTAAATGCATAGCACTTGCTTTTGCCATTAAAAGTTTAATAAGTTGACAGAATTATCATGAAAATACTTCATTTAATGAAGGCCGGTGAGTATTTGGGATCTTAACTGCAATTAAGGCCTTTAAGGAAGCAAAGCACACTGTCACTATCTTTGTATTGTTCATTCTTTCAAAAGATTTCTGAAGCGTTGTGCAGCAGATACTGATCAGTTGGCTCGAGATGGTTCCATTGATGAAGTCACACTTGTTCTTCATTTCAAAAGCCATTGTCATTGATCTAGCTCAGCTATGGTAGTTGGATCCATTGGAGAAACCAAAACTAATCTGTATTTTCCGTTTCGACGAACATCATAAGGATTGGTGGGATGTCGAGAAGAATTGTATTTTTCAGCATGGTAGACTTAGGTAAGAAATGGGAGAAAATCATTATTCTACTGATATCATTATTGGATGAGATTGTGAAGTTACTGTTAATATGGAGACAGGCTCCTCTGCTCTGACTGCTAGCAAGGGGGTTCAACAACCTGTCTCTACTTTAGCTACCTTTGCTGAAGGTAAGCACAATGAGGGAAATACTAGTGCAGCTGATAAGGCTTCTGAGCTTAATACCCCAATAAATGTAGCAATAACTAAGAAGAAAGTTACTTTTTCTAGTGCTTCATACGAACAAAACTGTGATGATGAGAGTTCTATTGACCTACACAATTCCTTTGATATGTTGCTATTTGATATAGAGGAGATAGAAGGGGAGGCCTTGAATGATGTCTTGGATGACACTATAGACACTAATCCGTTGGTTGTAGATGCCAATAAATCTATGGCTGTCAATCCTCAAGAGGGCACCTGTTCATGCTGAGGCTGGGTACAATCCTTCTGTTGCTTTTGGCACTAAACAGCTTGATAAGCTTTCTGAGGTTGGGAGGCTGTCATTCCCCAACTCAACTTCTTCCTCTTTGGTGCAGGGTGACATTCCTGGGGATATAGAGGTTCAAGAAGAACCCCATTGTGATAACACTGATTCTATTCATGCTACTGAGCAAATAGCAGCTTCAGATCTGGAGAACTTAGTTGCTGTTGTTACCTCATTTTCTTCTTTGGTTCCTGGTTTGTCTGGTTTGGATAGCACACTCCGGCATGGTGCTATGCCTCAACCTATCACTACTAACCACACCTCTCTCACAGCAGACAAGCTTCCAGTTTTGAAACATGTCAACTCACTAGTGCATACTGCAGTTGCTTGTTCTTCTGAAGCTCAGAGAAGTGTGGACATTCTACAAAAGTTTTGGGGGGATTATCCTAATGAGGAGCATGAATCTAGCCTTGTCTGTCCAGCATCAGCTAAAAACAAAAAGCAAAAGAAGCAGACAAATATACAAGTTTCACCGAAAAGCACAAGTAGTGAGCACATACAAACTCGTTCCAAAAAGGGTGTAATCAAAAGCAATCCCAAATATTTGTGACTGTCATGTAGATGGTTCTTAATAAGTGCTAGTAGCTAGTTCTGTTGTTTGACAGCTTAGTTTCTTTGATTTATTAGCAAAGCTTTAGCTAGATGATCATAGTTCCTTTGTTTCTTAGGAATAGGCTTGGATTGCTTTCTCAGGTGTAACCTCTTTTTGTATAGGGTTCAGGCCCTCTCCTGCCTTTATTGCTTTCTTTTGCCTTTATAAAAAAAAAAGAGGAATTTTTTTGAGATATGCTAACAACACGCTTTTTTTAACACACTCTCTAATGAATATCAACTTAGCCTTCTTTTCAAGTAAACACTAACTATACCACTGATTGTTTTTATGTATTTATTGGCCATAATATTAAAAGACAATAATTAATAAACCAACAAATATGTAAGGGGGGAAATTTGTACAGAACAATCCATCAATAATTAAGCAAACTTTACTTTATGTGCACAAAAAATAAACTTCACTTAAAGTAACAAAAACATTATCTCTTTTTGTCTGTTATTTTTCCTCGTAACAAAACCACATTCACATACCTAATTAATCTGGTAAACCATATATATACAGTATATTCCTAGTACATCATAAGCTCCTATCATACACTTTATAATGAAATATTGACATTGTCACCATCTTTATAATTTACCTATTCACCTGGACAACTTCAACCACCTAGTCACATAATCTTTTAAGCTAAATCCCTTGCTAGGCCTTAGAATTTGCTTGAACAAAGCCATTTTTGGAACATTCCAATGCTCCACATGCCTGAAAGTTTTCAGGAATTTAGATGATTTTCAAAATGATAACACTAATTAACTGTGCATGAGTCATCACAACGAACATTTTTCTCACCTGCATACTTTTCCTGATTGTGTATCAAAATAATATTCTGTGTATCCAGTTGCTGCAGCATATATTAACAATTTAACATGGTCAAACTATGTACAATAAATATAATTCAAGCTGCTTTTTGTTGCTGCTAAATAAGCTGTGAGATATTGGAACGAACTCTAGGGTAGCTTCTGGTTCGACAGGGATCGAAGCATGAGGTCGAAGACTGTTCGCATGCTGCTGTCGAAGTAGTGCATGTTGTAGTCGAAGTTGTTCTAACATGCATTAGTGGATATTGCTAGGTTTGTTAGCATATCGAATTGGGCCTGTTTGTTATGTCCAATTGTTTAAGTTAGCTTGTACCCTAAGTTAGCTTGTAATGGGTAATTGTGAAAAAGCCCATTAGTTAGTATGTTAGGTTTATTATAAATAGCATACTAGTCTCTCATTTTAGACGTGACGGAAAACCCTAATACGGCAAATCCTAATTTAGGGTGAGAGGGTTATTTGTTATTCTTGTAACGCTTGTAATCTTGTTTAAAGAGAAAGTAAAGAATAGCAGTTATAACCAATCATTGTTGTTCTTCTTGTTTTTCCCATTCCTTTACCGTTATACTTTGTTCTTGACATCGTTTTTCACAACAAATTGGTGCGGTGAGCGTGGAGAAGATGCCTTCAACAAAGTATGAGATTGAAAAGTTCACCGGAGTGAACGATTTTGGTCTGTGGCGTTTGAAGATGAAAGCCCTACTGGTCCAGCAGGGTTGTTTAGAAGCTTTGAAGGGAGTCGCAGCCATGGATGCTGCGTTAACGGAGAAGGAGAAGACGGCCATGATAGAGAAAGCCCACAGCGCAATCTTGCTGAGCCTTGGTGATAAGGTTCTACGACAGGTATCAAAGGAGACGACGGCAGCAGGGTTATGGGTGAAACTTGAAAGTTTGTACATGACCAAATCGCTGGTAAATCGACTCTACCTGAAGCAGGCTTTGTATTCATTCAAGATGAGTGAAGACAAAGTGTTGGCTGAGCAGTTGGATATGTTCAACAAGCTGATTCTTGATCTGGAAAATATTGATGTGAAGATCGAGGATGAAGATCAAGCGCTGTTGCTGTTGTGCGCTTTGCCCAGAACACATGCTCACTTCAAAGAAACTCTCTTGTATGGAAGGGAGTCCCTGACCTTTGAAGAAGTTCAATCAGCCTTGTATTCGAAGGACTTGAACGAACGAAAGGAGCATAAACCTTCGACTGTTGGTGAAGGTTTGGCCGTTAAGGGAAAATTCTTGTCGAAAGGTAAGTTCGACAAGAAGAAAGGTAAAAGTCAGCAGAAGTCTTACAGTGGCGAGGCATCTGGTATTCGATGCTATCATTGTAAGAAGGAGGGTCACACAAGAAAGGTGTGCCCTGAACGCCTGAAGGATCATGGAGGTAAGGATAATGGCAACGTAGCCATGCACAAGATGATTTCGACTCATCTGATGTCCTTGTGGTTTCGAGCAGCGACTCAACGAAGGAGTGGATTATGGATTCAGGTTGCACTTGGCACATGACCCCAAACAAAGACGTGTTCGAGGAACTATGTGAGCAAGACGGTGGATCTGTATTGCTGGGAAACAACAAAGCTTGCAAGATTGCTGGTGTTGGATCTGTGAGATTCAAGCTCCATGATGAGTCAATAAGGTTATTGACTGAAGTTAGGTATGTACCTGACTTGAAGAGGAATTTGATTTCTCTTGGTGAATTCGACAAGAAAGGATATGTTTTCCAAGGAGAGAAAAGTATCCTTAGAGTCATGAAGGGATCGAAGGAAGTCTTGAGAGGCGTGAAGAAACAAGGCTTGTATGCCCTTGAGGCTGAAGTTGTAAGTGGTTCGACAAATGTTGCATCCACGAAACCTTTGTCGAAGACAGAAATTTGGCACATGAGATTGGGCCATGTCAGTGAAAGGGGTCTGGTCGAACTAGGGAAACAAAATCTGCTTGGTGGAGACAAAGTCGAAAAGCTGAAGTTTTGTGAACCCTGTGTACTTGGAAAATCTTGTAGAGTGAAGTTCAACAAAGGCAAACAAAGAACACATGGATCCCTTGATTACATCCATGCTGATCTTTGGGGGCCTGCAAGGTGTCCATCACATTCAGGAGCTAGGTATTTTCTATCCATAGTTGATGATTATTCCAGGAAGTTATGGGTATTCATCCAGAAGACTAAGGATGAAACTTTTGAGAATTTCAAAAGTTGGAAGACTCTGGTCGAAAATCAAACTGGCAGGAAGGTTAAGAGGTTGAGAACCGATAATGGCCTCGAATTTTGCAATGAGGCGTTCGACAGCTTTTGTGCTGCCTCTGGGATTGCAAGGCACAGAACTACTGCAGGTACTCCACAACAAAACGGTTTGGCTGAAAGGTTTAATCGAACTATTTTGGAAAGAGTTAGATGCATGTTGACTAGTACTGGGTTAAAGAAGGTGTTTTGGGCTGAGGCTGTTTCGACAGCGGCATATCTGATAAATAGATGTCCTTCGACTGCGTTAGATATGAAGACACCTGAAGAAGTTTGGTCGGGACATCCACCAGATCTCGACAAACTGAGAGTATTTGGCTGCATAGCCTATGCTCACATTAGGCAAGACAAGGTCGAACCTAGAGCTCTAAAATGCATGTTCATGGGATACCCTGAAGGAGTCAAAGCTTATAGGCTATGGTGCCTAGAGCCAGGTCACAGGAGGTGTATCACCAGTCGAGATGTAGTTTTCAATGAAGCTGAAATGGCTTTCGAGAAAACTGATGATGTTGATCGAAGTGCAGAAATCTCTGTCGAAGAGCTGGAACAGGGAGAGATTCCTGTTGAGGTGGAGCATGTTGATGCTGAATTGCGTATCCCAGATGAAGTCGAAGAAGAAGAAGATACTGAGGAAGTTGAGGAAACTGTTGATGACTACTTGTTGGCAAGAGATAGGCAAAGAAGAGTTATCAAGCCACCTCAGAGACTTGGATATGCAGATCTTATAGCTTATGCCTTAATCTCTGCAAGTGAGGTTCTAGATGAAGAACCTAGAGACTATAAGGAAGTTCTAAGAAGTCGAAATAAGACTGAATGGCTGAAGGCCATGGATGATGAGATGAAATCTCTTCATGATAATAACACTTGGGAACTGATCGAGAAACCTGTTGGAGCAAGGTTAGTCAGCTGTAAATGGATTTTCAAAGTTAAGGAAGGAATCGAAGGAGTGGCGTCGAAAAGATACAAGGCAAGGTTGGTCGCTAGGGGTTTCACTCAGAAAGAAGGTGTCGATTTCAATGATGTGTTTTCTCCTGTTGTGAAGCACAGATCCATTCGAATGTTGTTTGCCATGGTGGCACAGTTCGACCTTGAACTGGAACAAATGGATGTAAAGACTGCGTTCTTGTATGGTGATCTAGATGAAACAATCCTGATGAGGCAACCTGAAGGGTATGTCGAAAAGGGGAAGGAAGATTATGTGTGCAAACTACAGAGATCTTTATATGGACTGAAACAATCTCCTCGACAGTGGAATAGGAGGTTCGACAAGTTCATGGCACGGATAAGTTTCATCAGAAGTCAGTTCGACCACTGTGTTTACTTCAGATTTCGACCTGGTAATTCATTTGTTATTTTGTTGCTTTATGTGGATGATATTCTCATAGCAAGCAACAATGTCGAAGATGTAATGAGGGTGAAGGCTGAACTCAATAAGGAGTTCGACATGAAGGATCTGGGAGCTGCATCCAGGATTCTTGGGATTGACATTCGAAGAGATCGAAAGCAGTCGAAATTATGCTTATCTCAAGAGGCATACCTACGGAAGATTCTCTACAAGTTTGGTATGTCGAATTCGAAGCCTGTTGTGACTCCGACAAACCCTCAATTCAAGCTGAGTATAGATCAGTGTCCCAGTACTGATGACGAAAGAGCTTATATGAATAGCATTCCATATGCTAATATAGTAGGTTCTTTGATGTATGCTATGGTTTGTACTAGACCTGACATAGCATATGCAGTAAGTCTTGTAAGCAGGTACATGTCGAATCCTGGAAAGGCTCACTGGCAAGCATTGAAGTGGATTCTAAGGTACATAAATGGGTCTCTGAACAGAGTTCTGATTTATGGTGGAGACTTGGGTGAAGATAGTAAAGCAGTGATCGAAGGATATGTCGACTCTGATTATGCAGGTTGTATGGATTCCAGAAAATCTATTTCTGGATATGTTTTCACTATGTTTGGCACGGCAATTAGTTGGAAAGCAACACTTCAGAAAGTTGTAGCATTGTCAACTACTGAAGCAGAGTATATTGCCCTCACTGAAGCTGTGAAAGAAGCATTGTGGCTTGAAGGTTTTGCTAAGGAGCTGAAACTTCAAGGTCGAACTATCACTGTTAAATGTGATAGTCAAAGTGCAATACATCTGTCGAAGAATTCAGCCTATCATGAGCGAACGAAGCACATTGATGTGAGGCTGCATTTTGTCAGAGGAGTAATCGAGCGTGGAGAAGTCCAAGTGCTGAAGGTTTCGACAGATCACAATGCTGCTGATATGATCACCAAGACATTGCCAAGTTGCAAGTTTTTCCACTGTATGCAGTTGGTAAAGCTGCATGAAGAAAGCTAGCTGGTTCGATTGATATTAGAGTTTGTTCCAAGGTGGAGATTTGTGAGATATTGGAACGAACTCTAGGGTAGCTTCTGGTTCGACAGGGATCGAAGCATGAGGTCGAAGACTGTTCGCATGCTGCTGTCGAAGTAGTGCATGTTGTAGTCGAAGTTGTTCTAACATGCATTAGTGGATATTGCTAGGTTTGTTAGCATATCGAATTGGGCCTGTTTGTTATGTCCAATTGTTTAAGTTAGCTTGTACCCTAAGTTAGCTTGTAATGGGTAATTGTGAAAAAGCCCATTAGTTAGTATGTTAGGTTTATTATAAATAGCATACTAGTCTCTCATTTTAGACGTGACGGAAAACCCTAATACGGCAAATCCTAATTTAGGGTGAGAGGGTTATTTGTTATTCTTGTAACGCTTGTAATCTTGTTTAAAGAGAAAGTAAAGAATAGCAGTTATAACCAATCATTGTTGTTCTTCTTGTTTTTCCCATTCCTTTACCGTTATACTTTGTTCTTGACATCGTTTTTCACAACATAAGCATTTTGTGATTGCCACATATTCTATTAGTTTGAGCATGCAACCAACAGTGTAAAAAATGAAGAAAATAAAATCCGAGAGGTTCGAGAGAAATGCAGATAAATACAATACACAAAAATATGTAAAGAAATTTCATTATATTCATCAGTGACTCAATCAATTGGATATACATGGATAGGCTTGAAATGTACCAGAAAGAATAGGCCTCCAAGGAAAGGATAAGACACAGCTGAATCGCCAGTGGCCAATTCCTTTATCCTGTCATGGAAAAAATGTATGAAAATACACTATAAGCTTTTGAAAGAAACAACCAACACTCAATAAGAAGATTGATTTTTAAACTCTGTTCCTTTAGATTACACAGCTAACCAGTTGAGGCTGTTTAGGTTTTTTCAACTACATCACAGCTGCAATTGCAGCTGCATCAGTAGCATTTATCAATTGCATGTAACATCAATGGTTGCAAGTAATCCTCAACTTTAACCGCAACTACAATTTAAAACCTTAAGTTGCAAGACTATATTTGAGAAAGCAGTAGAAAAGTGTTCAAGGTTATCCTCACCTCAAAATCTTCCCACTTCATAAGATTCATATTTGACTTCTCTAGAAGGGATCCAAAATTAGTGCAGTTCCTTTTAAAACGCTGAAGTCCTTTGAATGATCCTGCTGGATCCGCAAATTCACAATCCTCTTCATATGCATTCAATGTGAGATCTCCTGAGAGTTGCGGAGAATAGATCAGCCATGTGAACCATCTGATTTCAAAATACTAACGAGAAAATTCCAATTGGTATTAGCTTCATTTTGTATCAGTCATTATATAGGAAGCAATCATTTGCAGGTTATCATGTACAAAATACCATACTACACTAAGAGTACACGTCAGCAATGCCTCTCATGTTTCTCAGCATTACCTATCCCTAAAACATTATTATTGAGCAGTACCCAAGTTTACTCTTGTTAGAACATCAACCCGGTTCAAAAGTAAAAGATATGAAAACAACGCTAATACCCCCTCTGGTCTTATTTATAGGAGACATTTGGATCGACAAAAGTTGATATATCTTGTTTCAAATTTTGGACCTGGTATATAAATTTGTGTTGATTCAAATGTCTCTTATAAATAGGGCCGGAGGGAGTAGAAAACACAATATTTGATCATGAAGTTTGACTAATTGTGCCTACGTCTCCGGCTGCAAAGCGGGATGCAGTTCCTTTGTATTACTATTTCAAGTTCTTAGGGTTTATAGTGTACAACTTATTTGAATTCTACTGTCCATTACTCCTGAACCCTACCGTTGGGGCAAGCCCTTGCACACCCTCCAGTCCAGTTGCAACCCAACAAACGTTTCGGCCTAGCTGACCTGCCCACTTGTAAGTATTGACAGTTGTTCTATGTGCCCCTTGGATGGCTCTAACCCTGAAATAAGCTGATCGGAAGACAGCGTCTGATGGAAAAAAGGCTGATTTTTTGTGCAATAGGAAGTTATGTTCCGATAAATCGAGGGGCTTTTGAGCAAAACTGAGGGCCTCGTAGAGCAATTACCATAAGTAATTATGAGCCATACTCAACAACTCTGAATTAGTCAGACTCTCTTCCCTAAAACATATATTAATTCTTTTAATTAAGTTTAAAACTTTGTTTTTCCAAATTAATCATCCAAAATATGTGTAAAAAAAACAAAAATAACGCATACATAAAATTGAAACTATAGCAAATGTTAAGAAGGATCCAAATCCAAACGCAGAAAACAAAGGAAACAAATTGGCATCAACCAACATAAGATAAGAAAAAGCATGTGATCGAACCTGTGACAAAATAAGATCTTTGGAAGTCTTGTTTGATTGTGTCCACAACAGAAGCACGATCAATGGTTTCAAGAAGTCTCTGAGGAGAAGCTTCTTCTTCATCAGATGGAGAACGGAAAGCAGAAGCAGCAATGCCTAGAAGCTCAGAACTATACCATGCTACTTTGAGAAATGCATTGGTCTGTGATTGAGACTCTTGATTTTGGTTTGTTCCATTGCATTGAATTTGAAACCTATGGATTTTTGTGTTATTGTGGTGATGTTGTTGTTTTGGTGCAAAGAACAAAGAACTGTGGTGATTGTTGTGACTAGTGTTGATTGAGGTAATGGAAGATATAGCAGACATTGCCATGAAACTAAACAAGAGAACAAACGTTAGAATGATTTTGTTAGAATCTAAGAACAAACCTGCCTTGTATTTAAATATCTAAGTTTCTAATTAATGCTAGCCACATAAAAATGGTGATTGTTTTTGGGACATAAAAATGGTGATTTTGGATTAAAAAAATGGGTCCATTTCATGGTAGTAAAAATTATTACTTGATAGTATTATAAGTTTTGGTGAATTATACCAATAACAATTATATTTCTACACCCCTTACTTGATAGATTTTACTCTCTTTATTTCTTTCACTCTCTAGTGGTAGAATGTTTTGGGTGTTCAAAAATTATTTTCCTAAAAAAATGGGCCTATTGCATGGTAAATCCATAAAAAAAATATATCAAATATCAAATTTTTCTTCTAAATTGTTAACCTCGGCCAAAATGCATCACCCGTGAAGTAGACATGTTAGAGGTGATGATGTGTCATATTAAGTGATATTTAGGCTTGTCCAATTAACATTTCACATGAAAGCCTAAACGCAAGTTTTATATTGATTAAAAATATGAGTATTGTACTTTTGTCATCATAATCGAAAAAAATAATTAGCATTGATGAGTCGTTTATGCATAAAAGTTTAAGTTTTTATCATTATGAAACTATCGTTTAAGGTTTCATGTGACATGGTATCATTTAGACGAAAATATCGGACAAATTACAGTCTTGACACATTAGCATCATAACAAAGTTACTTGACAAAGGGACCATTTTGACAACTCTTAGACTATATATGGGAACAATTTGATATTTCATAAATTTAAAGTCCCAAATTATGGGCATGAACTTACAATTTCATGATTAAAATAATAGTTTACTCAATTTTTTATACCAAATTAAAAAATAGTGCTCTGCAAGTTAAAATGAAAATTTGGTTAAAAAGGCAAATTACATCTAGTTTGTCTGAGATTTTTCGACGGACATTATTCATAATTAAACGTTACAGAAAAACTTTGTACAAATAATATGATAATCTATAATAAAAAAAAACAAATTAAAATTCCTCAAAATGGTGTGTAATGTAACACCGACCACCTTAAACCAACACATACATAAGTAGTGAATCTATGTAGAAACCGAAACAAACAAAATTTTGTTGGAACATTGGTGTGAAGTTGGAAGGAAATTGAATGATTAAACACCAAGTAATAAGACTTTGAGCTAGTGTGATGTGAATTGAAAAAATAGAGAGTGGGGGTCCCACATAAAATAGAACACACACATTAGTAGTGTTTAAATTGCGGTATTTAATTTTAAATACTTTATAATGATAAAAATAATAGTAATTATTATTTTTATTCGTGAATATCACTTCCCATAAATTTAGTTTATGTTGTTTGTGATAAGAATAAGAATTCAACTGAGTTCTTATCTTTCCTTCATTCATATCCAATGAGTTTGTTTCCTCCACTTTTGTGGATTTGTTTCTTTTTGATCTTATCCACAAGCATTGTTGAACTGATTAGTGGTTAAGTTTCTTTTTGATCTTATCCATTAGAGTAACTGCTGCCGCAATTTTAGCTAAAACAGTTACAAAATCTCTATATAAATAGAGGACTCCACTCAGTTCAAAAATAACACCAAAGAGTTCTATTGAGTTGTCGAGAACTCTTTCTCTCTTCTCCCCCAGCTTGTGTTAACGAGCTATTCTTCTCCTTATCTCCTTTTTCTGTCCCTTCGGATATAAGAGTGTTCTTAAGACCTTAGTCCCTATTCGGTATAATGTCCCTTCGGAATTAAGAAAGGTCTTAAGAACATAGTCCCTTCGATAATATATGTCCCTTCGGAATAAAGAGTACTTTTAAGATCATAGTCCCTTTTGAAATAATAATGTCCCGTCGGAATTAAGAATGATCTTAACGGTATATAAATATTCTTTCTATATTTTTCTATTTTTGGAGAAGTTAAAAAGTTAGAACGGTGGTATCACCGTATTTGAGTGGTCTTAGTACCATATTGATATTTTGGAGAGCTCAAATGTTAGAATGGTGATAACACCATATTTGAGTGGTCTTAGCACCATAATAGAGTGGTCACAGTACCATATTAGAAAGTGGTTTCAGTATTAAAGAGTGGTCTTAGTACCATATTGGAGGTGTAAATCTCGAACGGTTTTCTACAGTGCAGTAGTTAACCGCACAGTTGTAGCGGGGCTTGTTTTATCCTGGAGGCGGCGTGGTTGATAGTCTGTCTTGCACAATTTTGGGCAGTGCCACGAAACGTCTTAAAGAGAGCGACCTGGTCGTGACTCAACCTAGTAACAACTTCGGTAGATATTCTATTTCAAAATAGAATTTGGAAATCCAAATACAACAGTTTGGAAATCCAAAAACAACAAATTTGAAGGAAGCAAAAACCAAATTCTCATGAATCAACGAATCATCATCACAAGTACATAGGAACTACCCAAAAAGGACGTACTTGAGTCTCTCTCTGTCTCTCAAACCAACCATGGCGACTCTAAGATCAATACTGAAAGCAACAAAAACCATTCATCGTTCACCATCTCTTCTAACCCATCTCCGTCACATGAGCAACCTCCCAGAAAACACTGTATACACAGGTCCAACACCACAAAACAAAAGAGTAACACTTTCACAACTACGACAAAAACATAAAAACTCACAACCAATCACAGTGGTCACTGCTTATGATTACCCTTCTGCTGTTCACCTCGATATGGCCGCCATTGATATCTGTCTTGTTGGTGATTCTGCTTCCATGGTTGTTCATGGTCATGATACTACTTTGCCTATTACGTTAGATGAAATGCTTGTTCATTGTCGTGCTGTTGCTCGTGGTGCTAAAACTCCTCTTCTTGTTGGTGATTTGCCTTTTGGAACGTATGAATGTAGTTCTAATCAGGTAGTATACCCTTTTTCTTTTTTGTTTTTGATTGGCCTTTGTTTGGATAAACAATTTATTTGCAGGTTATAACACAAGCACTGATTATGATAAGCACTTATGTATAGTATAAGTTTACGTAAGCTATTTCTATAGGAAGAAATAAAACAACAACTAAGTTTTTTCCCACTGAGTGGGGACGACTACATGAATCAAATTACATCATAACGTTTTATCATAAACCATATTTCTATAGGAAAAGATAAAATGAAGTTATATTGTTTCTGTATATAATAAGTTGTTTTCATGAAAGAAACTTAGGAAAAGTGTCATAAACTCTCTGCATACTCCCATACAGGCTCACGAAAGTTGTGTTAGTATATAAGCACAAATAAGCCAATCCAAACACGCCCAAATGATTGGAGTTTATTTCTTTTGGATTTGAATTGTTGAGTTTTTGGTTGTTGGGAAAGTTGTAGATGAGAAATTTGGTTGAGTTCTATCAAAATTCATGAGAATTTTTTTTTTTTTTTTTCATGTGGGGTTTTGGAATTTGTTTGTGGTGTTTGATATTGATATTCACTTTTATTTAAAATTTGTTGAAACAAAATTTAGGAATTAGGGGCATGTTTTTTTGTTTTGTTGGCGTTGTTAGAATTAGCTATGAAACACTTGCACATACACCAGACATGACATGACGGTAATACATTTTTTTTAAGAAGCATGACGGTAATACGTTAACACCAGTAGTAATTTTAAAATAATGAAAGTGATTAAATATAGCCACGTATGTCGGTGTTAGATACAGATAAAGGACATGCATTCATTTTGAATTGTAGATGCTACATACAGAATTGTAGATGCATCCGGGATATAAGTCATTTGATGTAAATTGGACAGATATAACTCGACATGACACTGACACATCCGTTAATAATGCTAAAAATTAGAAGTGATTGTATGTAGCCACTTGTGCTGGTGTTAGACACCGAACACGGCTGCAATCGGAAGTGTAGGGGCTACATAGGTATTAGATTCTCTGTTGTTACGCAACCGTGATATCAGTCCTTTTATGAAAATTGGACATCTTATATTGTGAATTGCATTTTTAAAGTTGATTTGGTAAAGTTGGAAGACTAGTTTTCTAATCTTCACCCAATGACTGAGATTTCTAGACTATGTGACTTCATGTTTCCCCTAACTATAGAGAATCTGGGTCTGGGGTTGTTAAGTTTGGTAATATTTTAATGAGAGTGAAATTTGTTTCTTTTGGACTTGAAATGGGACCTGTTTGGTTGTTGGTTAGAATTGAAATGTGGAAAGAAAATGGTTGGAATTAAGCAGTTTGGTGTTTATTTGTTTAGTTGTTTTAACTTTCTTAAAATGCTCAATGACTTTAAGTGTTGATGTTTTGATCATAACCAGGCAGTGAACGCGGCAGTTCGAATTTTGAAAGAAGGACAAATGGATGCCATAAAGTTGGAAGGAGGTTCACCTTCAAGAATTGTTGCAGCAAAAGCTATTGTTGAAGCTGGAATAGCTGTGATTGGGCATGTTGGTCTTACTCCACAAGCCATAAGTGTTTTAGGTGGATTTAGGCCTCAAGGAAGGAACGTTGCTAGTGCTGTCAAGGTCTATATCTCTATTCTCTCCTGCATGATGCAACTATTTTTGCATCTTGAACAATTTTTTGTGATCCTAAAAGGAACGAGTTTGTGTAGGTTGTCGAGACAGCATTGGCTTTGCAAGAAGCAGGGTGTTTTTCTGTTGTCTTAGAATGTGTTCCTGCACCGGTGGCTGCCGCGGCAACAGCAGCGCTTCAAATTCCTACAATTGGAATTGGGGCTGGTCCCTATTGCAGTGGACAGGTCAGTTGGCCTAATTTCCATTTTAGCTGATATTCGTTCATGTTTGGATTGACGGTGAATTAGTCATAATCACGATGTGCTGCCATGATTTTAGCAGAGGCTACACTTTGTAGCTTCAACCAAATCATGGTGCCGCTGTGATTTTGCGAAACTCATCGTGATTCCAAATACATTGAGTAGCCTACATTAGCTGCAGGTATTTTGTCTAGCTAAAAAAACTTGACCTTTGCTTTATTTGTAGGCCTTTATTCTTCATCAAGTTGCTTTCTTCAGCTTATGCTTCTTGATAATTCTCTCTAAAATAATATTTTCACTTTAATACAATATATGGAGCTTATTTTTTACTGAATACAATGTATGGAGATTTTATTATTGAGTTGGAGAATATGTTAACATTGGTCTCAAGTTTCTTATGGATGGAGTTTTAATTTGATTATCTCTCAACTTGCTTTGAAAAAGAAAAGCATCATTTGTGTGTTTATGATTTTACATTAAGGAGGAGAACAATTAATCCTTTTCTTGGTTCAGAGAAAGCCAATAATTTCTAATTTAGTGTTATTAATCATGCAGGTACTTGTTTATCATGATCTTCTTGGTATGTTACAACACCCTCACCATGCAAAGGTATTTACCTCAGATGTTAACCTAGTTTTGCTTTCAATTTTATAATGTTATCCTAAGATAATGATTCGATGCTGAAGTTGATATGACTATTTTTTACAGGTTACTCCAAAATTTTGTAAACAGTACGCTCGTGTCGGAGACGTCATCAATAAAGCCTTACTGGATTATAAGGAAGATGTGATGAATGGTTCATTTCCTGATGCTCAACATAGTCCATACAAAATCAGTGAAACTGATGCTAATGGTTTCTTAAATGAGCTGCAAAAGTTAGGTTTTGACAAGGCTGCGTCTGCGGCATCTGAAGCAGTTCAGAAGATGGTTACAAAATCCACAAAGTAACAATTTAGTAAAGCTAAGAATCCTCCTCAGTTTTTCATTTGATGTTTTTCTTTGTCTTCAATGCCAGAATAAACCGAAGGACATAAGTGAAGAGAATTTGGGCAGAACAGATAGATAGATTTAAGTTATTTTCTTAAGGCAGATTGCTTCATTGCTCAAATTCATGAAATTTTATTGATATATTATAGAAACAAATTTTGTCATCCCACATCATATATGGAACCTATAGAAAAGCTAAGGCGATGTCACGAAAGAAAATTCTTGAAGCATTGTATCAGAGAAAAATGTTGAAAACTGATTTTGATCTGTTCCTTTTTATTTATTTATGCACTTATTGATCTAATCCATCCTTTTAGTTTGTCAAAAATAACATGCTTCCATTGTAAAATTAGTTTTCTTTGCATACTTATGTGTTATTGCAGACAACTTAACATCATGTTTATTTTCTGATTTGTTTTGATTTAACTTGTAATATGGAGCAAAGTCTTGTGTCTTTTTATATCATAGAGCACTTGCTGAGTGATCATCTCTCACTTTTCAGGAGCCCAAGAGTGCATTGTCCATTTTCTTTCCAAGGCTTCTTTTCACAGTAACATAAATTATTTATTTTGTCAATAAACATTTTATTTGACATGATAATATTATTAGGAAGGTAAAAGTGATGTATAAAAACTGTAAATGTAGTCAAGGAAAACTTCATTTTAAAATATCGAAAAACATTAATGTTTTTTTTTTCCTCTATTCTCTTTTACCTTCCTAATAATATTATCATGTCAAATAAAATTTATTTTACAATATCGAAAAACATTAATGTTTTTTTCCTACTAATACTCTATTTTCTTTAGACTTTTTTAACTGTTCTTTCTCATGCCACTAATAAAAATTAATTTTATAAAATAACTTGTAATTTTTGGTTTCTATGCAAAATAAAGCAGCAATATAATTTGACTAACGGTTTTGTCTATAATACTGCAAAATCGCAATATTTGTCGGACAATTTGGCAAATTGACCCATTCCACTAGAGATTGTCAGATGCCTTTTTTAAGAAGAAAACCATGGCACAAAGTGACAACTTATTGGTCTGCTCAACATGTTGATTTCACGCTAATGTGGGGCTCTTCTAGGTGAAAACACATGACTCTTGAAAATGTTTTGTCCATTTGTTAATAAATAAAAGTGGTCATATTCTTGCTTTTATTGTATAAGTTATTTCCAATTTGAGTTTTATTTAGGGTTAAATATGTTTGAGGTCCCTGTAAATATATGATCTTTCAACATTAGTTCCTATTAAAATTTTATTATATTTTTACTCCCTAATGCAAGTTTGGTCTGGACAAACGGAGATGCCAGTTAGACGAGTCACTTAGATGCCATGTGGACTGATTTAATGATGTGGCATGCCACCTGTTACAAATTTTATTTAAATTAAAAAACCTAATATTTATTACATTTATTAATTAAAAACAAATAAAAATAAAAATAATCTTATGAACGGTGCATCATCATGAATCTCATTCTCCTTATCCTTCTTCCATATTCTCTCTAAAGTCAAAACCACCACACCCAAAATACAAAGAGAAAACAGACTCTAGAGAACAACACTCAAAATCAAACATAAACCTAGATCTATATATTTGAGGTGGGGTTTCACTATCAACCCCAATTTTGACAAAGAGGGAGGATGCATGTGTGAGAAGAAATGGGAGATAGACATTAAGGTGGCTTGATCGGAGGCGGAGGAGGAGTCGCCTTCAACTGCTGCGGAAATGGCATAACGGCAAACGAAAAAAGAGGTCCGAAAAAGGAAAAGGCTGATCCACAAATTCAATGGAACCTTTGTTCTTGATGAAGGAGAAAAGGGATGAGGGTGGCGAAAGAGAATTTGAGGGAAGGGTTAGAACTAAGGATTTGTTCTCTTAAATCCCTACATCTACTTTGCAGAAATCAAAACATTCATCTTCTTCTTTGTTGAGATATGAATTTGACTTCATCAAATTTTTCTCTGTTTAGTTTTGAATGATATGTTTGTTGAGAGAAATTATGGCGTCATCAGTTTATTCTTTTTTTTTTACAGAATGTTGGATGAGTTTGTAAAAGAAAGATCATCAAGATTGGAATTTGGGTTGTGTTTCATTAAGGTTTTTTATTTCTATTTTTTTTTCATATAAATAAAATAAATATAAGATTTTTAAATTAAATTTTTTCCCTTAAAAAAATTAAATAAATTTTTGCCACATCATTAAATAAATCCAAGTGGCATCTACATGGCTTTCTCCGTTTGTCCAATCAGCAAAAATTTGACGGTAGGGACCAAATTGACGATCGCCAAAAACGTTGGGGATAAAAAATATAATAAAATTTAAATAGGGACCAATATTAAAAGATCGTATATTTGTAGGGACCTCAAACATAATTAACCTTTTTATTTAAGGGAAAAAAGATGCAAAAACATCATATGAAGATATAGCATCACAGCTATGTTGACACCCAACAACCTCTTCTATCATTTCCATCATTCCAGCAATTATTATTAAATAAACTAGACTCCAACCCGTGCGATGCACGGGTTGTTGTAGAGTGTCATATTTAATTGAGGATCAAAAGTGATTTATAATGCAAATAATGTTCAAATAGTAATCTACGTATATTGGTAAGTATAATATAGATGTATTGTTAGTTCTCCGAGTTAAGAGTTTCATTGTTGGCCTTTCTTAAGTTTGGTAAATCAATTTGCTCAACCTGAGAAATCAACATTTTTCAGGTTCTGTAATCAATAAAACCATACCTATTGTCTATGAATCAAAGTTTTATCATAAATTGAACAGGGAATGTCCTTGGATGAAATGTATGGTGGTGAGACTGGTATATACCCTATGGAAGGCAAGACTTCTACAACAAATGCAATGGAGATTTACAACGATATAAAGATATATGAGAGTAAAGTAGAGGCAGTGTAGCCAAGATTTTCTAAATTAGCATTGTATTGTATTTTATTATAAGTTTTTTTGGTTACAATTTTATTATAAGTTATTTAAATAAAAAATTCTACTAATTAGTCTCCTATCCGAATTGATCAATATTAAATTTTAAACTTACCTTGTAGAACTTGAGAAGCATCTAGGGAGATTAAGAAGCACTTGAGAAAACTAATATGACAGAGGAGGTGAAATTGAACAAAAATTTGATAAATGGAAAAGCTTTTAAAATGTTTCAACAAAAGCCCTTAAATTACAAAGTTTCAAAAGAAATAACAACAACATTAAGAGAAGAAAACAAAATAGAGAGAACAAATACATGGAAAAGATAGGAGATTTACCCTTAACATGTAGCAGTTTTTCTTCCAATATTAACACATGGCTTGTCCCTGCGAAGAAGAAAAACCATAAGCATCAAAAAGTAATGACTCGTTAGAGAGGGGAAAAATCGTTGGCATCTAGTGAAGCATAGATAAATGTAGAAGTAAAAACATTATCTAGTGCATGTTAAGGAAAAAAAATCAATAAAAAGAAAACTAGTAGTTTTTCTTATAACGTGCGAGTAAATGTTAGTGGGATAGTGATATAAGAGAGTTGTTTGTTTCTAGTGGAATAGTGGGTTAAGAGTTATAACTGATCCAATCTAGTAGTTGTTGCAGCATGACATATACGTGCGACAATTTTTTACATGAGAGTGACATGTGCCTCAAGCTTAGCTCATGTTATAAAAATTAAAATCAACATCATGAACCAAAAATGTTACTGGCTTAGTGGCAAGGATTTTAAAGTGCTACCATTGTTCTTGGGTTCGATTTCTTGCAGTAGTTTTTTTTTCATAAAATATTTTCAGGATTAAAAATTAGGGTTACTCATTAGGGTTATGTCAAGACTACCTAACCCGTGCGATGCACGGATTTTTGTAGAGTTTCATATATAACTATCAAATTGGTTATATTATTATTTTTATAGTTACATTCAATATTATGTTATCAAACTACTTTAAAAAGTAACAAAAACAAAAGATAGATTGCAATAAAAATGACAAATCAAAAGAAAAAAATATATATACAAAAGTCTTCATCAAGAAACTGGTTCTAACCGCAAAAGCTATGAAGTCTATAAAAATGAAAATGAACTGTTATGTAGTAATCGAAAGAAAGAAAAAAAATAATGAACAGAAACTCATTTGTGTAACCGAAAGAAAAAAAATAATAAAAAGGAACCGCGATAGCATTAATGGCTTTAAAAAAATGTAAAAAAAATGATCTTTAGTACGTTATATTCATTTTGGAAGCAACATTCTTTCAGTAAAAATGGTAAAAGATTTAAAGTGTTGTCATGTGCTACCTGATTCAATTCCTTGCAGACCTTTTTTTTAATAAAAATTAATAAGGTCCGCCAAAAAGGGCGGGATTAGGGTTATTAGGTTTAAATGCATGATGGTGAGAGGGATGAAAGTGAGTGAGAAATGATTTAGAGATTGTGAGATTGAAAGAAAGAGGACCCGAGATTTGTGTTGAATATATAAAAGTGAAGCAATTACATTTCATCAAAAACATCAGTGCCCTAGTGGTAAGAGTTGTGAATTGGTAGCATATGATATCTGGTTTGATCTCTAGTAAGAGTTCTTTCATAAATTTTTTTAAAACTAAAAATTAGATATATGAAAAGGTTAAAAGACATGTCATTATGTGTTTCTCATGCAATAGAATTATAGAAAACAAAGAAAAAGTTTTTCCTTTACAATGTTAGTAACAGAAACCTTTTCTTATAGAATTTCTTATGATACATATATTTTTATAATCCTTTTGGATTTAAAATTTTCTCTAAGAGGAAATTCTAGCTAACTTAAACTCGTATATTATAGCATGAAATCATATATTTTTATAATCTCAAAGGCATGGCAGGAAGTTATAGCGGGAAGTTAATAATAACATGGTGTAGTTACCGCGGTAATAGTGGTTCTATAATAGGAACATGGAGGGAGTGATGCTTCAATTTAATTAATTATAATTTTAATTCATTAGTATAGGGAAAAAATGTGGAAGAGAGAAGAAATGAGAAAATGGCATAAATGTTGCATATTAATTTTGGAAGCAAGATTATTTCAGCAGAAACTTAGGTGGCCGAGTGGTAAAACATGTGTTGTGATAATATTTGGTGCACGGTTCAACTCTTGGTAGGAATTTGTTTTCATAAATTTTTTTCAAAACAAAAAATTAGGGTTAGTCATAGAGTTAGGTCAAGACTACCTAACATTTAGTATTACTAGACTCTAACCCGTGCGATGCACGGGTTTTGTAGAATTTTGTATATAAATGTCAAATTGATTATGTTTTTACTTACAGATTCAGTACTTTGCTATGAAACGATCGGAAAAAAAAAACAAAAGAAAAGGTGCAAAAATTACACCAATTTAAGTTATTAACTTTATTTTGTTACCAAATAATATTATCAGTTTGTGTTCCCGAATTCCTTCTTTCTTAACCTTCATATTCGATTACATTCATGTTAAAAGAACAACTAAAATAAGCAAATTGAAAATAGTAAACATGTTTCAAAAGTTAAAGTGAGAAAACAAAGTAATGTTATAATCTAGTGTAGTGATTTTTGCAAATAAAAAGGCAGAATAAATAACTTCAAGTAATTAATATAATATAGGAGAAACAAAGAGGTAGACAAAATTACACTAAAAAGTGAAGTTTCTAATGATAAAATTATCATCTAAATTAGTCAAATTATCAACAATTTTAAAGATTCAACTTTAATATCGTAGTGCGTAGTAAGCGTACACCAAGAAACAGACCACAACTGCAAGGGCTGTTAAATCTATAAAAAGGAAAAACAACTGTTATGTGGTAACCAAAAGAAAAAAATAATAAAAAGGAACCGTTATGTGGTAATTGAAAGAAAAAATAATAATGAAAAGGAACCGTTAATAATGAAAAGGAACTGCTATAAAAAAAGGAATTGCAATGACGTTAGTGACTTTTAAAAAAATGACATTTTTATGTGCTACCTGATTCAATTCCTTGCAGACCTTTTTTTTCATAAAAATTAATTAGGTCCGTCAAAAAGGGCGGGGTTATGGTTATTAGGTTCAACTGCATGATAGTGAAAGAGATGAAAGTGAGTGAGAAATGATTTAGGGATTGTGAGATTGAAAGAAAGAGGACCCGAATTTATGTTGGATACATAACATTGAATCAATTGCATGTCATAAAAAACATCAGTACCTTGGTGGTAAGAGTTGTGATTTGGAAACATGTGGTACCTGGATCGATTCCTACCAGTAGGGCTAATCATTAGGGTTAGAGCTTGGTCTGTGGTTCAACTCTTGGCAGAAATTTTTTTCATAATTTCTTTCAAAACCAAAAATTAGGGTTAGGTAGGTCAAGACTACCTAACATTTAGTATTATAAAGATAAAGACAGGGGGATTTAGAAGACTAGGTCAAAACTTAAGGGTATAATTCAAAAAGCCAATACTATTTGTCTCGTTAAAAATCTTATCATAAAACTCAATTAAGAAAAAAAGAAAGCGGAATGAAATAATAAGTAAAAAGAAAGCCAATGTCAAAGTCCACTAAGAAAACAATATAAAAAAAGGTATTAGCAAAAACAAAAAAAAGGAAGATCATTCTTGTTCCGAGTAAAGACACCAACAATGAAAGTTGGAATGAAGTCTCACTACACCACAATAGTGATTTGGAAATCATGATTCGCTAATTTGTCTGCATCACTATTACCTTTTCTAAAGATATGAGAGACTTGAAAATGAAATCCTCGAATGATATCTAGACAATTAGACCAACGGCTATGTAATTAACCAAAGAAGGATTGATAAAAGCTTTAATAGTTAAGGAGGAGTGACATTCAAGCCATAAATTCATCCAATGTTTGCTAGAAGCAAATTATATAGCACGCATATCACATTTAATTGCAGCTTGGAAAACATTGGCAATTCCCAACACTACAAGAAATCAGCCTTTTATAGACTGAATATTCAGTCGCCACATCAGCAAAATCGGTCACTGACATATTTAGTGACTGAAATAGCGATAAAAAATAAGAGTGGTTAAAACACTAGTCACTAATCCTTTGTGATCGGTCTAGCAACTGATTTTTTGCGACTGCTTTTATGACTACACGTAAAGATTGATTTTGTCACTAAATTTTGAGGTGGAATTAGAGATAGGCATTTTTGGAGACTGAACTCAAAGACGGAATCTAGACACCGATTTGGAGACCCTTTTCTTGGCTAAAATCGGCTGATTTAGTGACTTATTTTGTGACTGGGTTTGACACTTCATTAGCCACCGAATTTGTGACGGAAATTAATTTATTGTATTATAAATTATGATCGCTATTTCGGTCTCTATCTAATTTTTTTTATAATTATTTGTTAAATACTGTACTTGGTCACTGTTTTGTGACTGAAAGAATTACAATATTTTTTTTAATATTGTAATTTTTTTAACTCACTTTTTTATCAAATTTCATACAAAAGATCAAAATAATTTTGTAACATGACGAAAGAAATAACATTAACCATTCAATGCTACATACATAAACTAGTCAAAATACATAATACTAACGAACAGAGGAGATTTGTGTATTCACAAAAGCCTTTGCACTTGGTAGTCTTAATACATAATACTAACCAAAAGAGATTTGTGTATTAACAAAATACACAAAAGCCTTTGCACTTGGTAGTTTAATAAAATACATAATACTAACCAAAAGAAAGTTGCAAGTGGTAGGCTTAACAAAATACTAATCCAAAAAGATTTGTGTATTAACAAAACACGTCAAATTGTCTATTCAGGAACATTTTGTTCTTCCAAATGTAACTCATCATCAACCTCATCATCATTAGCTTGGTCTTCCTCGTTGGCTTGGTCTATAGAATGTTGGGTGGGTTGGAAGTCCATGGCTTCCATCATTCATTTTATCAATTGATATTGTTGTTCAACGGCCTTATTTGTTTTTGCAAATTCTTCCCGAAGTTGGTCTCTTTCATTGCTCATTTTTTCAAGCTCGTGGCTTTGCACCCTCTCGGTTGAAGAAGAACCAAAGCTACGATAATGTGGACGTCCTGCTAGTACAGAGGATTCCATTCCAAGACCATGTGTTTGTCCTTTCTTTACTCCTGCAACATCAGACCACACCTCTAGCCGATTTGGTGGAGGCATTCCTTGCGAAGATGCTTCTTGTGCCAAAGCATCCCACTTGAGTGTAATTTCTCTCTGTTAACAAAAATATAAGATTAATTGATATGTCAAACTAACTAGAAACATAATAAAACCAACATAATAAGCACTATAGAAACTAAAGTTGAGAGTTTACATCCACATGTTCTGATCTTTTATCAACCCATGTCTAATCTTTTTTATGCTGGTGTGTGCGTTGAAACAATTCCACATGAGTAGGTGGGATGCCGGTACTTTTTGTCTAAGAAAAAAAATAATAGACATTAAAAGCAATAGCACTACCCAAAAAGGACATCATCTACTCCATGAAAAAAGACGATAACAGTCAAACACAACAACAAAGGACATCAGCTACTCCGAGAAAAAAGGACAATAAAACCAACAACAGATCCCCTCACACCATAACAATCAAATACAACAGCAAAGGACATTAAAAAGGACATTAAAACCAACAACAGACCCCTCACAACATAATAGTCATACACAAACCCCTCACAACATAACAGTCATACACAACAATAAAGGACATCAGCTACTCCATGAAAAAAAAACCATAATGCAGCAAAAAATAATGTCTTTTTTGAAACAATCTCCTGGACATAGCATTTATTTGAACACAATGCAAAAAATAATGCAGCTATTGAAGTGTTTCAGTACAATAATCATGTTGGAATAAAGTAAAAGAAAGGTTACTTAGCCATATTGTTTTTATGTTGAGAAGCGGTGATAGAGCCGCAAGTGTGAAGGGACCCTCCCAACCCTCCACAATCAGATGCTCAATTGGTTTTGGCTTGTATCCTCTCTTTTTTATATGCTTGACTTGCCCAATGATTACATAAGCTAGGCCAAATATCCTCATTAATCCAACTCGGCCTATCCATTATGGTACGAGCCTTGTTTAAATTATTTTTCATAATTGTTGCACCTCTCATTTCAAAGTTCTTTCTTGCCCATCTATCATCGGGTGGACAAATGGAAAACTTTTTCTGTATGTTAAGACAAACAAAATAGCTAAACAGATTGAAATAAAAGTTACACATTAAACAGATCACATTGAATGTTACACATTAAACTTCTAGTTTTTTTTTATGGTTAATACATGAAATTTCTAGCGCAAACCTGATTCTGAATGTAAAACAGAGTACAAATTCTGGTGCAGTAAAACAGAGTACGCAAAACAATAGTTTAGAAGCAGTATAATAACAGACTGAAAGTAAAAGGCACAGGTGATCTGTTAACCCAGTTCGGTGACAAACACATCTACATCTGGAGGCTACCAAGCCAGGAAGGAAATCCATTATCGTAGTCCTAGTTCTAAGTTCTCAGCAAACTCCCAGTTTACAACTTATCACCTAGCTACTACCCGTATTGACTTCAACCTAGGAACTCCTAGACCTGAGATCCCATCTCACTTCCCTCAGTCAATCATTGCCCCAGTGATTATCAGACTCTAATAACAATCAACGTAGGAGACACACTCCAAATACATAAACAGTCACTCTTGCTTAAAAGCTTCAAGTGAACTACAATTACAACTCAATCTAAACACAAACCAACTCTGAACAGTAGAGTGGCATACAAAAACAGAGCACAAAGCTCACAATGAATAGACTCAAAACCTAAGGATAACTCTCTCTATAATGACTTATGTTTTGATGATCGTTCTTCAATAGCGGCGTCTTCTATATATAGCCTTCAGTAGCAACAAATAATTGAACCAAATATTCTTCACAGATATATTTCCAAAATTCTTTAGAAACATATAGAAGCAAATATTCTTCAGAAATTTATTTTCCAAAGATCTCTTTGAAAATATATTCACAAATAAAAGAAACAAATCTTCAGAAAATATCTCACGCAAATATTCTTCCTTCTAGAAACAAACGCAGCAAGGAGAATTCTTCAGACAAATCTCCAAAAGATCTCATGAGAAAATAAACAGCTCCAAGTGCGAAAACAAGACTGCTTCTGAAATATGCTTCTGAAGTTCAGCTTCTGAAGGTTCCGCGTCTGAAGGTTCAGCGTCTGAAGTACTGTTCAGCTTCTGAAGACCCAGCGTCTAAAGTACTGTTCAGCTTCTGAAGATCAACTTCTAAAGACGCACATCTTGCTTGTATATTTGATTTTAGCAAACATGAAGCCAACAACCAAATATCCAACAATCTCCCCCTTTGGCAAATTTTTGGCTAAAATCAAACTGAGATACACAAGGCAAGTTCTTCACTCATCAAAGGACGCAATCATGAAGAATTTAAACACAACAACCAAAAATCAACAGAGTCAGCAGCGGCACAAAATAAACAAACTCTCCCTGAAACATATCAATCAGCAGCAGCTTCTGAAACATACACTACTCCCCCTGAAACAGATCAGCTTCTGACAGGAAACATATACTCCCCCTGAAACAGAGACTCCCTCTGAAACAGATCAGCAGCAGCTTCTGACACACTTATTTCTCCCCCTTTTTAGCCAAACAATTTTAACAAAAAACACATGCAATCACCAGGAGTAGAAACACAGAGAAACAGCAGAGGTTACAAAGGGAACACACCCAGAAATCTAATCAGAGGATATAAAAATCCATCACAGCACCACACACAGAACCCACGTCAGAACCATCAACATAACCATCATCAAAACCATCAGCAGGATCAGAATCACACAAACAGCCCACACACAGTCTTCACAGAAGAACAAAAAAACAAGAGACCACAACTGCAGAGAATAGTACAAAATGCAGACCAGAGGCACAAAATGAAATCCAGAACACAGCCCAAAAAATTGACAGTCTTCAGACTCAGCATCAGAAGCTGCTTAGTCTTCATTAGACACAGCATCAGATGCTGCTTAGTCAATGTGTGCTTCAGGCACATTTCAGAGGAATCTTCTTCCCAGCAATCATCTTCTGAACAAAGGGCATGATGTCTTGAACATCTTGCTCAACATCATCCTCAGACTCACTAGGATCCACTTCCTTTCCTTTTAGTGCCTTCTTCTTTGGGACAGGGACCACTACCTTGCTCCAGCCTTTAGATGGCCCAACAACAACACTCTTCTTAGCTACAGGAGTAGGCCTGCTGGCAGCAGCAACAGCCTTTCCTTTCCTATTCTTCAGCCTCTTGCCAACACTATCACATTTTGGTCTCCGTTCCTTCTTGGCATTGATTACAACAGGTTCAGATTTTCTTTGCTGAAGGTGCTTGGGGTATCCATGCAACTTGAAACATAATGGCTTTATATGCCCCTTTTTACCACAGTAATGACATATCCAAGGATGAGAAACCCTCTTGCTCTTAGATCCCTAAGGTTGGTTCTGGTGTTCCGACTTAGGTTTACCCATCATTGGATCAAATGTCCCAACAGCTGCAATGAACCTTTTAGCTGGATTTTGCTGTATGTTGGTCAAGGTCCTATCAAATCCTATACCATTTGGTTTCCCTTGGTTCTGACTCTCCAATATCTCTTCTAGCACATCAGTACAAGTGTTCAACATTCTGACTTGTTTCTTCACATGTTCAAGTTGAGAGTTCAGTTGGGTTACCTCATCTTTGAGATCAGAGATTTGCCCTAAGTGCTCACTTCTTTCAGCAAGCAGTTGACTGATAGTTCTTTTCTGTTCTTCCAGCTGCTTGCAAACTTCTTCACTTCTGAGGTATAGTTCTTCATTCCATTCCATAAAACCTTATATTCATTTATATTCATTCGAGAATCTCAAATTCATCATCATTAACACCCATATTCATCAACATCATGAACACCTATATTCACTTGTTTCATCCAGATCTAAAAAATATATATCAAATAAAATTTCTTCACAGATAAAGAAAACAATCGAAGGAATAGGGGAGTTTGTTTCCTGAAATTTTCTTAACTTTTTATGAATTAGATCTGAAGAGAACTGGAAGAAGAAACCCCACACTGAAAACCGAATCTCTCCAGACCACCTCTATATTTCTCTTTTTTTTTTTCCTGTCTCTATTTTGTCCAACACTGAACTCTCCCTCTCCCTTCCTCCTAATTCGCGCCGCCACTCAAATTCCATGAAGGAAGATTATGTTACAGTAAGAAGAGCGAAAAGGCTTCATGAAGAAGATGAAGCTTCATGAAGAAAATTAATCGGGCAAATGAAGTTGATGATGATGCTGAGATTATTGGGACGTTGGGTCAAATTGGGGAAGGGGAATTGGGAAGGGAAGGTGATGTTGAGGTGCAGCTGAAGAAAATGGGAAAGATGAACATGGAGCTTTGGTTTTAATTCATTTTTTAAGGAATTTTAATTCATTTTAGTTTTTTATTTTAATTTAAGTTATTTTATTTTAGGGTTAATACTGTTGTTGTGTGTAAAGTCAGCGAAGAAGAAGAGTATTTTTTTCTTTTGTTTTTAATTTATTTTAAAATGTATGGGAATTTATTTTCAGATTTTTTTTAAAATGATTAATTAATGAATATGCCACATGTCAGGTGACTGGATAAATAGAAAAATGAAAAAAATAAATGAATTACACAGTCAGCGTGACACTGGGATAGATTCTGCTGACATCTTTAAATGAGGGATTAAAAGTGGAAGAATCTGAAATGACAGGGACATAATCTAAACTTTTTTTTAATAAGGACCAAAACCGGATTTCACCAATATTACAAGGACAAAAAGCAGTATTAACCCTTTTTTTAAGTTAATTTGTTTAGCTTTACTTTTTTGGTGGCTGATATGTAAAAATGGTTGTTTGTCCATCAATTTTTATATCAATTGTTTTAAAGAGGCACACAAAAACTATGCGACATCATGAGATAGAAGAGGTTAAGAAAAAACTAATAGGGAGAAAGAGGTGTATGTGAGATTGAAGCGGAAGAAAATCTGAAAGGAAAAGGAATAAAACATAACTTAAATTCTCTAAACCACATGCCTCTTGTCGTACTAGGTACCTTTTTCCACAATGGCCATGGCCCATTAAAATGACTCTTGAAAATTTCCCCAATGCCATTAAATGCCGGGTAAGAGGGCAAAAATCTACAAAGTGAACAATACAATATATAGTAAATAAAGAGAAACAAGTTATCTAAATATAATAACTAAATATAATATATAGTAAATATATACCCTTTTCCATTGAGAAACAAAGTTATCTTGCCAACATTGCTTTGTGTCTCTGATGCGGCTACCATTTCACTAGTTCCTAGGGTAGGTTCCTCTTAATGAAATGGTTCTGAAACTGATGGTGAATCTACACCTCTTATGGAAGGTGGAGATGTTACATCAGATGTACTTGGAAGGAGTGCAACCTGAGATGTTCCAGTTGATGAAGTAGTAGCAGATGTTCTAGGTGTAGGTGAGACAAGACTTATCCTAGGTGTAGGTGAGACATGAGTTGCCCTAGCTGTAGGTGCAACATGACTTGTCCTAGTTGTAGGTGCGCCATTAGGTGTCTTTGAAGTAGGTGGAACAAGAGGTGTTCTTGAGGTAGGTAAGACATTAGGTGTCCTTGAAGTAGGTGTGACATGCAGTGTTGTAAAAGGATGTGGGACATGAGATGTTGTAGATGGAAGGGGAACTTGAGATTGTTCAGAAGTAGGAGTTATGTGAGCTGGACGTTTATGAGGTTTTTTGGACTTAGGACTCTTAGAAGATTTTCTTTTGTCTACCATCTGCAATGAATACAATATAAAATTCAAATTAACAACCAAAGTCCAATTGAGAACAAGAAGCAAAGCACTACATATAACATGTTCAAAAATACTAGATAAGAAATAAAAATAATTACCTTTAAATCAGAACTATATAAGACCATATATAAAATAAAGAGATGGATACTTACCTTTTTTAAATAAAATTTGATCACATTATGGACTTTTTAAATATTCTGAATAAGCAAAATATATTAACAAGAAAAAGAAAGATTATAAGCATTGCAACTAGCAGGTAAACTACTCAAGCCTGTTGGCTAAAACCCTTGTAGTGGTAAAAGATGCAATAGCTAAAAAGATGTAGTGGTAAAAGACAGCAAGCACCACAAGAAAGCAACCAGACCATAAAAAACACCAAGCCCCCACATAAAGAACAAGGTACATCATATCAAAACACCATGAACACAAATGATAAACATGTGGTGTCACAACAAAAACTCAAAATGCATGCACAACAAAGAAGAAAAACAACACAATAGGCAAGATTTAAACACAGCCCATGGACTGAAACTTATAATTTACTACTCATAATTTTCATCATCCTCCTCATGGAAATCCACATCTTCATATTCATTCACATCTTCATATTCATCCTCATCTTCATCCTCAAGGCCTTCTGCAACTTCGATGATTGTTTCTAATTCCTCATATTTCCCTCAGTCTCCCAAATTGCCAAGTACCTCACCATTTGCTACGAAATCCACATTAGTGGTTGAATCTTGATACGCAACTTCTAATGCATATCGATCATCAATTGTACCTCTTGGTTTAGTTTTAATGATAACCCACCAATCAACCTTTTCTTTTATTTTTCTGGGTAAGGTACATAATTCACTTGAATTGCATTTGTTGCAATTATGAAAGGATCATATTTTTGATATCTTCTATGATGATTAACCTCAACAATACCATATTGGGGATGAACCTTCACACCACGATTCACAGCAACATTAAACCATTCACAGTTTAATAAAACTAATTGCTTGGTTTGTTCTCTTGGGTATTCAACTTGCATAATCTCTTTAATAATACCATAATAATAATTCTCACCGGCTCCTCCATCATCACCCTTAACACAAACTCCACAACTGATGGTTTTCTTTCCATATCCAGACTTCAGTATGAAACTTAAAAGAGTTGACAAAATATATAGGCCAAGTATGAATTTTCTTTTCAGGACCCCATGCTAAGTGTTGCAAATGTTGATTTCGTACCAAGTTATTTTTATCGTGTACCTGCCAATGTCCAACATTACTCATTATATTCCAAAACTACATGATTAAGATGTATTTTATTACTGCAATCGTAAGAAACTTACATAAGTTCGGAACCAAATTGGGAATTCTCACACAATCATGTTATCAACTTCAGTTTGACATATATTTGGATCAACATCTTCCAAATATTGCACAAAGCGTCTAACATATTACATATTATATTGTTATAAATCATAGGTTTAACATAGTATGAATAAATAAAATATAATTAAACTTACTTAGTATATGGTTGAACTTCTTCACAATTTAAAAGGATATGCAAGTGTGCAGCCCTTAATTCTCTATCAGTCAAAACTGACTCTTACAAGCTCCAGCTGAGTGCCCATGATGATTGAAAATGTACAATATTATTCGACCTTCATCTTGACCTCCATCATCGTTACAAATATATGCCTCACAAATGGATCCTTCTACACGTGATCTATTTTTAACCGTTCTTTTCAACCGATCCAAGTACCTAAAACAAAATATAATATATATATTGTTAACTACTGATTGTAAAAAAAACATTAAATAAAAAAATTGAACATTTGGTGATGTCAATAACTATCTCTCAAATGGATACATCCAACGATTTTGAACGGGACCCCAACCCTTGCTTCATATGGAAGATGAATAGGTATATGTTCCATGGAATTAAAAAATCCAGGTAGAAAGATTTGTTCTAATTTACACGTTGTAGTGACAATGTTTTGTTCCATCAACAACAAATCATCCACTCACAATATTGTTGAGCACAAATCTTTGAAGAATTTACTCAACTCGGCAATAGGATTTAACACTTGACGTGGAAGTGCACTAAAAGCAATTGGTAATAATCGCTCCATAAATACATGGCAATCATGATTTTTTATTCCAACAAGCTTTCCCTCTTTTATGTTGACACATCTGCGCAAATTAGAGGCATGTCCATCAAGCATTTTCAACTCAGTGACCCATTTATATACAGAATTTTGCTAGTCTTTGCACAAAACATATTTTGCTTTAGGATTTATAACTTTTCCATTAGACTACTTTTGAAGCTCTAGCTCCCTTCTTCGACCATACTCCTTCAAATCCATTCTAGCCTTCTAATTATATTTAGTCTTATCTTTGATGTCCATTATTGTATTAAAGACATTATCAAACATATTTTTATCAATATGCATCACATCAAGATTATGTCTTATTAGGTTTGTCTTCTAGTAAGGCAACTACCAAAAGATACTTTGTTTTTTCCAATTATGAGTGTCACCAAATCCATCACATTTATCATGACAAGGACCAACCTCAATTATTTGAGGAAGATTAGAAACTTTTTTCCACACTTCATCCCTTGTTAACCGTTGTGGAGGTTGAGACTTTTCAATTTGATTCTTGATAAATGTGTAATTATTTCTTCGAAATGAACGATCCATAGATAAATATTTACGATGCTGGTCAAACCAGGAACACTTTCCTCCATATTTTAAGGAAAAAGCCTTTGATTTACCCATGCAAGATGGACATGCTAATTTTCATGTTGTACTCCAACCCGACAACATTCCATATGCTGGAAAATCATTGATGGTCCACATTAATGCATCTTTCATGTTAAAATTTTGTTGTTTGGAAATATCATATGTCAACAATCCTTCATTCCATAAGAATTTTAGCTCATCTATCAATTGCTGCAAAAACACATCTGTATTGTTCTTAGGATTATGTAGTCCGGGGATAATTAATGTGAAAAACATGTAAGGACTAGAACAGCAAACCGTACAATGAGAAAACCAAACACGTAGAACATGAACATAACAACATGATGGAACATGAACAGAACATAACACAATCAAAAAAGATGGAACAGGAACAACAACATGACAAATCTTAACTAATGGGGTTCAATTTCATTACTGATGGGTTTCAATTTCATGATGATTGATTTTGATTTCAATGAAAAATGACGAAAAGGGAAAATTTTGTTGTGTTTAGGGTTTCTATTATTTTGGGTTCAAGTGAAAAGAAGGAAAGAGATGAAAGGGGGTAATTTTAGGATTTAATTTCAAATGAGAAGATGTAAAAAAAATTCATTCATGAGGAAAATTTTTAGGTTTCATTTTTTATGAAAACATGAAAGGGGGAAATTTGTTTGATAACCTGCTCAAAGTTGAAGCTTAAGTAGGCATATCAAATAGTAATTATAAAATAAAAACTTATAATCTTTTTTGTGACCAATAAATTGGTGGCTACATAATATAAATATTTTTTATTTTAAAAATTGAGAAATTAAGAGAGTATAGACAGTGATATTTGGGTAGCTAAAAAATTGGTGTTTAAATCAGTCGCTAAATAAATTTTGTGACTGATTTGGAGACTAACTTGGTTTTGGTTAATTGTTTACAATAATCAGTTTTATTTCGGTCTCTACTATGACCAATTTATTTTGGTGTCTAAATCGATCTCTAAACGACAGTTTTCTAGTAATGCAAGGACTCAAAGAAACCACCAAGAAAATTCGCATTGCGATCTCTAAAAATTCCTCCACAAATTGAAATCTTAAGACAACTTTTAGATGCTTTATCAGCGTTACATTTCAAGCATTGCAAGGGGGACAAGACCAATTCACTTAAATTATTTTGGAAGCAGAAGGAGGATGACATTTGACATCAAAATCCTTGAGAATTTGAAACTAACGAATGGATGAATACATGCATGCTCCATTTAGAATGATTGTGTGACAAATATACATCAACTCGTCTAATTAATTACTTGTTTCATTGGAATAACTTTGTCTTCAAATCTAATAAGATTCCTACACTTCCAAATTATCCACACACACAAAAAAATGTTAGTGATAAGGATAAGATCTTTGATTTGTTTGCTCAAATTATTAATACACATATTGAGAAGCTCATTGATAAAGCTCAAAAATTTGGTTGCACCTATAAAACATCAGTAAACCAATTTCATAAAGTACCCACAAAATCAAACTGCAAGAAAATATTGTTATCACACTCATAATGCTTGCCACACAAGCAACAACTTGAAATCATACTCAAACCTTTCTTTCTCAAATTATCATTAGTAGAACTACATTATGAAAATTTTACACAAAAGCAATGATGACTTGGCAGGATGGATGCAATGAGACCAAATGGATTTGCCTCAAAAAACCGTATTAAAGGAGGTTGATCTGCTGGTGCATCTTTAAAATCAAGCTTTCCATATTTGAAATGATCCTAAACTCTAGTGTCAAGAATTGAACTAATTGGAATGGTCATGTTCTTGATGTCATCACACATGTCAGAAACTTTTGGCTGCATAATAATAGCAAAATATCATTTTCCATCTCTATCTCTGATACAACTCTTGTCACATTGGAATTGAACCTTGAAACAGTAGAACTATCAAGATCTAGAACATCAAATATATGATTTAGGAGCCACTTGTCTCACTACTATTAGTAACGACCATATCTTGCATAAGGTTATGGACTAGACACTTTTCTTCTTACCTTGCAAAAAATCATAATGTCATCAGCAAATAAAACATGTCAAGGAATATAAACTCCTCTAGGACCGGTAATACAATCAAGGCTTAAATATATTTTTCATCATTTTTCTTTTACTAAAAATTTGTTTTGGTTCTTTATCTTTTTTTCTATATCATTTTAGTCTTTTATCTTCTTTTTAAATCGTTTGTGTTTTATCTTTTTAAAAGGGTGATGTTTTAATCATTTTGACCTACCAAAACGAATGAAAATAAGGACTAAAATATCATTATTTTAAAAAAGATAAAAGACTAAAATAATTTAGAAAAAAGATAAATGACTAAAACTATTTAGAAAAAAAATAAAGGACAAAAAAAATATATTTAAGCCTACAATCAATACTATCAAAGTCCACCAAATTCAACAATCCTCTACTCAGACCTTCTTCCGCCAAGCAGAGGAGAACTGGACCAATTTTAGAGTTAGATTCCTTTCAATATTATTTCAAATTATATGCAATAAATTTGTTTGGGTAAAAAACAATACAAGTAAAATACTAGTCTTTCATACACACATTCTTGTATTAGTATCTCAATCAGAATTCATTTTTTTTAAGAAAGTGATTAATTATATCGATTTTCAATGCAAAATAACACGAACTAAAATATCATTGCACTTTATTTACTATTTTAAACTATATACTTGCAATTGCATTAATAAATAAAGATAACGTTTAAAAAATAATAAACGTTGTATTGATATTATAAAATGATAAATAATTTGAGTCGGTAAAATAGTCCAAATAGCACACATAATATGAGAAGAAAGGAGTACCACTTAGTATAAGGATTAAAATGAATATAAATTTGTTAAGTTTAAGTTTAGTTTCACCATAAAGGACAAATGAAAATATGTTTAATAATATCAAATAATAATTATGAAGAGTCACTTGCAATGTGGGTGCCATATAATCTAAAATGTTCGTGTGCCAATTGCTAATATAGTAATAGTGAACTATGTATGCCTAGACACCATGAAACAGACGACAAAAACTAAATTTGTATGTCATTTCTAATATTTATCAGCTACTTCAACCATTAATTTTATCAAACAATATAAATTCAAGTAGCTATCTTATCTACTTTCAGTTATAAGTTCATCATCTATCAACTATATTATCTGTTATCTACTTATTTCTACCAAACAGTATCAACTATATTATCTATCTACTTATTTCTACCAAACAAAACCTTATGAATTATGATACAAATCTTTTTTCCAAATTAAATAGAGTTTCGGGTTCAAAGTCAAGTCTGAACATGTAGTAGTGTTAGAAATCTCTGTCTATTTAAGTGCCACAATGTTTGAGAAATTAGTATGTGGAGGTGTAGGAAACACATGAGGGGGTTTGACTTATGTTTATAGTTTACAAAATTATTTTGAATTAATCATTACAACTTAAAATCTTTTTGTCAAAAGTTTTTCTTGTTGGAGTAAGCCCTAATAGCCAATCTATATTGATTGGATTTGTTTTTGTATCATGAGCTTGATATATTTGTAAATTTATATAAACATATAAGACATTTCTTCATTATGTTTCTTTAAAAGTTATAAAGTCCCTAGAATAATTAGTCCATTTAATGGAACATTAAGTATGACTTAACTGTCAAACCCCATTAAACTCAATAACATTATTCTTAAAGTATATGTAGTCAAAATTTTGACTGTGAAATGAGATAACAGTAAAACATAAATACTATTATGTAGGTAGACTTATGATCACATCTCACAGGTCATGAATAAAGAGTTATCAAGTATTCACATATGTATAAATATTAGGAGTAATGTTTGTTACTAGATTGACCCACCATAAGAATAATACGTCGTAAGTTATGTAAAGTATCATAAGATATTCTAATAGTGATAGTGGTGCGTTCCACTCTTTGACCTTAAACCGTTGTGTACCCTAGATGTTGGAGTCGAGTACTTTGTTGTAGTTCAAACATTTTTTTTTCGATAAGCCAAGAGAAAGGTTAAGCATCAGGGGAAATCAGCTACATTTCAAACGTTGTTCACAAAAGGATTATTGTAAAGCCAGTTTATGGGTACTCCACGAATCTCGTTGAGGGACATCAGTGAGCTAGATGGAATTAGCTACAGTTTATGTCTTGTGGTCAATATAAAAGGACAAATGTTTATGGACCCAATATTGAATTGGACAAAGATGACACAGTTTATGTCCTGTGGTCAATATATACATGACGACAAAAGGGTAATTATACACATGGTCGTTATCACAAAGAGGTTTCGTCATATCACATGACAATCTCGTCACTTGGGTAACAATGATGTGTTGTTAGATACCACTAATTGTTTATAACATAAAATATAAGATTTAATATTGTTGTCAACGTTACGAGAACCTACATGGTCACACCCATTGAGTACTCACACTATAAGGAATGATTAAACATAATTTAATTTAATTAATACTTTGTATTGAATTAATAGAGTTTATTTAAATATGAATGTTATTGGGTTTATTTTGGGTCAAGCCCAAAATAAGAGTCATTATGATTTTGGTGGCTCGTTGTCTATAAATAGAAGAGGTGTACACACACTCCCCATCACATGAAAAACCTAATAGCCACATAACCCTCTCTTATGACAGCTAGCACCGCGTTCTGACTTGTGCTTACATGGACTGAATAGAGGTGTTGTCGTTTGTGCGACGCTCATGATCTATCCTTGCATTGATTCTTCTTAACGCTTCAAGAGGTAAACACTTAAATCCTTAAATTGTTTAAGTTTGTGTTTGATTTGTGATTAATGGTTTAATCAGGATCTGTTATTGGGATTGTTTCGCTAAAAGGGTTAAAATTTTGAAAAACCACTCATAAATCCCAACATTTATATGAACATTAAATAAACCACAAAGTCTCTTTATCAAAATGTTTAACTTCATTTAAGCCAATGAAAACATAGTGAAGTTAAACCATAAGGAACTTGACCTTAATTGAAATATAAATTAAAACACAAAGAGAGTGAGAGAGAATAACACAATATGTTTATACTCGTTCACTAACAACTTGATTGACTAGTTATGTACACCCTTAATATAGTTATTCTATCTTAACACAATATGTTTATTCTCATAGCATCTCCTGCCTCTCTTGGCTATACTTTGAGGCCCACAAACATCAATTTTTTCTAAGTCCATTGTCATTCATCATCTCTGCTTCGCCAAGCATGATGAGTTCCAGGAAAAGATCCTGATTCAGACAAAGTATATTATATCTTCTCATATTCGTGAGGTTACAAGTGTTTAACGTCTCTTTAGACAGCCCTTTATTAATTAAAGGTTGTTGCAACTACTAGGTGGTGTACATCAATTGTTGAGTTTGTATCTGAGTGATACAGAGTTTGCCACTACTCTTTATGTGAGAATGTTGTAATAAATTCCTATATCAATTCAAGTGCACTTCGACTTACTTAATTGATTTACAATATAATCTAATTACTCTCCTCAGAGAGGATTTACAATAATATTTCTAGTTCTAGTTATTGGATTTTCTAGTTGTTTTCTTGTAAGTTATGACATAGTCTTTTTCTTTTAAGTGTAGTGATTTGGACACTCACACTGATCTTTCTTCTTTAGATTTCTATATAGGGTTCAGAAGACGACACTCAAACAGTTTGAATTATTTATCTTTTAGACATGGAGAATACAATTGTTGAGTAGAAAGTCGTTGGATAATGAGACAAACATTAGTACAAAGAGTCGTTTGAAATGTTGAACAATTTATACCGATTGGAGAGCACATGACGTTTTATTATAGTTCATTTTGTACTATTTACTCGTTGTCTCCATTTGTTTGAACATGATCTTTTTTTTTATGAATGGACTTTTAGAGAATTATATCATTGTTCTTCAGACAATCATTAAGAGGATAACGTCGTTAGAGCTTTATGACTTGATCTTGAATTCAATCCATTTAGAGGATCGTCATATCTAGAGGGTCACTTAAATTAGATGATTCATCTTGACTTTTTTCTGTTCGAGCCATTAAGAGGATAGTCGTATCAATCAGATTGCTTAGATCAAATGGTTGATCTTAATTATTTTTTGTTTGAGTCATTCAGAGGATCTTCGTATCCAGATGATTGGTGTAACAACCCAATTTTCATTATTAGTTTATTAATATTATTTTATTTTAAATGTTGTTTTTGTTATGTGGGTGAATTGGTGAGTTGGTGGTTTTTGGAGGATAAGGGTATTTTGGTAATTTCGGAGTGAAGTGTATTTTTGTGAAGTTATTAGAAAATAAGAGTTTTTGGGTAATTGAGGAAAATAGAGGTGTATGAGTAAATAGAAGGTTTAAGTGAAGTAAATGAGTAGTGTTTTACCTGTGGAGAATGAATAGAAACTAAGCTCATTTAGTGTAAGTGAACCAAAGCCCAAAAACAAGAGAATAAATAGTTAGTAGTGTTGGTGAAATTAGGGTTAGAATCCATTTGTCACAATTGAGAAAGAGGCAAGAGTAGAGGCAAAGAGGAGAAGGAGGAGAGCTAGAGAAAGAGAAGAGAAACCTAAGGAAATCAAAGAGAAGAGGAGAACCCAAGCTAGGGAAGGCTAATTTGTGAAGATTAAGAGGTAAGGGAGGAGTTTTACTCACCATTAGGAATTAATGAGCAAATGGGTAGAATCTTGGTTTTGGTGATTATTGTTGTTTTCATGCTTTTACAATGAATTAATGATGAAATGATGTTGAATTTGTGATTTAATATGTTATTATGTTTATGGGTATATGGTTATTTGAAAATTCATGAAGTTATGATGTTAAATCCATGATTTGTTTGTGTTGTTCAGTTTTTGAGTTTTGATGAATTGAGTGAAAAACCATGAGAATCCATGTTGAATTGATGTTTTGTTGTGTGATAATTGTTCAATCAAAGTGTGATAACTATGGGTACTATTTGTACAACGATTATGGGATGAATGAGATCAAAAATGAGATTTTTGGGGAGTTTTGAAGGTGTTCCCAAGAGGGAAAACCCATTTTCTGGGTGACCAAAAAACAGGAGCTCGCTGAGCCACCTCAGTAGCTCGCTGAGCGAGCTGTGCAGTGACAACATGCGATGTTTTACATGTTTTGGTCCTTTGGGGATGTTTATGGGCATCCCTGGACTTTCCTTTAGTGTTGTTTTGCTGCTGTTTTGATCATTTAATGATGAGTAGTGATTGCTTGCAATGAAATAATTATACTGAGTTGTTTTGAGACGAAATTGGTGGATTGTGAAACTTGGAAATGGACATGATTTGTTTAAATGAACTAGTGCATCAAAATGAATAACTTTTGAAATGTTTTGATTTGATAATGGTGTTTGAAACTAATGTGATGTTGGATATATGAATACTATGTATGAAGGATGAGTATGTATGTGTATGTAAACTTGGTAAATGTGAATATAGGGATGATGTTCAATTGTACATGATGATATGCTTTGATGTGATGATGTGAACTATATAAAGACGTGATTGAATGATGTTGTAATTATATGACTATATGTTGATGTGATTAAATGATGATATAGTGATGTGTTATATAATGATGTGACTAAATAACTATGTGATGATGTGTTGATGTGTTATATAATGAAGTGATTATATAACTATGTGATGATGTGTTGATGTGTTATATAATGAAGTGATTATATAATTATGTGATGGTGTGTTGATGTATTATATAATGAAGTGATTATATAATGATGAGCTATATGTTGTTGCGCATCGTCGAGTCTATACTTAGTATCCATGCATTCATGGTCAGTATAATCGTGCATTTATGTACTAGACGCTGTTGGATCACTCAGTAACATAACTCTGATATCTAAAACTTGGTACCACATGCATATAGAGTCGAGCTAGGCGCATTGCATACATAACTATGAATTTATGTGAAAGTGTTTGTATTGACGGTGTGTAACTGTGTGAAAGATGTGTAATTTGACGATGGTGTTGAGATGTGAACTCTGTGATTTCATCTTGATGATTAAATGATGATGTGATTTTCTTGTTGATATTCTTGTGATGATGAAGGAAGTTTATTGGATCTATTTATTTGTTTAGATGAGTATACATGAGATCATTACTTGATTATCTGATTACTTGTATACATGTTGTTTTGTTTACCTTGAAACTATACATGCGTTCAAATTTTCCTTTTGTTGAATATTTCTCACCCTCTTAATGTGGTTTCCACCTACGCCTATTGAGGGTAGACTTGCAGGTTGAGGACGCTTAATTGCAGTGAGTTTTCTGAGGATGGCTTTGGAGCCTACTCGTCTTTATCGCATTTCCTTTGGAGTTTAGCTTAGTAGTTCTCTGATTAAGACTGTTGGGATTTTATGTTATCAGTTTATTGTTTGATGAGACTGAGTTCATTTAAGGATATATTTATTCTGAGATATGTTCTATCTGACTTTTGTTGTTGAGATTATTTCCGCTGTGACTTTATATTATATGATGGAGTTTTGGATTTTGATGATTGATGAAGAGTAACACCTTGAAATGTTAATTATATTTGTTGCAGGAGGTAAATAGAGAAATCACTTTAATTTTACTTTTTTTGGTTCAGGAGGTAACTTTAATTTAGTCCCCGTAAAGAATTCTTTTAAATAATTCTTGTAATTTCAAAATGCTTTTAATTTATTCCCTCGTCAGATAAAAATGTTTGTGACTTATTTTTGCTTACGTTGCATATAAAAATAGATGGTGACATGGAATATGTTGAGTCATAATATTTAATTATTTTTTGGTATTAACCAATTTTAATCAATTAATTATAAATATTTATTTAATTTAAAAAATTGAAAATTAGTGTTGGGGAATCATAGCATTATCATCACCATTTTCTTGTTTTGATTTTTATTTTGATTTTAAATGAATCTCCGTGTGTTGAATGGTTTGTTTGAATGCAGAAGGTTTGGTGCTAGAATGTAGAAATAGAGATTGGACTGATGCAGATGGTATTTACACTCGATCTCTTGCATTTCGTTCCTTTTCCTTTTTTTTAATTTAATCTCATTATCATTTGTTTCTTGAAAATTGCTTTATACACTTCAAAGCACACCAGTAATTTACGTTTTTAACTCCATCAGCAGTTAATTGCTGATGGAAAGGATCCGGCGGCAGCTAACTACCGATGGGAAGGAAACCAGCGGCAGTTAGCTGCCGTTGCCTTATTTATATTCTATTATTTTCCATTTTTTCTTTTCTTTTTCTGTTATTTTCTATATATATTTATAAATCAAAATTGTTTTTTAGAGTATAATTTTAATATAAGAGTATAATAAATAAAAATGCAATAAAAAATCAAATTATTTATATATATAATAAATCATATCATATATATAATAATAAAAGAAAATATAATTTCTGTTATTTTTAAGAGTATAATAATTTTCAAATTATTATTATCGTTTTTATTTATTACTTTTTTGTCGTTTTTAGCTTTTTCATTTTAATTACATGTCATTTTATCGTTTTTGTTCACTCATTTTATCGTTTTTGTTCACATTAAGATTAAAAAATGAAGTTTTAGAAAATATAGGCAAAACATGGCAACGGCAGCTAACTGCCGCTGGTTTCCTTCCCATCGGTAGTTAGTTACCGCCGGATCCTTCCCATTAACTGCCGATGGGGTTAAAAACGTAAATTATTGGTGTGTTTTAGCTTTCTTTGAAGTATATAAAACAATATTCTTGTTTCTTTTTATTAAATGGTGGATATTTGTTTGGAGGGCCGACCGAATAAATTTTATTAGTAGGTGAGATCTAAAGCAAATTTTAATATATTAGCTTGTTTAATCTGTATATGAGGCATTTTTGTTAATAAAATCTAATAAAAAATGTTTTTTTTGTTGAGATGTCTAAAACAAGTGTTTTTTATAATCTTATCCTTAGACCGACCATGTCTGTTTGTCCTTTTGAATGATGAACCTGTTATGTGGAGATGGATGATAGAAGAGATGGAGGCCGGGGTTTGGGTGAAGATGGGTTTATGGGTTTTGAATGAATTTTTTAATTCTCCAGGTTCTTTGATTTTTTGGGTTTGTGGTTAAGGAGTTATTTTTTTTTACGGAATGGTTAAGGAGTTATTATTTTTAGTTAATTGGTTAATTAAAATGTTATTATATTAAAATAATTCTTTTATGTGAGTCGGCATGTGATTAGCATAGTCACTTTTTTTTTTAAGAATTAGCATAGTCACTTTTAATTAGTATAGTCATGTATCCCTAAAAAAATTAGCATGTCTATTTCAAAGAAATAACATTGTTGTGGGACTAAGTTAAAAGTGTGTTTTTTTTTTTTTGTCAAGTAGTCTAGTGACTAGAATTTATCTTTTAAGGTGAATAAGTAGAGTGTCTCAGGTTTAAACTCTGATCTCTACATATAACAATACAATATCTTTGTCAACTGAGTTATACTCACGGGAACATGTTAAAAGTGTTTTAAAATCAAAGTAAAATTTTTTATAGAGATTAAAATCAAAGTGACCCCTATATTTATAAGGATGTTTTACATAAAAACATGTTCCTTAACCCCCTCCTATCCTATAATCTTTAATCCTTAATCCTAGCCTCAGTATTAAAATGGAATCAAAAGTGTTAGTGCTGAGCATAACACTATTGGAATTGGAATATTACCCAACAACTATGGACCTTTCTATCATACTAGTCACACAATATCAATCATTGCAAACAAAAGTCAATACAAAAGTGCTATGCAATTTATACCACAACCAACTTTAAATTCAACGAACAATAACAACATACATGGACAATAAAATGTCAACGCAAAAGTGTTAGGTAAATTAATTCTCATAATCCATTTTCAATTCAACTAACTTGAAAAGATCACATAGACAAAACAAAAGCTGTTGAAAACTGAATTGTTTGTACATTACCAAAAGTATGGCTAGCAATCACTAACATAAACAAAGATATAAATGTCAACATTATCACTATACTTTTGGTTGAACTTTTCTTCCCCTTCACATAGCATTGTTAGTTAATATTCCTCCATAATGTACCAATTCCTCTAACCTCAAAAAACAAAAACAAAAAGATTCTATTCCATTTCCTATTCACTATAAGGAAAAGCTTGAAACTAATGAGTCAACTACCACCAAAATCAGTGGAAAGATATCTAACACCGACACTTTAAATTGAAGGTATGTTTAACGTTTGACACATTCTATATCCGACACGACACTGACACATAGCATTCAATTATTTTATTTTCTCAAATCATTATCGAAATTGACATGTCAATGTGTCAGTGTCCTGTCCGACATTTGTATCAGTGTCGGTGCTTTATATGTGGCAGCATCATTGGCCACCACAAGCAGGAAGAGCAATACTAGCAGCAAAAGGGTCACCAAAACAGTCACCACCAGATGATGCTACTGTTTTTCCAGCAAAACCTGTCAATTCATCTAAACCTTCAAAGAAATCATCTGTTACAACCATATCAGATAACTCAAATTCATTTTCCTCATCATCATCATTCATCATTTCTTCCAAATCCTCTTTGCTCTCTGACTTTACACTTAAGAGTGTAGCCTCTTCTTCTTCGGCTTCTGATGTGGATGATGAAACTTGTTTTGTAAAGGGTTGTTGGGAAGAGTCTTCAGCAGTGACAGTTTGTGGTGACAATGGCTTCTGTCGTGTTGAACCAGCAAGAGAATTTCTGTGAGTTGGAGCAGGGTGACTGTGTTCACCAGTGTATGTAACTATGAACATTGATGGGTCTGATTTGTTCCTCTCAACTTGTTTCCTAGCTAAACATCCTTTTGAACTGCTACATCTGTAGTATCCCCTGTGAATCACAGACACAAACAGAGTTTGGTTAAGCCTTATATAAACAGCTTAATTAAGTGCATATAGCATAAGTTATTTCTATAATAAAATATAAAATAAAGTCAAATTGTTTTTATATGAGCTGTAAGTTGGTTTTGAAAATAAGTTGAAAATAGCTTATTGATATATCATAAGTTGTTTTCGTTAGTTATTGATATGTCTTACATTGTTTTCATAAACAATCTCAAATTGTCTTACAAGTTTTTACGTCACTAATCTTTAAAAAAAAGTGTTTATGTCACTAAATAAACTCAAATAAGTCAATATAAATAGGTATATGTAATACTAATAAGGTTAGTGTAAAAAAAATCATTTTTCTTTAAATAGGTAATACTAATAAGTCAAAAAAAAAATCATTTTTCTTTAAATTTGCTAAATATTTTCTGAACAAAAAAAAAGTTTAAATTATTAAAAACTAACCTTGGATATGGTGACCCTTTGATTGGTTTTTGACCATATTTCCTCCATGCCCATATGTCTGATGAGAGCTTCTCAGCATGCACTTCACAAACCTTCTTATGCTGAATCTTCCTATAATTAGTAAAAACATGCATTTAACACCTCAAATCATGAATAATAAATGAGTAATTTTCTAAAAGAGGAATGATTTTTAATACTTATTGAAAGTTTTAAATTTGCATAATCCTAAATATGAAAAATTTAAGTCAATCAAGCCTAAATATATGATTTTATTGAAAGAAAATAATTGATTATGATAATGAATCTGATTCATTCTATATTGAAAAGAAAAAAAAAACATTTTTTTACCTTCTTTTGGATCTTGGGGTGATGGCAGAAGCAGCATGATGAAGCTTGTTATTAACCAGAAGCTGTTTTGGTTGTATGTGAGGTGATTTTGGTGATGGTGATGAATAAGAAAAGGAACCAGAAGAGAGAGGTTGTGATGATGATTTGAAGAAGAAAGGTTTGCAAAGTTCATGCAATTCTTCAATAGAACTTTTAGTTTCAAAGGGGTTTGAAAGTGAAAAAACTTGACTTGTTTGTTGTGTAGGGTAAATAGAGAAAAAGTTGTTATTATAAGATGTTGAAGTTTCAAAACCAGAAGAGGGTGTTGATGAGGTGGCTATGGTGGTTGTTGTGGTGGTGGTGGTGGAGGAGGTGAGGTTGGTGCAGCCTCTGACTACAGCATGTAGATCCCAATCTACCTCCATAACCGTTTGAGACAAGGTCTGAAAGTGTCTGTTTTGGACAGTGTTTGTTTCTGTTTAGAGAGAGAGAGAGAGAGAGAGGGGCAAAAGAAGGCGCTGACTTTTGAGGAGAGAGAGAGAGATGATAAGATGCAAGAAATGGGAAAAGACAAAGGGATATATAAACAAAGAAAGTGGACGGTTTCACAAAAGTCTACCTAGAGAAATATAAATCTCTTAATTGAAATTTGTTTGTATATAAACTTTGGAAATGTGTTTAGTCTATGTTTTTTATTAGTTTTTAAATAATGTACAAAGTTTATACGGAACTAGTAATAATATAATATTAGTAATTTATTTGTCACAAGTTTTTGCTTAATTAGTCAAAATATCAAAATTGTCAAGCCCAACTTCGTCATTGTGGTTTGATCGTCGGTTTCTACATTTGTGTATGTGTAAATTTTTAATGATTATTGTCATTTTTATCTATTTATTAAAAATATTATAATTTACTTTGTGGAAACGTCTTAACCGGGTGAATATAATACGTCGTTATAGTTTCGTAAGTACGTCTCAAATGATAAAAAATTAAAAATTGTATTACCTCAAAAAATAATTGAAAATTGTATATACATTTAGTATGTTAGTGAGAATCAGAAATTAATTATAATTATTCGCTTTCTTAGAATAGGTTAGTAAAATCAATTAGTTCCTTTAAAAAAACAAATCATAATGATTAGTTGTAATTACTTATTAATGTTGTAATCCTTATATGCCTCATCCTCAAGGTCTATCTTATGCATCTAAGGGTGTGTGCAAGGTGAGACACTTCTTCTTATATAGTTTAAAACATTTCTTACAAGCCTCAACTCATATGAAAGATGAAAACGTGGTGGTCAATCAACGTATATACGCGAGACAACTCATATACCTAATTTCATATTGTTTTGAGTTAGAATTTGGTGTCTAATTACACTTGTTTTTACGAAGGAAATGGTTAATTTATTTTCAATGTAAGATTAATAATTTTATTCTAATGATGTTATATGATTAATATTATTTGCATCTTTTAAACATTAACTTTCACTTTACATTTTAATAATAATGAATGCACCACCAATTAATAATATGATTGATGTAATAACATTAATGTTTTTTTTATTCTATTAAATCTTTTTTTACCATATTATTGATACATAATTTCTATTTTCGTTTAGTCGTAAAGGATTAATTCTTTTCATACACAAAAATCATTGATTGAATTCTTGACGATTTGGGTACAAATCTCTTACCACTTGAACAAATTCATTATTAATTTAATAAATGTTTTATTTCTTTAATTTTTAACTATTTAAAAAAAAATGTGTGAAATATTTTAGTACAATAATTGGAGGGAGAACATCATAGTGTGAGTATGATAGGTGTTGTGTTGTTATTTTGACCTTATTGAAACAAGTTTTGGTTATTAGGTTAGGTTGACATTGTGAAAATGTCAAAGGGTAATAGTGAGTGAGAATTGAGAAGTGGATTTTTGGTAAGGGCCACACCCACACATACCCTTACGCGGTTATTAATACTGACAAACAAGATGGAAAATTATTAAATATTTTCATGCCAGCCACCAGTAGTGTAGTGTAGGGATAGACACGAGAACATAAGATCATTTTTTTAAGGACAAATTCAACGAATCCATTTATCATCCATCGCTATTACTTTGATATGACGACGGTGCTTTTTTAATAATATAATAATATAACAACTTTAATTTAATGTTTAGAAAATTAAAGTCAACAATATTTTATTTACATAAATTTGTTTAGTTTTGTAAAGTGTTGAATTTTGTTACTTTGGTTTATATAATATACATTTTATTTTTTGAATCCAATTGCATAGATAAACTTTAAATAATCAAAGAATGCACTAGAAGACATATGATATTGGTGAATTTGTTTATATGAGAATTTTCTTGGGAAATTCATGTTTACCCATCAATAAAAGGTGGGTAATACTATCCATGCTGAGTTGGCCTAATCAAAACGATGTATTTATATAACATTAAAAATAATAGAAAACAAACAAATAACTTTGATTGGTGCCAACTCAGCATGGGTTGTGTTACCCACCTTTTATTAATGGGTACCCAAGTTGTCACCAATTTTCTTTAATTGATTTGAAAGTAATATGTAAAAGAGGCCATTTGTAAACTAGAGTTATTGGTGATTTGAAAGTAATAACTATAGTTTATAATAAGAAATAGCCCCTCTTTAAACAAAATTAAGAAAAGCCTCTTTTTTTTTTAATAAAAGAAATAGCCTCTTTTAATATGTTAATTTAATCAATGTAGTATTTGAAAGAAGTCTATTTTATGTTAATTCTAGCCAATATATACTCAATGTTTCAAAAAAGTCTAATTTTCAATGCATAAAAAATATTAAATCGTACATCAATTAAGAAATTTTGTTGTATGCAAAAACAAATATCTATATGTCTTAAAAAAACACAAATATGCTAATATACAAAGGGAAATGCATAAGTAATATCTTTGGTGATTCGAGAACCATTAAATGGACTCCTATTTTCTCTCCAAAAAAAAAAATGGACCCATATTTACAGGGAAGCTAATCATGTTGCAGATGATCTCGTAAAATATGGTCTAAGTTTGGACTCCAATTTTATAATTTTTTTAAAAAAAATTCTGCCTTTATTTCAAATGCTTTGCTAGCAGATGTCGTTTGTCCTCTTTTTCTTAGAGGTTTCTAGTTCTTTCTTTGGGAGGTGGCCCCTTTTATTTGAGTAAGGATCGTCTCTATTTATAAAAATAAATGGAAATTGTCATTAGAAAAGATATAGACACAAAAAATATATTGTGCATCCCACCATCATTAATTATTTTTAAATTTTATTGTAATTTATCTCTTCAAACAAAAAAATGGAGAAAATCATAAATGGAGAGGATCTTAACTCCTTTTATTTACCAAATAAAAAATATACAAAGAGCCCTTCAAAAAAAATATACAAAGAGAAAACATGGGTACATTAAAAACTTTAAAATTTGACTTTTTCTACATGAAACTTTAATCATTTATTTCCTTTTTTGATATGGGGCACTTGTTGTTAAGAAGTTCAAAAAAGAATTTATATTTTTAGAATGGTGTATTCAACACCAACTTTAAAATTTTACTTTTCCTACATAAAACTTTATCAATTATTTTCTTTTTTATGGCTCATTATTCCAAAAAAAAAGTAATATTTAATGTATTTACAATTATCATAAATAATGTAATTTGGGATATAATGAGTTTTTTTCAAGTAATCTAATGGCTATAATTTACCTTTTAAGGTTTAAGGTGAATTCATTTTTTAAAGAGAATAAACGGGGTGTCCAGAGTTCGAACTCCGGTCCCCACATATATTATGTAATGTGCCACAACAAAATATATTATGTGCTTGATTGAAAAATTTTCTAAAATTGAAGTCCAAACTTAGACCATATTATCAAATACATAATATATTTTTTGGAGGGAAGCACATAATATTTTTTATTTATATTTTGGTTTACAATATAGACAATGAGGGGCGAACCTAAGACTCCATACTTGTTACCTAAACCCATCACCACGCGACCAATCCTAATGGTTTCGAAGCACATAATATCTATTACACGATATAATTGAAAAACATATAATTAATACAATTTTATTGAAAAATAAAATTAACATGTATTTTAGAACTTTTTCTTTTACAAATTATGTTGTGGGTACGAATGAAGTAGTAGCATTTATTTATTTTACTCAATTCTAGCCCCACGATCGTACACTATTGTCGTAAGTGTTTTGGCGATTTGAGTTTGACTTCTAAAATTAATTATAGTCTACATAACATTTATCTTTGCTGACTTTTAATCCATTTTTTATTTTGTAGTTTCTCTTTCAAACTTTTGGATCCTATAAGTAGTTAAGTACCATTCCTAAACAGTGTGTTTTTACCTAATTTTTAGTACTTCCACCCGTGATTAAGTATCCTTTCACCAAGTATTTACAATTATTTTTATTTAAAAATCACCGTTAGTCATAATCAATGTGATTTCTTTTCCTGATTTTGCTAATTGAGATGTATTGAAGCATAGTATCAAGGACTTAGAAACAAGCTTGCTAGATAACAAAGAAGAAGAACACACTAAGTCCCAATGACTTGCAACACAAGCTATCTTAGCTCCTAGTATATAAAGCGGTTGTAAAACGGTTATAACAAACTTCTGAGTTTGTTATGCTAAAGGATATAATCCTATAAGATAGAGAACACAATAGCTTAGCAAGGTCCATCACTAGAATCCTATAAATACTTGTAATTGCTTCATTCACAAGGAATTCAATACAATTGCTTTTTCAGCTTCTATTCTTTTTCTTCCTTTCTCTATCAGTTTCAATGTTTCTCAACATGGTATCATGAGCCTCTCCTTGATCCTGGTGATCTGAGAGTGCTTCTTCTGTACCTTTTCTTTCTTCGCTATCTTTTTCTTTTTCCCTGCGTTTTCTTTTCTCTCATGGCTCCTCGCAACAACAATGGCGCAGGAACCTCCTCCACTGAGGTGCTTCTTGATCAATCCAGTCCCTATTTTGTTCATCCTGGTGATGGTCCATCCTCGGTATCAGTTACACCGGTTTTGAATGGCTCCAATTATCATTCTTGGGCCCGTGCCATGCGTCGAGCTCTTGGTGCAAAGATGAAGTTTGAGTTTGTTGATGGCACCATTCCACCCGTTACTGATATGTTTGATCCTACTTTTCGTTCTTGGAATCGTTGCAACATGTTAATTCACTCATGGATCTTGAACTCTGTTTCTCCTTCAATTTCTCAATCCATCATTTTCATGGAAAATGCAATGGATGTTTGGCGTGATCTCAAGGAACGGTTCGCTCAGGGTGATTTGATAAGAATTTCAGAATTAATGCAAGAAATTTATGCATTGCAGCAAGATTCGAAATCAGTTACCACATTCTATTCAGACTTGAAGGTTTTGTGGGAAGAATTAGAAATTTATCTTCCTATGCCTAGTTGCAGTTGTAGAAATCAGTGTGTGTGTGATTCAATGCGTACTGCCAGGAAAAATCATGTCTTGTTATATGCAATCCGGTTTCTCACTGGCTTGAATGAAAATTTTTCCGTGGTTAAGTCTCAGATTCTCTTAATGGATCCTCTCCCTCCTATGAACAAGATCTTTTCTATGGTGTTACAACATGAAAGGCAGGGTAATTTAGCACCTCCTGATGAGACTGTACCTCTAATCAATGCTGTGCATTCTGGAAAATCCAAGGGAAATTTTTCTGGTAACACCAACAAGAATTTCAATCAAGGTTCCAATTACAAACCTAGAGTTTGTACGTTTTGTGGAAGAAATGGTCATACCATTGATACTTGCTACAAGAAGCATGGATTCCCTCCTCATCTTCAAAGGAATTTTAATAATAACTCTTCTGCAAATCATGTTGATTCCACTGACAATGATGCTGATAATGTGGACACTAGTTCTCAAAATGATGTGGTAAAGGCTTCTCCTTCTATTACCACTGAGCAGTATGAAAAGTTGATGCATTTACTTCAGACTTCATCCCTTAACCAAGATTCAGTGCCTGTACATGCTTCTTCTAATCAGGTTCTATCCTCCATTCCCACTGGTCATATATCAGATGGAAGGCAAGGTACCAGTTACACCTTTTCTTTAACATGTCATAGTTTTACTCTAAACTCTTGGATCATTGATTCAGGAGCTAGTGATCACATTTGTGGAACTCTGCAGTGGTTTCATTCTTACAATGAAATCACTCCCATTCATATTAGATTGCCTACTGGCCACTATGCAATAGCCAAACATGCTGGAACCATTAAATTCAATCCTGATTTTACTATCACAAATGTGTTATATGTTCCTGAATTTCGTTTCAATTTGCTGTCTGTACCAAAACTTTGTCTTTCATTAAACTGCACAATAAATTTTAATGGTTCCAAATGTTTTATTCAGGAAAAGAGCACTCTGAGGATGATTGGTTCTGGTGATAGAAGAGAAGGATTATACTACTTAGCTCTTTCAGATAAGGTTGCTTGCAACATAAACAAGACCCCTCCTTCATCTGTCCATTTACCAGATAGTGCACTTTGGCATTTTAGATTAGGTCACCTATCTTTTTCTAGGATGAAATATTTACATGCCAGTTTTCCTTTTGTTAATGTTGATAGCAAGGCAATTTGTGATGTATGCCATTTTGCTAAACACAGAAAGCTTCCTTTTGATTCAAGTTGTAATAGAGCAAATAAACCTTTTGAGTTAATACACTTTGACATTTGGGGTCCCATTGCTGTTAAATCTATTCATGGTCATTCATATTTTTTAACTGCAGTTGATGATTTCAGTAGATATACTTGGTTAACTCTTATGAAAACCAAGGCTGAAACTAGACAGCATGTCATTAATTTTGTGACTTTAATTGAAAATCAATTTTCTTGTCAAGTAAAGATTTTAAGAAGTGACAATGGTCCTGAATTTACAATGCCTCAGTTTTACAGTTCAAAAGGAATTTTACACCAAACAAGTTGTGTTGAGACCCCTCAACAAAATGCTAGAGTTGAGAGAAAACATCAACATATTTTGAACATTGTTAGAGCTTTACTTTTCCAATCAAATCTCCCTAAACATTTTTGGTCTTATGCTGCTATTCATGTTGTTTTCATTATGAATAGAGTTACCAGTCCTATTATTGAAAACCATACTCCTTATTTCTTACTTCATCAAACTTTACCTGATTTAAATCAATTGAAAGTCTTTGGTTCTTTAGTCTTTGCTTCAACACTGCATGCTCATAGAAGCAAGCTAGCTTCTAGAGCAAGAAAGTGTGTGTTTTTAGGATATAAACATGGCATGAAAGGTATTGTTTTGTTCGACATTAACACTAAGGAAATCTTTGTTTCCAGAAATGTTACCCATCATGAAAACATCTTTCCATATCAACCTGTTACTTCCCCATCTACCTGGCATTATTATCCAAGTCAGTCCCCCATTCCTATTGCTTTTCCATATGCTGATACAACTGTTCCCTCTTCAGATCTTATACCTCCTTCTCCCCTTTTACCACATGAAATTACATCCAATTCTGACAACACTCAGCCTCCACAACCCTTACAACCACATTCATCTTCCAAACCTACTAGAACTAAGAAACCTCCAGCCTATCTTGGAGACTATGTATGTAATCATTCTTCTTCTCATTCATCAAAAGCAATCATTCCAGGTACTCCTTACCCTATTGCATCTTTTCACTCTTTTGCACATCTGTCTAAATTCCATAGAGCTTTTTCTCTCTCTGTCACAAATGGTACTGAGCCCAAAACCTATAAAGAAGCATGTCAGTCTGATCATTGGTTAAAGGCTATGGAGTCTGAATTAGATGCCTTGGCTAAGAATGGAACCTGGAAAATTGTGAACCTTCCTCCTCATGTTAAGCCTATAGGCAGTAAATGGGTGTACAAGATCAAGCACAAAGCTGATGGTAGCATTGAGAGATACAAGGCTAGGTTAGTTGCCAAAGGCTACAATCAGGTTGAAGGCCTTGATTTCTTTGATACCTTTTCTCCTGTTGCAAAATTGACTACAGTCAGGATCCTCCTAGCTCTTGCTTCCACCCAACATTGGCATCTTCACCAGTTGGATGTGAACAATGCTTTTCTTCATGGGGATTTGCAAGAAGATGTGTACATGAGCATCCCAGAAGGTGTTATCAGTGCACCAAACACGGTTTGCAAGTTACAGAAAAGTCTATATGGACTCAAACAGGCCAGCAGAAAATGGTATGAAAAGTTGACCTCCCTTTTGCTTAGTGAAGGCTATGTTCAGTCCACCTCAGACTACTCTCTCTTCACACATCAGCAAGGCAAGGATTTCACAGCTTTGTTGGTCTATGTGGATGACATCATTCTAGCAGGTTCCTCTCTCCATGAATTTGATCGAATCAAATCCATCCTAGACTCTAAGTTCAAAATAAAGGACTTAGGTGTTCTAAAGTATTTCTTAGGATTGGAAGTTGCTCATTCTTCAGCAGGTATCACTGTATCTCAAAGAAAATATTGTCTGGATCTTTTAGACTCTTCTGGTCTTCTGGGATCTAAGCCTGCTAGTACACCTATGGATACCTCCACAAAATTGCATCAAGACAACAGCAAACCTTTTGCTGATGTGTCTTGCTACAGGCGGCTCATTGGTAGACTACTGTATCTTAACACTACCAGACCTGACATCACATTAGCCACTCAACAGCTGAGTCAATTCCTTCATGCCCCAACTATTTTACACTACAAAGCAGCTTGCAGAGTTATCCGATACCTTAAACAAAACCCTGGTCATGGATTATTTTTTCCTAGATCTTCAGAATTACAAATTCTAGGTTATGTGGATGCTGACTGGGCAGGATGTATTGATTCAAGAAGATCCACAACAGGTTTCTGTTTCTTCTTAGGCTCCTCTCTAATCTCATGGCGTGCTAAGAAGCAAGCAACTGTCTCAAGGTCTTCATCTGAAGCTGAATACAGAGCTTTATCTACTGCAACCTGTGAACTCCAATGGCTCACGTATCTTTTGAAGGATTTACACATCACATGCAACAAACAACCAATCTTATATTGTGATAGCCAAAGTGCTATACACATTGCTTCTAATCCTGTATTCCATGAGAGAACAAAGCATTTGGAGATAGACTGCCATTTAGTCAGAGAAAAGGTGCAGAAGGGTATTCTGAAATTGCTTCCCATTGCCACAGAAGAACAACTAGCAGATTTCTTGACTAAACCTTTGCCACCTCCAAAATTCAATTCTTTTGTGTCCAAGCTTGGCATGATCAACATCTATCATGCTCCAGCTTGCGGGAGGATATTGAAGCATAGTATCAAGGACTTAGAAACAAGCTTGCTAGATAACAAAGAAGAAGAACACACTAAGTCCCAATGACTTGCAACACAAGCTATCTTAGCTCCTAGTATATAAAGCGGTTGTAAAACGGTTATAACAAACTTCTGAGTTTGTTATGCTAAAGGATATAATCCTATAAGATAGAGAACACAATAGCTTAGCAAGGTCCATCACTAGAATCCTATAAATACTTGTAATTGCTTCATTCACAAGGAATTCAATACAATTGCTTTTTCAGCTTCTATTCTTTTTCTTCCTTTCTCTATCAGTTTCAATGTTTCTCAACAAGATGATTAATGTGTCATGCGGTCTCGCTAGTATCTTTAATGGAAAAATAAAAATTACTATTTTCAGTGCTCACAGAGCTCGCTCTTTGTGATTCTCAGACCTCTAGTTAAGTCCTGTTGAAAAGCATTGATAAAGTCGATGCATATTTTTCTTTAAAAAAAAGTCGATGTATATTTAAACTCAAAAAAATCTAAAATAAAATCGTAAAACGGTCAAAAAAATCTTAAAAGCTGCACAAAATTGAATATTATTTGAACGTGGTTAAATGAATGTAGGGTCTAATTTTTTTTAGAGATATCATGATTTTGTAATTGATATAATTGAGAAGTTAGTTAAATGAATGTATATAACCACTTTTTACAGTGATTTTTTAGGCCTTTTATAGTGATTTTTAACGATTAATCACATTTTACTTGTTACCGACTTAAACAATTTTCAACTAATTTATTTTTTCGTTAATTAGTTTATTGACTATAATTTCACCCCTTAAGGTGAATTAAGTGGAGAATCCTCAATTTTTTTTTGATGGTGAAGAATCTTGAGTTTGAACACCAATTTCTTCATATTACAATGTTCCTACTAACTGAGTTAAGTTCATAGAGAAATTTTTAAACCAGCTTAATTATAGAAAAAAAAACTCAAAGCATAATTCTCTACAGGTAGGGGTGTTTGTGGTGCAATTTTGATCAGTATTAATTGAAGAAAAAAAGCATCTGATCTAAAATTATATTCATGCGTGAGTCGTGTCGATTTTCGATGACTCGCTAAAAAAATTCAAACCAATATGATCCAAATTGAATGCGGTTTAATTTGGATCGTCTTTCAGCTATCCGAATTACAATTATGTAAAAGTAATCAATTAACATTAATAAAGACACGGTAAAGTTTGGGCATTTGGCCCTCTTTTGTACAAAAAGAAAAAGACACACTAAAGTCATATATGTTTGATGCAAAATATAACATATAATATACTAAAAATTGAATGACAATGATTGATTATGTTTGCAACATATGAAATAGTAAAAAGTTAATTAAATAAAACTAATAAGTATTATTAAAAAAAAATTAAATCCAGCAAATAATAGATTATATCATACTAATAAAAAATAAGTAAGTATTAGTATCTATGTATGCGGTTTAAAAGAGTTTGATCTGGTTTAGAAAAAAATTGAAACCTGATCCTAACGATTTTCACAAAAGTGCATTAAGATGTGTCTAATAAAGTTCTATTTTGTGTTTTTTATTTATTTTTAGATCTAATTGTGGTTTTGTTTTAGATCGTTTGAAAGTGAACATCCTACCTACAAATAGGAAGTGTGGACTAACATTTTTACTTGAGATGAACAATACAATCCAGGATAAAATAAATAAATAAATAACAGTACAATGTAACTAAGTATTGAAAACTATAAGTAATTTAGTACAACGCGTAACCAAATTTGGCTATATATGAAGAAAAAAAATAGTAAAAAGAAAATGCACTATATGTAGAAGCACAGAGAATTAAGAATGCTTAAAAATCATAAGATAGAAGCATATATAGAATGACAATTAATGTTGAACTACCTTAGGGTATGAGTATATAGAGAAGCATATATAGGGAATGAAAATATGTTTAACCATAGAGGGTGAAAATACCAAGTGAATGAAAAATATTAAACTAAAATAGGAAAGAAAGCTTAAAACGAAGCTAATAATGACTAAACATTAATCAAAGAAATAATAGAGAAGTAAACCACCAAACACATTGTGTGTGTTTATTGTTGTAGTGTCACGAGAGACAAGTTTCCACTCATTCAACATGCCTAACATAATAATCGCACTTCAATAAGAGAATGAAAAAACGAACTTGGCAAGAAACTTTTTTCTTTTTGAAGGAGAGAAACTTGTGTAACAAAGAAATAGAAAACTATAAAAAATTTCATAAGAAAACCATCCACTAGAAAGACTTCATGTTTGTTGTTGAACATCCGAAACATTACTTGTTGTGGTGTTTCTTGATGTGATTACCCAACATATGGAAGGAATCGATGCTCAAGAATTTTTCAGTTGATTTATGCACAATAATACTCCTAAAGTGATTGTTGGAGCCGAGAGAGAGAGAGAGAGAGAGAGAGAGAGAGAGAGAGAGAGAGAGAGAGAGAGAGAGAGAGAGAGAGAGAGAGAGAGAGAGAGAGAGAGAGAGAGAGAGAGAGAGAGAGAGAGAGAGAGAGAGAATGTCAAAAATATTTTCAAATAGTACGAAAATAAAGTGAGCTATATTCATGATCTTAATGATCCTTTGATAAAGAAGAAAATAGATGGAATAAAAGGGAAAAAAAGGGAATGAAGAGGAGGATCTTCTCTTCAAGGAGAAGCAATAGTAGAACATTCATAGACGTGGATGTCATGACTTTGATATCATATTGAGAGGCATGGTAGATCATTAAGGGGAAAAATAAATTGAAAGAAGTATTCAATTTAGAATTGCTAGAATGAAGAATTTAATTACAATGAATGCATAACTACTTTATATGGTGATCCTAAGATAACAAATATGGTCACCTAGCAACAAATTACAACTAACTTGTGTACCAATGGGGTGGTGGAAGGCATTATGCTTGCTTAGGCTCAAGGATATATCATGCAGTTGAGATCAATGTGAATTATGTGGTGGTTGTTGATGCAATTTGTTCCCAACAAATGGAACAAGTGGTTGGTAAGAGCTTACAAAATAAGATTTGTAGGTTATTGTTCGTGAATTCGGAGACTAAAATTAGCCATACCTTCAAGGAAGTCAACTACTCTGCTGACTTACTTGCTATGTGAGAACCATTTGATTGTTGTGTGAGAAGCCTCTATCTTCTTTGGCTTAGGCTTTTTGGTGTGTCAGAATATCGAGCCTAGGTCATTAAAATTGAAGAGTGAATTTTCAACTAAGTGATTCTATGGTAATTGGTCTTTAATTGCTTAGATTTTGCTACATTGTAACGAGCGCCGAGACTGACAAACTTATTTGTGTGGAATTTTCTACCTACTGGGCTTCGACCCCCTCAAATGTAAAATAAAATAATAAAATTAAAAACTAAACATTGCTAATTCATTATGTAAGGATACCAACATTAGTGCAGAAAATTTCTATAACATCACAGTTACAAAAACAACATTCGGATGGTTAGAAGAAATGATGATGAATCTTGTAAGGTTGGTGATGAACAACCAATGGTGGAAGTAAAACAATGACAATGCTCGAACAAACAACGATATACCATAACGACAGTATAATGAGAGAGGCCAGATGAAAATGAGGGCAAATAGAGAAATAACGATGTATAGAGTGACAATTATGATTTCTATTTTAAACTTTAGTAAAAGCGTGGAGCCAAGAATATTGCGCTGAGATTTTATAATGAAATCAATATACAATTTTATTTGTAAGTCATGATAATCAATTTATGATAATCACACAAGAACTCGCTAGAGAAAGCTTAGATCCTTCTTCAAATGAATCCTTTCTATCCAAGGTGTTTATAATTTGTTTCCCAATCCTAGAATCTCATTCTAAAAGACTTTGACCCATAACCTTCCTAAATGTTTTCTTGTTTCGTGATGACCTAAACCTAGCCTCCTAAACCTGCTCAAAACTGTTGTTTTATAAACCATGTCAAGCATGAATGCCTTGTGCAAGACATCAGACGCCTCATGTCCACGAAGGCTTAAAGAAAGATGCATCAAAACTGATTTTGAAAGGCATGTCTCAACAATTTCAAATATGTTTTTTTTAAGAAATTTCAAATATTATATATTATAAATAAGTCGATCGACATGTCTTATAGATTTCTTTTCCAAGTCTAGGTCTTACCTGTTTAATTAAAAAATAATATGCTTTAAAAATAATCCAAGTCTAACATTTTTACTAAATCTAGACTCTTGTGGGTGGCATGCCTATTCTCACCCCAACTACAATTTTTGTTTTAAATTTTTTCTATTACAATACCTTCATGTATTTATATTCTTTTGTCAAAAAATAATAAGTAAAGAGAAAGGGATTTTTTTTATCCCAATACACTACGCAATCATCATTGGTTTACATATATCAATGGAACACCTAACCACCACTATAAGGAAGACTTTCTTCTAAGGAGTCGGTCAAACCATTAGCTCTGATACCACATTTAGGTTGTGATAGGAATCTAAAGATGATCACATTATGTTGAAATTAGGACCTAACTCATCCTTACAAAACCGGCTTGTAAGGTGAGCAGTGTCTCTCATCCTCACCTCACAAGCCGATTTTATGGGATTCCTTAGATGATACATGAGCCTCCTCCAAGATCCATTGTGTCACCTATTATCAGGTTTCTGCTATCAGGTCACTCACCATTTATATACATGCACCAAACCCAAGAGTGTTGAGTGTGAAGGGTGTATTGTGGTCTAACTCATTCTTACAAAACCGGCTTGTAAGGTGAGGAGTGTCACCTCTTTATAAAGTCTTATCTATCTGATGTGGGTCTTGACTTTTCCCAATACACTCCCTCACATCCAACCTCTTGGGCTTGGTGCATGTATATAAATAGTGGGTGGCCGGATCGATAAGCTTTGATACCATGTTGAAATTGGGTCTAACTCATCCTTACAAAACCAGCTTGTGAGGTGAGAATAGCCCCCGCTTATAAACACATGTTCAGACCATTTTCTGTTGGACGTGAGACTCTTTAACATGCTAAGAGTAAGCACACAAGATGATTTTGACACCACATATTCATCAAAAACTTGAAGATATTAGATATATTGCTCTTATCACTTATATGTTGCTCATCATCCATTTTTCATCTAATTTTAGACTTTTACTACCAAGTTGTTCATTAGCATACACTTATACCGTCTAAATACATATGTCGGGAAAACTATCGATACAAGGAACTAATCATCCTTTGGTCAAATCATTGACTTCGATATCATTGTTAGTGTCTTGAGAGGAATTCGAGGATAATCATTTTGGGTTATAAACAACAACATACAAGTGACTTGCACATCACACTCTTAAAAATTTAAGGCATAAGATATAAGTGTCATCACACTTATATATTGTTCAAAATTCACTTATAAACGACTTTAATGGTTTTAACTAAATAACAAAAAAATGTGTTATAACTTATAAGTGACTTGATTTTAAAATAAAGTATATTTTGCACAGAGAGTATTTGAGTAGGGGCTGAATATGGGTCATAAAATACTAGACCAGAGGGGGATCATGTGGTTGGTATATGCAACTTTCCAATCCTTGAAAAGCTTCCTAAAGAACTATGATTTTTCTGGTCAGAATTGATATTGAACAAGATATCAAATATATATATTAATTAATTTTCAAAAAAAATATTAATTCAAAGTCCAATGACTTTTTCAAAAAAAAAATATTAATTCAAAGTCCAATGACTTCTATTATTAAAAAAAAGTCCAATGACTCCCGTGAATCCCCTTGATATAAAAAAGGGATTTTTTTTTCTAAGAAAGAAAGGGATATATTTGCGTCTATTTTTGTTTGTTTTATGTTTAAGAAATTAAATTTTCCTATTTTTTTAAAAATTATGGCAAATCATTCTCTTGAGCATAGCTCAGTTGACATGGACAATTCATTATTATGTGCAGGGGTTGGGGTTCGAACCCTGAACACCTCGCTTATTCATTTTAAAAAGTGAATTTTAGCCACTAGATTATTTGACCAAAAAAAAATCATGATTTAGACTTTGTTCGGGAGTTTGAAGAGGAGATGAGAGCTAGAGGAGGAGGAAAGGAGAGTAAAATAGAGAGATTATAAACATTACTCCTTTCGTCCCAAATTGTATGACGTTTTGGGCATTTCACACGTATTAAAAAATATAATTAATTTTGTGTGGGAAAGAGATATTATGAGTTGTTTTACAAAATTGTCCTTAATAAATGGTATGAGAAAGATAAATTAAAGAATTGAAAGAAGAGAGAGTAATAAATAGTTAAGGATATAATAGGAAAAATAACATTAATGTTTCATTAGTATTGTAAAACGACATATAATTTGAGACAATTTTTTTTCTAAAGCGACGTACAATTTGGAACGGAGGGAGTATATCTTAGGCTTTTTGAAAAATTTATTTTTGAGAAATTATAACAACATAAATAAGTGCTCTTTTCGAAAAATAGCCAAAGATGTGAGGGTGATTAATAACCGGCCTACATCGTGCACATGGGGTCTTTGAACATTTGTTTCCTGGCGAATGCTAGGGTGAGCGAGCTTTGCATATCGCGCACAATGGTTTAGGGGAAAAAACTGTGTATTGGAGGTATACCCGGTTTTAATAATAATATATTACTTGTTATTATTTAGACATTGACCCTGTGTAACTTATTTATAATATTCCACATGATTTACGTTATCTATATTTTTAATTCCTTTGTTTTTTTTGTGTTTTTTTTAACAATAAGAAGGTTTTATTTATTTTTGGGAAAGGTTAACGAGTGCCCCTGGGACACTCTTTAAGCATCAAAAATGGTAATATTTCATGAAAGTTTGTGCATTTATTGCATTGAAAATTGACATTTTACTTTTTTTAAAAAATAATTTCTTCATTAGAAATACTTAAATAGTGTCTCGGAGACACTCGTTAACAAGACCCTTTATTTTTATTTTTAATGTTATCAACTATCAGTGTACACGATAAAGATAAGGGTTAAAAAAATTATCTTGGGTTTTGGCAATAAAAATCAAAACAAAAATCTTTTGTTAAAGGCTAGAATTGAAGAAGAAAGAATCACTATCTGTGAAAGTAGCTTCTTACGTACAGTAGATCAAGCTTAAAGATCTCAAAGGTAACCCCATTTTTCAGCAACCATTAGTCATGAAAAATATCAATTTGTTGTTGTTTTTGTTAATGGATATCCAATCGATATTGAGAATAAATGTAAAAGTAACCTGTGGCACCAATTTCATTTCTTCTTCTTAATCTTCTTTCTCTTTCTCTACGATTTCTAGGTTTTATCTTCCTCCATTGCCAAGCTCCTGCGCACTCTCTTCCATTCGATCCGCTCTCACATCATCTCTATCGGTTCCTTGATTTCTCTCCTCTTTCGTTGAATCCGATTTTGGTCGCAGTTCAAGGTAATTTTCTTCTATTTTTGCTACATCTATTCAATTTTCATCTGGTTATTGCTGTACTGCCTTTTCTCTTCTCTCTCATGGTTGAAATCACTTCCGTTTCATATGTCGCATTCTTTTGAGCATTATCCTTTTTTTTAATTCAAGATTTAATTCTGCACTATTGTATCAATTAGTTTGAACTTGTTTAGTTCATCATCAGTTTCTGTTAATTTCTTTACATACTAACCACATGCGTATATCACAAAGCCTCTGTTTGGATAAACAACTTAATTTACATTATACGGGCTTATGTATAAGCTATTTAAAAGATAAAAGAAAGCTAAATTGTTTTGTGTAAGCTATAAGTTTTTTCATAAGCTATCTTTGCGAATTTATGAGTATCATCTGAAAGTCATAAGCTGTTTTCACAAGTTATCCCAAACAATCTCACAAAATTTATGTCAATAGATAAACTCAAATAATTCAATCCAAACAGACACTTAGGGACCGTTTGGATTGGCTTATTTTTTAGCTTATGCAAATAAATAAGCTTTTATGTATTATTTATAAGCTTGTCAATGTAGTTTATGAAAAAACAGCTTATGAAGGTGCAATTTCGTAAAGGAGAACTTATGAATTAACATAAAAACTTATTTGTATAAACAATTTTTTAACTTATTTAATTTTTTATTGTAAAAAAAGGTTATATATTTTCAATATGAACTGTATTGTCGAGAAAAACAACAGTTACTGATGAAAATACTGAACGTTGATGTTCAGGGATTGAGTTATGGACGGGAGACCAGAGCGTGGAAATCGTTTGTTTTTGGATGCAGGTTTGGGTATCACAACGGTAAGCGTCTACCACCATTGAATCTGTTTTCTAATTAAATTTGATTTGATTTAATTTTTATGTAAGAAGAATTCACGTTACGGCTCGTATAATGTTATAGGACATGGTAGAAGAAAGTGATGGTAGTAACATGTCAAGTGGTGGATCAAGTAATTCAGTCGAGCCAGGGAGTTCAAACTCACATATTTCTTTGTCGGCCGAATCCGAAGAAGAGGGAAATTCTGTTGGTGATGAATATCATGGGTCAGAAGTCGAACCAATTGTTTTTAACGATATGACTGATACAATGAAGGTTGATATGGAAAAAAATTTCGATGGACGATGTTGGAAGGTATGATTTTGCTAGCTTGGACGTTGCCTACTTGTTTTATTGTTGGTTTGCTAGAATGTCTGGGTTCTTTGTACGTAAGGGTCAAATGATTAGGGATCGTGAAGGTGTAGTCTTGCAGCAAACGTTTGTATGTTCATGTCAAGGGTTTAGGGAGGCTAGGGGGTTAACCTGCGAGAACCGAAAGCGCGAGCCACGTAATGAAACAAGATGTGGATGTAAGGCAAAATTTAGAGTACATGTAGACATTGTTTCAAAGCGTTGGTATGTCACTGTGTTTGAAATTGATCATAACCATGAGTTGTTGGGTGGGACTTTGTGTGGATTACTACCTGCATACAGAAAGATGAGTGAAGGCGATATTGATGAAATTGAACGCAACAGAAAAGCTGGAATAAGACCATACCAGTTGTATGGTACCATGGCCAATGCATGTGGTGGTTTTCACAAGGTCGGATTTGTAAAAAAAGATTTGTATAACCAAGTTGGTAAGCAACGTAAACAACTTTTTTCTGATGCAAGTGGTGCGATGAAGTATCTTAGAGATCTGAACTTGAAAGACCCACTTATGTTTGTGACACACACCCTTGATAAGGATAAAAGGCTTGAGAGATTGTTTTGGAGTGATGGGGAAAGTCGAATGAACTACGAGATATTTGGAGATGTCCTTGCCTTTGATGCTACTTACCGGAAAAAACAAGTACAATTGTCCATTTGTTATTTTTTCAGGTGTTAACCACCATAACCAGACGATTGTTTTTGGGACTGGTATCGTAACACGAGAGACCGAAGAGACGTATGTCTGGTTGTTGAAACAGTTCTTAAGTGCCATGAAAGGGAAGCATCCATTATCTGTAATCACCGATGGAGACCTTGCAATGAGAAATGCTATTAAGAGAATATTGCCTAAAGCTCATCACCGACTATGTGTGTGGCATTTGTTGCGGAATGCATCGTCCAATATTGGAATTCCAGAAGTTATGGCTTATCTAAAAAATGCATGTTGGGGGACCTTGAGGTTAGTGCTTTCGAAAAGTTATGGGCTGAGATGGTTCAGAAGTTTGGTTTACAGGACAACAATTGGATCAATGAGATGTATGATAAAAAAAAAGATGTGGGCGACTGCTCACATTAGGGGGTGTTTCTTTGCTGGTATCCGAACTACCTCCCGTTGTGAGGCGCTCCACAGCCACATGGGACATTATGTGCATTCTCGAATAAGTATGACTGACTTTGTTCAACAACAATTCCACAGGTGTCTTACTTATTTTCGATTTAGGGAAATTGAATCTGATTTTCAATCCAACTACGGTCAACCAGTATTACAAACTAGTCTACGGTCTATAGAGAGATCAGCAGCGAAGCTGTTTACGAAGGAGATATTTTTCTTGTTTAGGTCGGTACTAAAAAAGGCATTGCTTCTAAGAATAACTGAATGTCAAGAAATGTCTACATGGTGCATTTTTAGAGTTTCAAAATACTGTGGTGATGGTAGTGAATGGCATGTAACATTTTGTGAAGAACCGGTCAACCTAAAATGTTCTTGTCTGAGAATGGAGTCACTTGGATTGCCATGTGATCATATCATAGTTGTATTATTGTATCTTGATTTCGAAGAGCTTCCCAGTTGTTTGGTTTTGCCTAGATGGTCGAAATTTGCAAAAGATTTAATTCGTGAGAAATATTCTAGTGGTTCTCTGTTCGGATACCAACCCAGATGAAAAACTGAATGAGTTGAATCTATTTTTAAGGGTCTATCAACCCGTATTGAAGAAATGGGTTCAACCAACAACAAAATGTTGGAGATACTTGTTGGGATGGTTAGACTAGAGATGAAATCACCTGCGGTTAACAAGGAATATGACATTAATGTTAAAGAAAATCATGAAACTAGTATGCATGGAGATCTTGGGGATGTTGTTAAATTTGGTATGAGCCCCAAAAGAAATAACGCATGAGCAGAAAACATTCCAAACCTAACTGGTATATCAACTGTGATATTATCTTATGACGACAAGGATGATTCACATGGTCATATACAGTTCGAGACTGTGAATTACAACGAGTTTAACTATAACAAAAGCAACACATCCAGCAACAAACTCTTCACATTCGTATATCACAGGGGCCTTACCCTTCTCTTTTGGGTCTCATACCGGATTTAACAACATCCCCAAGATCTCCATGCATACTAGTTTCATGATTTTCTTTAACATTAATGTCATATTCCTTGTTAACCGCAGGTGATTTCAGCTCTAGTCTAACCATCCCAACAAGTATCTCCAACATTTTGTTGTTGGTTGAACCCATTTCTTCAATACGGGTTGATAGATCCTTAAAAATAGATTCAACTCATTCAGTTTTTCATCCGAAAAAATATGAAGAAATGACTCTTCATTCTATGATTTTTTAAGGATGCAAAAATCTAGATCAAATATGAATGTAATATAGTTTATAAAGATTCATTAAATCATAAAATGCTCAACTTTTTTACCTTGAGCTCCGATATGACATGGGTTATCAAATTTTCTTGTGATACAGGTTCTATAGGGGATGAAACAGCTCTTGCTTCCTCATTAAGTTCAAATGAAACCTGTATGAGAAGCATTATAGTGTTATAAGTTGTAGTTTTTTACAAGTCATCCACTGCATGGAAAAAACTCTTTGATATTGTATGTTTGTCTTACTTGTTGTTGTGGTTGCCCAACAAAAGCATCAACATTAAAAGCATCAGCAGGTGCATCTTCATTTCTATGGCTGTATTTGTTAAACAACAACAAAAAATTATTACAGGATCAGGAAGTTGTACATAAATGACAATATTAAAGCTCATATAATTAAAAAAAAATTATAAATGAAATACATGTACCTTGCATCTTCTTCTAGCTGAGCAATGAAATCCATTTCATAAGTTGAAATTTCTTTAGTTCGCAAGTTCTGGGAGGCTTTGTGTGAATATACCAATTTTAGTGATATTACTTATGTGTGTAATTGGCAGCATGCGCCCCAAATGTATTTATACTAAAAAAACACCCTTAATGATGATGTGCTCTGTTTTATTTTTATTTTCAATGTAAATCCCTTAATGAAATGAAAATATAGACACACCCTTTTTTGGTTAAATCACATTCAAATTGTTACATCCCATTTAATGCAAGGCTGCTATAACCACTGTTTAGTTTCAGTTTCATCATTGCCCTACGTAACGTGTGTTGCCTAATTCTATTGGACATTGGTTAGAGTTTAAACACTACCATCATGTCCATTCTAATGACCACGCCATTGATACATAAGCCACTTCATTGATTATTGCAAATAATTATTACAGCATGGTTAACAAAAACTCTATGAATTCAGGTGACAAACAAATACTCACTCCAATGGTTTTTCATTTAACACTCTACCCCACCACTTTTTATTTCATATTCTTATTTAATTTTATATTTTTGTTTTTATAATTACATAAAATTACAATTATCAATTAACATTAAAGCTCAAAGTCACGGACAATTATTAAAGCAAACACTACAGCCAATAACTCATACATTAAAGCTAAAAACGAAAAAAACGAAATTTTTGGGCCTGACGGCCGTCACGGGAGCTGACGGTTTGCCCGTCATGGGGGGTGACGGCCGTCACGGGAGCTGACGGTATGCGTCATGGGGGTGACGGGCGTCACAGCGATGACGGCCAGCCCGTCTCCGTGGCTGACGGTCGTCATGAGGATTTTTATTTTTTTTTTTTTATGCATGATGATAATAAGATAGTGAAAAACTTTGTTTTTTTTGTGTCCAAATCAAATGAACCAAGTCTCTATTTATAGAGCAAAAAAATCATGAATTTTGGTAAAAAAAAATTAAAAAATTAATTTGCAATGAAATAATTGAGTTCAAATTATTAAGATTATAAAAATTCCAGCCAGCCAATCAGTTTAATAAATTATCTCAAAGTTTTGATTTCTAGGTCCAGTCACTTGTTAATTTTATTTTTAACTTTTTTAGTTCAAAAAAATTAAATATCAATTAAAATTAAGTAAGGACTAAACTCAAAGATTTTTCGATTTTATATGGGACCAAACACATATTTAACCATTTAGAAATTACAATTTCACTTTGTAATTTAATTAATGTTTATGACCGTAAGCGTTGAAGGGTACATTCGTATGTTACTACAAAATCATTTGTATAATTAATTAGGATACACGAAATTAATCTATGGCCAGTTGACTATTCCATTCTAAAAACACCAACCCTAATACATTTTGGAGGCACTCTAATGATGGCAAAAAATATTTAATTACCAAAACGGAAAATGCAGGAGAATATCAAGAATAAATGCAATTGACTATATCTAACATTAACTATATTTAACCAAGAGTTCAAGAATACTTCCCTGGTAGCTTCAGGTCCTACAAGTAACACACCAGGAATTACTTAATAAGGGAAAGCTGCATCTTCATGTAGAATTTGATCTGGAAAATGTAATTCAAAACCAGATCATAGCTTGCATGTAGAAGAACTGGCAACATAACACTAAAAGTTAAAACTAACACTAAATCTAGTATGTATATACAACTAAGAATTCATTGCATCTATATATCTCATTTGTATCAAAATAAGGAAATGACCACATAAGCTTACCCTATAACTTTTGAGTTCCGAATCCAAAATAATTTTATCTGCAAGTTAAACGAACTGATGGTGTTGATGTATAGTGTGTATTCATACCATCGCATATGTGTATATAGATTAAACTATTTGTTGGTGGGCATGGGTTGTTAGCAAATTGATTATTGCATTAAAATCGTCATAAATGCTGTTAAATATCCGACTACAGGGTATTTGCATTTCCATCATTTGCATGCGTGTTGTTTCTCAATATGGTCATCAACTTTATGTTTTTGTCACATGATGAGGGACCTAATTGGCTTTTTTTTAATACAAAGACAATTACTATTTTGAAATATTAACAGAGTCAAAGACAAATTTTAGACTAATACGTTAAGGTTGAACCGGTCTTCTTCTTAGTTCAAAACTTTTGTATAGGTTTCTACAATAAGGTTGAACCGGTCTTCTTCTTAGTTCAAAACTTTTGTATAGGTTTCTACAATAAGGTTGAACCGGTCTTCTTAATAGTTCAAACCCATGACTAGGTTAATACGTTAAGGTTGAACCGGTCTTCTTCTTAGTTTAAAACTTTTGTATAGGTTTCTACAATAAGGTTGGACCGGTGTTCTTAATAGTTCAAACCCATGACTAGGTTAATACGTTAAGGTTGAACCGGTCTTCTTCTTAGTTCAAAACTTTTGTATAGGTTTCTACAATAAGGTTGAACCGGTCTTCTTCTTAGTTCAAACCTTTTGTATAGGCCTTTAGGTTCTTTTTTTCTTTGTAAACATTGGGTGACGGGCGGCACAGCTGGTGACGGGATGCCCAACAGTGACGGTCTGGCTGTCCGTCTCCCTTCTTCTTTTTTTTCTTTTTGGGTGACGGGCGTCAGATATGGTAACGGGATGTGACGCCCGTCACTGGGTATGACACCCTACCCGTCATCTATTTTTTTTTAATAAAAAAATTAAAATGAAAAGAAAAGAAAACGGAATGTGCTCTTCCTCCTAGAATCATCAAAGTTGATGCTTTTTTTTTGCATTTTCTCGCTCTAACTTCGACCAAATTTATTGCCTTTTCGATTTTAAAAACCGCAATTACAGGGTGTCATACCCTGTGACGGGCGTCACAAAAAATAAAAAAATAAAAAAAATAACGGACGGGCATCCCCAAAATCATTCAGATTTTTACTAATAAAAAAAAACTAATAATTCAGATTTTTACCTTCAAAGAAATAAAAAAATCAGATTTAATACCTATACTTTTTGACACATCTACGTAAAAAACTTATTTAATCGTAAACAACTTATTTAATCATTATTTTTTTTAACTAAAAAAAACGTACATACAACAAATGGAAAGAAATAATCCTTATTAATGAGAAACAATTTATTTTAAGTTAATTAAGTCATAAATTATAAATTATAATGTATTTAATCATAAGTTGTTAAATTATAAATTATTTTAAGTTAATAAATTATCAATAGTTAACAGGTAAAAGATCACAACCATTGAAATTTTGTATTATTATATCTAAGGTCAAAAATCACATTTCCCATGGTGGGAAAGGATTCATCTTTCCCATGACAAATGACACCAATGAAAATAGGTAGAAAAACTGGGTACAAACGACATTAGCTATTTTAATTAATCATTTTGAAGTGTTAAATGTATAAAATGCATCAATCACTGTTGTAACCAGTCCAAACAAGTTGAAGGTAATGCATCATGACCGTGTAATATTTTATTATTAAATCCGGCGGTTATAACGTTGTTTGCACCATAAGAGACCTGTTTAGGTCGCTCACGCTAGCCTGCGCCTTGTTTCCTTTGAAGTTATAGGAGAAACTGGCTCATTTCAATGGTGATTATGATGTGTTTGGGAGTACATATACGAAGTGAGAAGAATACCTATATGAGTATTTCTTTGTTGTTGATATTTATGCTATATGAGTATCCATAGTTTCATAGAGAGCTACTCATCATGGAATTGATAGCCTAGCTAGCAATCATAATAATCCATTTGAGAGGTTTTGGCAAAGTTATGGGCTTTCAAGAAATATGCCTCCAAAATCAAAGTAAAATCAAAATTCCTTTGGTTTTTTTAGATAGATGAAATGAGAATAGCCCTTGAAAACTTACACACAAGTGAAATAACTTGGTTCAAACTTCAGTCATAGAGTCTAACCTACAATTTTGAATTTCGTTTAATTTAACTTTAGTTAAAAGTGAGTTGAATGTAAATTAATTTATTATTTATGCACTCGGGTAAAAAAAAAAATTTCGTGAATTCATGTTGTTTAGATGTTTTATATCAAAATTGCTTTTGAGTGCTTAATTACCAAACAAAGTATTAATGTAACATTTCCAACTACTTTATTACTCCACAAACCACCACAAGTTTTTTTAGTGTGTTTTGTCCCCACTCACACTACTTTTCGAAACTTCCCAGAAGGTCAATATCTGCATAAGTGTTCCAAGTCAAACACACTTAAATGTGAAACTCTTATGTCTTAGACTACCGAAAAGAAGATACATATTGTTGGTATAAGTAATATCAATCAATTATAAAATTCTTATAAGTGATCATTCAACTATACCATCACATATTTGCACGGGCTCATGATCCCTCTCATTATAATGTGAATTTCATTCATTCAAGTGTCCCTTTTTCTAGAAGCATGTCAGAAACCGTTCATTAAACATGTCTCATATATCAATTGTCACTCCTCGCCCCATTACATGCAGTCACAATTAACACGTATATAAAAAGGGTTTGTTAATAAGTGTTCTAAGAACATTGTTTAAGGAATCTATTATAAGAAATTGTATCTTGAAAATATAAGTCAAATACATGTAAAAGTAATAATTACACATTTTTCTATACAAAAGTTATTATTTTTAGTTGCTTAAACAATGCTCGCATTTCCCTGTTAAAAAAACAAAATGTTAAAATTGATTCAACCACAATATAAAAGTTACACAGTTGTTTCAACTTATAATTGATTCTAAAACTAAAATTAATTCTCAATATAAAAATCAAAAATGAAAATATGTGATCAAATCAAGTTTGACCAATGCAGACTCGAATTAAGGAGTTCACACTATCGAACCAAACAAGCACATAATTTTATTCATGACTCATAGCGCGGAGAAGGTGCTACTGCTACCCTGTTAGCTTTGGAGATGTTCCTCCATGCATCAACAATTCCATGTGCCTCAGTGCAATACTTTATACTTAAATCCTTTGTTTTTTCACCACATTCCATGTGAAATCAAACCTGGATTTTGAACTTTGAATCCCTATTGAAGCGGCGGGGAAAATGCGCAGGCGAAAAACGCTCGCTAAACAGTAAAGTCGCCACCGAAGTTTTATTTTTGAAAAGGGGAACGTCGATAAACCCCTTTGAGAACGAGAACAAGGCCATCACAACCGAATTCGGGTTCGGGAATCGGTTATGCGAGGGGAAAGTATTAGCACCCCTCACATCCGTTGTACTCAACGGGAACCATTAATTAATTAGCTTTCAAAATGTGTTAGTTTCATAAAAAAAATGTTTGTAAAGAATGGAAGAGAAAGAAAAATGATTTAAAGACTAAAAATGAATTTTTTATTAGGGTGCTTGACAAGAGTTTGATCTTGCTCCTAAGTATCTCCTGGTGCGATGGAGAATTCAAAGCTACGTAGTTCTTTGTAGAAAATGTTTGTGTGTTGATTGATTTTATTTATGAAAATGGTTTAGTCGCACTTGGGCGAAAAAGTTTGCTTTAGAAAAAAGACGGATTCGCACTTGGGCGATGATATCCATTTGAAAACGCGCATGGGCGTGAAAAAAAAGTTTGAATAAAAGAACGGACTCGCGCTTGGGCGATGACATCCGTTTGAAAACGCGCATGGGCGTGAATGAAATAAAATTTGGTGGGTTGAGATTGATTTTAAGCGGAGGACGAATATCCGAAAAGTGAAGTGTCTACCTCTTTTCCGAATATCCGGGGAAGCGTCGGGTGTCTACCCAAGTTTTCCTTTTTCACTCACAAAAGAAAAATGTTTTTATTATTTTTGTTTTATTAAAAGTTTGATCGAACGACGAATGCTTTGAACGTGACCTAGACGGGGATCTCGCGTTCCGCATTCGGGGAAGCGTCGGGTGTCTACCCAAGTTTTCCTTTTTTCGGTCGATTGAACTCTTAATATTTATTTTCATTTACAAAAAGAAAATTGTTTTTTTTTTTTATATTTTGGTATATTGAAAATAGAATAATAATCTAATAAAAATAAAATAAAAAAACGTGAAAAGATTAGAGCATTAATACTCAAAAAATGAAATTAAGTGCGATAAACTAAACACGAGGGATTAAATTACGGTGTTGGCTCAAAGTGAAATGCAAAGTGAAACCCTAAATGCATTCTAATGACATATATAAATAAATAAAATGATAAATGCAAAGTGAAATGACAAATAAAATAAAATGCATGATATGATGTGATAAGTAAATAAATAAGATGTGAAAAATAAAAGAAACAATAAAAAGGAAATAATAATAAGGGGAAATAAAAAATTGCGAAGAAAAATAAAAGAAATAAACAGGGAGGTGTAAAAATAAAATAGGGGGTGCAAGAAGTGAGAAAATAATCAGATTTAAAACAAATAGGCCCAAAATGCATTGGGCCAGCGTGATTTAATCTGGGTCGTCTGATTAATCAGAGGGCCCTGATCTGATCACAAGGGAAAATAATCACAGCGGTCTGATTTAAATCAGAGAGCCTGAGGGGCGAGGGTGCATGCTAACGCATACACCCACGCGCATAGGATTAGAGAGGGGTATAAATACCCCTTCATTACTAGTTTTTTTCATTCTTCTCTTTCCTTTCTCTCTCTAACTCTTCTCTCTTCTCACTTCTCTCCCCTCTCACTACAAAATCAGCACCGCCCCCTTGCTTCTTTCCGGTGGCCGGAAAAAATTTCCGGCGCGGTAGCCGCCGGCGGCGCCACCGCGCCGGAGTTTTAAAACTCCGTTTTTTTTTAAAAAATTTAGTTTTTCTAAAAGCTCTTCTCACCCTCTTCTCAAATCTACACTCAAAATTTTCAAAATCTTTGCAAAAACTCCTAGATCTAAGTTTTAAAAACGAAAAAAAAAATCACCTTTTTGGCCTTTTTTGATTCGGTTTTGGTTTTAAGGCTTTGTGCTTGCTGTTTTGGTGCTGGGCCGTGTGGTTTTTGCGTGTTTGTGTTGCGTATTGCTGGGTGTGTGTGTGTGTTTGGCTGGTTTTGGCCGTGTGGGTGTGTGTGGAGTGGTGCTGGCCGCGCGAGTGTGTGAGAGGAGGTGGGTTGTGTGAGTTGTTTTTGTGTTGTGGTTTTGTGTTGTGTGCACGAGTTGTTGTGCTGCTGGGTTGTGTCTTGTGTGTGTGGGGTGGTGCTGCGCGGTTTGGGACGTGTAGGGGACTGGCCGCGTGCGTGTTATGTGTGTGTTTTGGTGTGTGTTGGCGCGGCTATGTTGTGTGTAGTGGTGGAGGCCGCGGGTTGTGTTAGGGAGGGAGGAGGTGGATGTTTTTGTTGCTGTTTGTGTGGTTGTTTAGGCTGTTGTGGTGGTTTATGTTGCTGGGTTTTTTGTGTTTATGTTGCTGGGTTTTTTTTGTGTTTATGTTGCTGGTTTTTTGTGTAGTGTTTTTGCTTGTTCTGTAAAATCCCCCCTATCTCTGATTCTGTTGTGTTTTTATTGAAAATGGATGCACAAAAGAGGCTGTGTCCAGAGCTGTTGAGATGGGATCTGTGGCTTAATCAGAAAAATGGCAAGAAACCAAGCAAAAAGGGACAAAAAACTGATGGAGAAAATGATGGATCTGATGAAGAAAGTGATGGATCTGTTTATTAATTAATTAAGTAATTAAAATAAATGATAAAAACAAAAGCATAAAAAAATAAAAAACAGAAAATAATTAACAGCAAATAAAAAACGAAATTAATAAAGTAATAATAAAAAAAAACTAAAGTAAAAATGAAATAACAATAAAACTAAAACTATCGCTTTTGAAGCCCTAAATGAGGTATTTTAAAATACCTCCCTGCCGAAATTTCGTCTGAAACGACGAAAATTCTCGGCCTTAAAAAAGATGATTTAAACGAGTAAAATTGGGTCAAAAATTGAGGTACGACAGCTGCCCCTATTTAAGTTTCTTCGTTACGGAGATTTAAAAGTGAAGTTTTTAATTCGACGGGTCGAAGAGACTTAAATACAGAGTACATTCTTTTTGACCAATTTTGACTGGAAAATGCTATGCACACAATGCTCGCGATGCAGGTATGAATGCAAAACGACGAAGATGACCTGACTGAGGACAAAACAAAACAAAAGGTTACTCGAGTTCGTTAAAGAAAAAGGATCTGACTCCACTGGGAATCACGTGGTTTCACTGGGGAAGATTGATCATATCCAGCCGCTTACGCTGAAGGTAGATCTCTAAGGTCAAAAATGATCATATCCGGCCGCCTGCGCTGGAGGTAGATCCTTGGGGATAAGGGTGATCTCATCTAGCCGCTTATGCTAAAGGTAGATCCTAAGGGCGAAGGCGATCTTGTTCAGCCGTTGGTGCTGAAGGTCGATCCAGGAGGATAAGTGATCTTATCTAGCCGCTTATGCTAGAGGTAGACCCTGGGGATAGAGTAATCTTATTCAGCCGTTTGTGCTGAAGGTCGATCTGTGATGATAAGGGTGATCAAATTCAGCCGCTTATGCTAAAGGTAGACCCTGAGGATGAAGTAATCTTATTCAGCCGTTTATGTTGAAGGTCAATCTCTAAGGAAAGATGTGATCATATCCAGCCGCCTGCGCTGGAGGTAGATCCCTGATGAGAAGAGTGATCTTATTCAGCCGTTTATGCTGAAGGTCGATTCACTGGGGAAAGGTGGTCTTACTCAGCCGCTTACGCTGATAGTCGATCCCTAGGGGAAAGTGATGCTTGACCGATTACCGCCAAGTGGGTCTTGGTGGAATGGTAAAGGGTGATATGATCATTGCTAGTCTGACGCTGGTGAAATGATAATGATATGATATGATTGTCGCTGATCTGACGCTGGTGACATGATAATGATATGTTATGGTGGTTGACTCACTGGGGGAGTTTTAACTGGGGTACCTTGGTGGCTGTGAGTTAGTCCACTGGGGAATGGGACAGTTTGGGAAGAAATCCGCTGGGGGATTTTTAGAAAAACTTACTGGAGAAGTTCTTGAATGAGGTTCACTGGGGAACACTAGGATGATTCATTAGGGAGTATTTGATTGAGGTTCATTGGGGAACATGAGAAATTGTGAGGAGAAGTATGATATGACTATGAGATGCATGCTAATGAATGAATTTGATATGATGCATGTACTATGCTGACATGTGGGGGAAGCAAATGGCATGTTGAGCTTTGGTTGTGATCAGATGCTAAGCATGGTTGGACTTTTGGTTGGAAATTGCAAGGAGTGCCAATGAGAATTGGTTTTATTTATGATTTGTGTTTGCCAATGATGATTGGGCTTTGGGGTTGCAACTCTACTGGGGAATGCCAATGAAAATTGGGCTTTTTGTGATTAGGTGCAAATGATGATTGGGCTTTGGTCAGTTATGTTGGTGAGTGCCAATGAAGATTGAGCTTTGGTTGGTTAGGTGCCATGGAAAGTTGGGCTTTGTTTGAAATGTGAGGAATGCCAATGACGACTGGGCTTTTTGTAGGAAATTGTAGTTGTGATTGCCAATGAAAATTGGGCTTTATTTGTGGCTTGACAATGAATATTGGGCTTTTGTTGGGGTGTGCCAATGAAAATTGGACTTTGTAGGAAATGTGGGTGCCAATGAAAATTGGGCTTTGGGTTTTTATGGGATAAAATGGTTAGGGTACGATGTTTGGGGTTTTCGATCCTTCGGCATTCGCAAAAAATCCATCGCTATTGAAGTTTCAAATGGATGGCTGCTGACGGAGCTTTCGACATTTCGTGCCTGCATGGGCAATTTGTATGTTATGTAGATGCCGACTCTACTATAGACAGGAATCACTTGTGGTTGCTCTGAGAATTCTGAGAGGTACAACACCTCGCCGGAAGTCGTTAATTTCCTTTATGATATTTCCAAATCAAAGTAATCATGATTTCAACAGATTTTATGTGATTATCTTTATTTCAAAATTGTATCATCAAAATAGCATTTAGTGATAGGGAATGACAAAAGGTAAATGAAAGGATGCGCTTTATTGACGGTCAAACAAAATCAGTACATGGAATGGCAGCACACTAAAGGTGTAACTCCATAAGATAAATAAGAGAAATGAAGATGGGAAGAGGAAAAACATTGGAAGTTCCCATTGAGTCATGACGACTGTTACTTTCTTAATAACCCTAAACCCACAATACCCTGCTTCTGAGGATGGCGAAAGGATTGGTTCTTCAGCCGGTGCTAGGAGTAGACTGCCCCAATGTAGTTACATGCCTTTTTCTTTTTCCCAACTTTTGCCTAAATCGCCTTTTCAGGTTTTCGATTTAGCGGGTTTTCTTTTGTTTTTTATATCCCTAACTTTTTCCTGGACCGCTCTTTCGAGTTTTCAGTCCACCGGGATGCCCCTTTTTGCCTAAGTTGCCCTTTCAGGTTTTCAACTTAGCAGGCGTTCTTTTTGTTATTAGGCATAGTATTTCTTGACTACATCGGAATTCACAGGACGCGGGAAGTCCTCGTCGTCCATTGTTGTGAGAATCAAGGCTCCTCCAGAGAAAGCTTTCTTCACTACATAAGGGCCTTCGTAGTTCGGAGTCCATTTTCCACGCGAATCCTTTTGTATAGGTAGGATCCTTTTGAGCACTAGGTCGCCTACTTGGAACTCTCGAGGACGGATCTTCTTGTCGAACGCCTTCTTGAGCCTGCTTTGATATAACTGACCATGACATAAGGCTATCATCCGCTTCTCCTCGATCAGGTTTAGCTGGTCAAACCTTGCTTGAATCCATTCTGCTTCTTCTAGTTTCGTCTCCATCAAGACCCTCATTGAGGGAATTTCCACCTCAATGGGGAGGACTGCCTCCATGCCATACACCAGGGAGAACGGGGTTGCCCCTGTCGAGGTGCGAACCGAGGTCTTATAGCCGTGTAAGGCAAAGGGAAGCATTTCATGCCAATCTTTGTACGTTTTCACCATCTTTTGAAGGATTTTCTTGATGTTTTTGTTTGCTGCTTCTACGGCTCCATTCATCTTTGGCCGGTATGGTGAAGAGTTGTGGTGTTCGATCTTGAAACTTTCACACAAATCATTCATCATTTTGTTGTTTAAGTTGGTGCCATTGTTTGTGATGATTTTGTTGGGGAGTCCGTAGCGACATATTATCTCCTTTTTGATGAATCGAACTACCACTTGCTTTGTTACATTGGCGTATGAGGTAGCTTCAACCCATTTAGTGAAGTAGTCGATGGCGACTAGGATGAACCGGTGTCCATTTGAAGCTTTAGGTTCAATGGGCCCAATCATGTCGATGCCCCACATGGAGAACGGCCAAGGTGACGCCATTACGTTTAAAGGGACTGGGGGTACGTGCACCTTATCCGCGTAGATTTGGCACTTGTGGCACTTCCTAGCGTAGCTGAAACAATCAGATTCCATGGTCAGCCAATAGTAACCTGCCCTTAGGATTTTTCTAGCCATTGTATGTCCATTGGCATGGGTACCGAAGGACCCTTCATGGATTTCCTTGATGAGCAAGTCCGCCTCATGTTTGTCTACACATCTGAGAAGAACCAGATCATGGTTTCTTTTGTAGAGCACATCACCATTCAGGAAGAATTTAGCTGATAGTCGTCTCAAAGTCTTTTTATCCCTACTTGAGATGTTTGCAGGATTTTCTTGACTTCTGAGGTTGACTTTGATGTCATGGTACCATGGCTTGCCGTCAGACACCTCTTCGATTGACAAACAGAATGCAGGCTCGTCTCGGCGCTCCACCTTTATAAGCGGCGCTTCATTGTGAAACTTCACTTTGTACATTGAGGATAACGTAGCCAAAGCATCTGCTACTTGATTTTCTTCTCTTGGGATATGATGGAAGGTGATTTCATCAAAGAACTCTATTAGCTTCGAGACATGAGCATGGTACAGGATCAGCTTGGGATGACGGGTTTCCCATTCTCCTTTTACTTGGTAAATGACTAAGGCCGAATCTCCATACACCTCCAAAATCTTGATTCTTAGATCGATGGCAGCCTCAAGGCCCAAGATGCATGCCTCATATTCCGCCACATTATTCGTGCAGTCAAAACATAGTCTTGCTGTGAAGGGGGTATAACCACCCTGTGGAGATATTAGAACGGCTCCAATCCCATGCCCCATGGCGTTAGATGCACCATTGAATGCAAGCTTCCATCGTGCCCCTGGTTCGGGTCCTTCATCATCTCCTATGACCTCATCTTCCTTCAAAGCCATAATATCTTCATCTAGGAAATCAAACGGTATGGGCTGATAGTCTTCCACCGGTTGATGAGCCAAGTGGTCTGCTAGCACACTTCCTTTGATAGCTTTTTGAGTCACATGCAAGATGTCATACTCGGATAACAGCATCTGCCAACAGGCAATTCTTCCAGTCAGAGCGGATTTCTCGAAGATGTATTTGATTGGATCCATCTTTGATACCAACCATGTCGTGTGACAGATCATGTACTGTCTCAACCGGCGCGCGGCCCATACCAAAGCACAACAAGTTCTTTCCAGCAGGGTGTACCTGGTTTCGACATCAGTGAATTTCTTGCTCAAAAAATAAATGGCGTGCTCCTTCCTACCAGTTTCATCATGTTGCCCCAGCACACATCCCATGGATTCCTCCAATACTGTTAAGTACATGATGAGAGGTCTTCCAGGAACGGGCGGTATCAAGATAGGTGGTTCTTGCAAGTATTGTTTGATTCTTTCAAATGCCCCTTGACAATTCTCATTCCATATGACGGCCTGATCCTTACGTAGCAGTTTGAAGATTGGCTCGCAAGTAGCAGTGAGATGAGAAATGAACCTAGAGATGTAGTTCAATCTCCCTAGAAAACCACGAACCTCCTTTTCAGTGCGAGGAGCTGGCATATCTTGGATCGCACGTACTTTGTCAGGGTCGACCTCGATCCCTCGTTGACTAATGATGAAACCGAGTAACTTTCCGGACCTGACACCAAAGGTGCACTTAGCTGGATTGAGTCGCAGTTTGTATTTCCTTAAACGTACGAATAGCTTTTGCAAGTGAAGGACATGGTCTTCTTCAGTTTCGGATTTGGCAATCATGTCATCCACGTAGACCTCTAGCTCTTTGTGCATCATGTCGTGGAAGAGAGCCATCATTGCTCTTTGATAAGTTGCCCCAGCGTTCTTCAAGCCGAAAGGCATTACCTTGTAGCAATATGTCCCCCATGGGGTGATGAAGGTAGTTTTCTCCATGTCTTCCGCAGCCATCTTAATTTTATTATAGCCGGAGAATCCGTCCATGAATGAGAAAACCGCGAACCGGGCTGTATTGTCTACAACCACGTCGATGTGAGGTAATGGGAAATCATCCTTGGGACTCGCCTTGTTCAGATCTCGATAATCGACACACATTCGCACTTTACCGTCTTTCTTCGGTACTGGTACTATGTTAGCAACCCATTGTGGATATTTTGCCACGGCTAGGAATCCTGCATCAAATTGTCTCTTGACTTCTTCCCTGATCTTAAGTGACATGTCAGGTCTTGTCCTTCTCAATTTCTGCTTTATCGACGAACATTCTGGCCGGAGCGGTAGCCTGTGCCCAACTATCTCGGTATCCAACCCTGGCATGTCTTGGTATGACCACGCAAACACATCTACATATTCCCTCAAAAGTTTGACCAACTTCTCGCGCTCTTTTGCCTTTAAAGAAGAACTGATCTTGACCTTTTTTATATCATGCTCAGTTCCCAAGTTGATTACCTCCACATGCTCTTGATTCGGCTGTATCTCTTTAGATTCATGCTCTAGCAGTCTTGCCAATTCTTCGGGAAGCTCGCAATCGCTTCCACAATCCTCTTCAGCTTGGTTAATGGGGAGTTCAAGGTTACGCGGGATTGTAGCAGTATCACATTCAATGGGTTTGTTCAGGGATCTGCATGTGTTTTTATGATGATTTTTATTTTTAGAAGGATGAACAAAACAAAAATAGACAAAAGAACGGAAAGAATTATCATTTTTTTTTAAGAAAAATGAATGCAGAAATGGAAGAATAAAGAATAGTGGAAAACGAAATACTTTTTATTGATGATTCAACGTTTGAAATAAAAGGGTGCCCTACAAAGATGTCCTTAAGCCTTGGGCAGAGCAAAAGGATTTGAAAAACATGATTACTTTGAAAAAGAAAATAACTTTGGGATTTCAACGGCAGTCCAGTTATTGAGGCTTGCATTCGGAGAGCAATGGTAGCCCAAACAAGGTGTCTTATGTTCGATTTCCTCCATGATCCTTTGCGCGTTGTTTCGAGTGAAATGCGAATGCCGAGGAATCAGTTTGGATGGTAGGAATTTCTGGTTAGAAGAAGGGGAATGAGTTTTGGGTATGAAAACGGATGTATGCATGCTATGGATGATGCTAATGCAAACGCGTGAAAAAGTTTTTTTCGTTTTTTTTTTTTTTTTTTAGGGGACTGCAAAAGATTATGTTAGACATTTGCAACACAATTTTAGCCTTTGCAATTCCCTGAAACAAAACTTGTGCATTAAGAAAATGATTTTATGCATGTGGATGCAATGCATGTATGCTTTGTGCGGGTATGGATAATTGGAAAATAAAACTTAAAGGGAAGGCTCCCTAGGAGGGCTTAGTTCTATGTACTTTCTATATCAAGGTACTCACCGAGGGTAGCTCTAAAGTTTTTGTTTTGAGGGGTACCTAGAGTCATAGAAACATCTCAAAGTTTTGCCATAATAACGGGTTAACCATTACATGACAACCTTTCGCGAATGCGTCTCCTCTAGGTGGGGTTTGCATTAACCAAGACGAGGTGTCTACCTCAAAAGCTAATACAAACACCCAAAATTTGAAATGGTTCTAAGAAGAAGGTCCTTAGAGTTAGGGGTCCAATTCGGAATTTCGCCATAATAACGGGTTAACCATTATACGGACGACCTTTCGCGAAGAGGACCATCTCTAAGTGGGGTCTTCGTATTGACTAAACGAGATGTCTACCTCGAAAGCCAATACTACGCAACCACCATCCTAAACCTAAGTTTTTCAAGCTCGGGTACAGAGCTCCACTCAAAAAGTGTTTTGAATAACCCCGATATGATAGCACAATAATATAAAAGGTAAAAAATAAACAAAGCGGAAATAAAATAAAGCAAATAGACCAAAGATAAACAAACATGAAGGAAAGAAACTAACACTAAAAGCTAACTAACTAACTAGGTTTGATTCTCTAAATGTTCCCCAGTGAAGTCGCCAGCTGAAGCGGCGGGGAAAATGCGCGGGCGAAAAACGCTCGCTAGACAGTAAAGTCGCCACCGAAGTTTTATTTTTGAAAAGGGGAACGTCGATAAACCCCTTTGAGAACGAGAACAAGGCCATCACAACCGAATTCGGGTTCGGGAATCGGTTATGCGAGGGGAAGGTATTAGCCCCTCTCACATCCGTTGTACTCAACGGGAACCATTAATTAATTAGCTTTCAAAATGTGTTAGTTTCATAAAAAAAATGTTTGTAAAGAATGGAAGAGAAAGAAAAATGATTTAAAGACTAAAAATGAATTTTTTATTAGGGTGTTTGACAAGAGTTTGATCTTGCTCCTACGTATCTCCTGGTGCGATGGAGAATTCAAAGCTACGTAGTTCTTTGTAGAAAATGTTTGTGTGTTGATTGATTTTATTTATGAAAATGGTTTAGTCGCACTTGGGCGAAAAAGTTTGCTTTAGAAAAAAGACGGATTCGCACTTGGGCGATGATATCCATTTGAAAACGCGCATGGGCGTGAAAAAAAAGTTTGAATAAAAGAGCGGACTCGCGCTTGGGCGATGACATCCGTTTGAAAACGCGCATGGGCGTGAATGAAATAAAATTTGGTGGGTTGAGATTGATTTTAAGCGGAGGACGAATATCCGAAAAGTGAAGTGTCTACCTCTTTTCCGAATATCCGGGGAAGCGTCGGGTGTCTACCCAAGTTTTCCTTTTTCACTCACAAAAGAAAAATGTTTTTATTATTTTTGTTTTATTAAAAGTTTGATCGAACGACGAATGCTTTGAACGTGACCGAGACGGGGATCTCGCGTTCCGCATTCGGGGAAGCGTCGGGTGTCTACCCAAGTTTTCCTTTTTTTGGTCGATTGAACTCTTAATATTTATTTTCATTTACAAAAAGAAAATTGTTTTTTTTTTTTTTTTATATTTTGGTATATTGAAAATAGAATAATAATCTAATAAAAATAAAATAAAAAAACGTGAAAAGATTAGAGCATTAATACTCAAAAAATGAAATTAAGTGCGATAAACTAAACACGAGGGATTAGATTACGGTGTTGGCTCAAAGTGAAATGCAAAGTGAAACCCTAAATGCATTCTAATGACATATATAAATAAATAAAATGATAAATGCAAAGTGAAATGACAAATAAAATAAAATGCATGATATGATGTGATAAGTAAATACTAAATAAATAAGATGTGAAAAATTAAAGAAACAATAAAAAGGAAATAATAATAAAGGGAAATAAAAAATTGCGAAGAAAAATAAAAGAAATAAACAGGGAGGTGTAAAAATAAAATAGGGGGTGCAAGAAGTGAGAAAATAATCAGATTTAAAACAAATAGGCCCAAAAATGCATTGGGCCAGCGTGATTTAATCTGGGTCGTCTGATTAATCAGAGGGCCCTGATCTGATCACAAGGGAAAATAATCACAGCGGTCTGATTTAAATCAGAGAGCCTGAGGGGCGAGGGTGCATGCTAACGCATACACCCACGCGCATAGGATTAGAGAGGGGTATAAATACCCCTTCATTACTAGTTTTTTTCATTCTTCCCTTTCCTTTCTCTCTCTAACTCTTCTCTCTTCTCACTTCTCTCCCCTCTCACTACAAAATCAGCACCGCCCCCTTGCTTCTTTCCGGTGGCCGGAAAAAATTTTCGGCGCGGTGGCCGCCGGCGGCGCCACCGCGCCGGAGATTTAAAACTCCGTTTTTTTAAAAAAATTTAGTTTTTCTAAAAGCTCTTCTCACCCTCTTCTCAAATCTACACTCAAAATTTTCAAAATCTTTTCAAAAACTCCTAGATCTAAGTTTTAAAAACGAAAAAAAAATCACCTTTTTGGCCTTTTTTGATTCGGTTTTGGTTTTAAGGCTTTGTGGTTGCTGTTTTGGTGCTGGGCCGTGTGGTTTTTGCGTGTTTGTGTTGCGTATTGCTGGGTGTGTGTGTGTGTGTTTGGCTGGTTTTGGCCGTGTGGGTGTGTGTGGAGTGGTGCTGGCCGCGCGAGTGTGTGAGAGGAGGTGGGTTGTGTGAGTTGTTTTTGTGTTGTGGTTTTGTGTTATGTGCACGAGTTGCTGTGCTGCTGGGTTGTGTCTTGTGTGTGTGGGGTGGTGCTGCGCGGTTTGGGACGTGTAGGGGACTGGCCGCGTGCGTGTTATGTGTGTGTTGGCGCGGCTATGTTGTGTGTAGTGGTGGAGGCCGCGGGTTGTGTTAGGGAGGGAGGAGGTGGATGTTTTTGTTGCTGTTTGTGTGGTTGTTTAGGCTGTTGTGGTGGTTTATGTTGCTGGGTTTTTTGTGTTTATGTTGCTGGGTTTTTTTTGTGTTTATGTTGCTGGTTTTTTGTGTAGTGTTTTTGCTTGTTCTGTAAAATCTCCCCTATCTCTGATTCTGTTGTGTTTTTATTGAAAATGGATGCACAAAAGAGGCTGTGTCCAGAGCTGTTGAGATGGGATCTGTGGCTTAATCAGAAAAATGGCAAGAAACCAAGCAAAAAGGGACAAAAAACTGATGGAGAAAATGATGGATCTGATGAAGAAAGTGATGGATCTGTTTATTAATTAATTAAGTAATTAAAATAAATGATAAAAACAAAAGCATAAAAAAATAAAAAAAACAGAAAATAATTAACAGCAAATAAAAAACGAAATTAATAAAGTAATAATAAAAAAAAAAACTAAAGTAAAAATGAAATAACAATAAAACTAAAACTATCGCTTTTGAAGCCCTAAATGAGGTATTTTAAAATACCTCCCTGCCGAAATTTCGTCTGAAACGACGAAAATTCTCGGACTTAAAAAAGATGATTTAAACGAGTAACATTGGGTCAAAAATTGAGGTACGACACCTATATGTGCCGTCCTTCATCATTAATTACTATCATACTCCCTCCGTCCCAAATTGTATGTCGTTTTGGAAAAAAAAAATTGTCTCAAATTATATGTCGTTTTATAATACCAATGAAACATTAATGTTACTTTTTCTATTATATCATTAACTATTTATTACTCTATCTTCTTTCAATTCTTTAAATTATCTTTCTCATACCATTTATTAAGGACAATTTTGTAAAACAACTCATAATATCTCTTTTCCACACAAAATTAATTATATTTCTTAATACGTGTGAAATGCCCAAAACATTATACAATTTGGGACGGAGGGAGTATCATATACTGCAAAATGATAATACAGTGATTTCAAAAGATGGTCATGTGAGCAATGCTTGATGCCACAAAACTTAATTAAGCCACATGGTTTTTCAAACTACCACCGTCAAGCAATTCTCATAATAGCAAAATTGTAGTCAACAAAATAATTAAAATATTTTCAAGAATTGGGGTTAAAGATTTCCGCACATAAATTAATTCACTTAAGAAATTCACAGTGCTCAAGTCAAAAAAGGAGTGGTAACTTTATAATAGGCTTAATAGATCAACTGGTCCCTTAACTTAATTGATTTTTACAAAATGGTCTTATAACTAAAAAAAGTCTCAAATTGGTCCCTTAAATTGTTTGCCGTTTTAGGTTTTGGTTATGTCTGTTAGTTTTTAACTCTAAATTTCCAAAGTGGACCAACATTAAAGGTGGTCCACCATAAACCTTATTAAATTTTTTAATTTAAACCCTTTGATGTTTTATTTAAAAAGATGACAGTTGGATCGTACAGGTCTATTTTATCTTATGTTGAACAACTAACACTTGATTTTTTTTCCTTTTATTCATTGTCTTTCTCCCTCTTCTTCATCATTTTCAACAACTTCACAAACCTTCGTAATTTTTTTTTCCAGAAAAACAAATTAAAAACTTAAATTTAACATTAAAACTCTTTAATCAAACCCCTAAATCACTACGCCACCATCATCATCTTCTTCACCCTCTCATCACCACCATTAACAACAACACCTAATATCATCGTACCCATAAATCTTCTAACAACAACACATAACATTGAGTTAAAATTCTGCAGAAATCTTCAAAAATTCAAACCTTCAAAATCCAAACTCACATACATTCCACAACAACCCATTAATCAACACCACCAACGACAACAAAAAATTGGTTGTTTTTTCCTTACCTTTGCTCTTACAAGATCTCGAAAGAGATTGCTATTCTTTTCGTGGTTCATTGTTCTGGCCAGAAGGAATTCCAATTTCAAGTTGCTATTCTTTTCGAGAGAAGAAGGGTGGAACTCCATTATTGCGATTTTTTATGTGTGCTTGCACTGTGTAATTGTTGTAAAGGGAAGAAGTGTGGAAGGGAGTGAAGGAAAGAGAAAAGGAGTGTGAACCGGTTTATGGGTTTTATCAAGATACTTCATCATCATCATCTTCATGTTTCCCCCTTTCTCAAAATGCAATTTGATGATAGGAACATTGAATGTTGTTTCCCTCTTTCTGAATCATTTAATTCATAAGAAGAATGTTTTTTTTCCTGGGTTGATGAGTTTGAAGGTGATGTTGAAGAGAATGAAGAAGAAGGAGGAAGAAGATGAAGAAAAGAAAAAAAAAATCAAGTGTTGGTGGTTCACTATAACATAAAATAGACATGTACAATCCAACGGTCCTCTTTTTAAATAAAAAATCAAAGAGTTTAAATTAAAAAATTTAATAAGGTCTATCATAGATCACCTTCAATGTTGGTCTACCTTAGATATATAGAGTTAAAAATTGACGGAGGGGACCAAAACCTATAACGGCAGATAACTTAAGGGGACCACTTTGAGTGACCATTTTGTAAAAATCAATTAAGTTAAGGACCGACTGATCTATTAAGCTTTTATTATATTATTAAATTTTCCGCTCGAAATCAACATGAATTATTTATGAAAATGCATTTAACACAATCAAAGTTTACACACTGTCATGGCGTTACTAGCCATCTAATCTTGTTGGACAATTCAGACAAAACATTTTTATTTTTATTTTATAATTCTAAATTTTGTATCATAAATCATGACAGTCGGATTTTGATCGGATGTCTACAAACACATGACTGCGTGAATGCGGCAACTTGTCGGCTGCCATCAATCTTGGTCCATTATTTACCCGGTTAAATTGCACACTGCAATAAATAAAGGAAAGTCATGCAAGGACTTGAATGGAGAAATAGATATAACAATTGTATGATGCACCAAATTCCTCTATTTACTTTTTCAAGGATATTATTTTTCATACTTCACTTTTTGAGAATATCTTTATCGTTGACGCCTTGACGAGGTGGTTCAACATTGTCAATTTTGTAAAATTACAGAGGAAATTACAAAAAAAAAAAAATCACAGCTAATTACTCCAATTTGAATAAAGGTTGCCACAATTTAACAAGAAAGAGTTGGCACCAAGGAAATGCAATTTAGGCTAAATATGGTAACAAAGTGATGGAGCATGAGAAAAGTGCCTAGAATGCCTCAACCAAATTCTCACTGTCGTGGTGATTTTTGGAGATCAAGCTATTAAGTAGCGTTGACTCACTAATTTTATTTCACGACTGAACTTTTAATTTTTCAAAAGAAAAGGGGAAAAAGTTCTAAATTACCACATTTTTTTAAAGATTTAGGGTTCGGGGGTTAGTTACGTTTAGGGAAGGTGTTAACACCCTAAACGTTCGTAGTATTATACGAGAACCTCTTGATTTTATTTATTTATTTTGGCTATAACTTGCTTATATTTTTTTTTTTAAAAAAAGAAAGAATTAGAGTAGTGAGAAAAATATTTTTTTTTTTATGATTCGGAAGGACTAGGTCCTTTGCCTACGTACCCGTGAGGGATCAAAACCTCGTAGTTCGGGGTAAAAATGCCATTTGATTTGTTTTTGTATTTTTTAGTTTTGAAAAAAAAAAGTTTTAAAGATAAAATAAGGCCAAGCGGCAAAAAGATTAAATTTGTTTGTATTTATTATTTTTTTTAAAATGATTTAATTGTTATTAAAATGGATTAATGATTTTTTTTAAGAAAATAAAAGAAGAAAAATGGGCACTTGATTGAGAATCAATGTTTGTTTAAGAAAAGATTTTTTTTGAGTTTTTGATTATTTGCATGCTTTTGTTTTTTTTTTTTATAATTAACTAAGACCTAAAAAAAACCAAAAAGCTAAACGCGAGGAATTTCCGTGGTGACGTTGGATCACCACAAAATCCTTTTGAAATTAAACTAACCTAATATTTTTGCTTTTTTTTTTACGTAAAGTAGAATAAATAAAGTGTGGTTGTCGGTGCGATATTCTCATTTATATTTTACATTGTTCCTAAATACATTCTAATAAAATAGAAATGACAAAATAATAAATGAAAGTGAAATTTCAAATGCATTAAAATAAATATGCTAAAAATAAATATAGAAAGTAAGAATGCATGAAATGCAAGACAATAAATAAATATGTTGCATAAAAATAAATAAAAAAATATTAAAAAAATAAAAAAAATGCATGAGATGCAAGACACAAAATAAAAAACGAATAAAGAAAATAAAAAAAATGCATAGAAAATAAAATAAAGAAAATAAAATGCAAAGAAAATAAAATAAAAAGAAAGGGGGTAAGAGTAGAAAGAGAGGGGGGTGCAAGAAAAAACAGAAGATGAGAGGAAGTGAGGGAGAGTGGGCCGAAAATGGGCTTTAGGCTGGGCCTGGCCTATAAAAGTAAATTTTCTGATTTTGTGTTCATTTCTCCCTCTTCTCCCTCTCTCTTCTTCTTCTCACTTCTCCCTCTTCTCTGAAATTGCCTGGCCGGAATCAGTTTTCCGGCGCGGTGGTCGTCCTGTACGGCGGCGCCATCGTGCCGGAGTTGAAACTTCACCTTTTTCGAAACTTTTTTAACTTTTTAAAATTCCTTTTTTTTCCTTGTCTCAAAAATCAAATTAGTTTTTCGAAAATCTTTATGGAAAGACCTGTATCTAGGTTTTAGTTTTTGGAAATATTACCTTTGGTTCTTTGATTTCTGGGTTCAGTTTTGGGTTTGTTTGGGCTTGTGGTGGCTGCGGCCCTTGTGGTTGTTTGGTTATGGTGGCCGTAGTTTTGATTTTGGTTTTGGGTGATTAGGTCGTGGTGGTGGTTTAGGGTCTCTTGTGTGGTGTTTGGTGGTGGTTGGCCGTGTTTGTATGATGTTAGAGCGGTGGTTGGCCGCGCCTTTGTATGATGTTAGGGTGGTGGTTGGGTTCTTATGGTTTTTGGTTCGGATTGATTGTGTGGGTGAGGTGGTAGTTGGCCGAGTTTGTGGTGGTGCTAGGTGGTTGGAGGTCGTGGGTTGTTGAGGGTGGTGATTGAGTGGTGGTTGTATGGTTGTTGATGTGGTTGGCCGTAACTTGGTTCTGTGCTGATTTTTTGTGTTTTGGTTCTGATTGATTTTGGACTTTGTTGCTGATGGAATTTCCGGTTCCTGATGACTGAATTGGCTTTGGATTTTTTCCGATCCTTGATTACTGCCTCTGCTAGTGTACTAAATACTAATTTGCCATCACTGACTATAAAGGTCAATGAATGGCAGTTTAAATGAGAAATTAAAACAAATTAAGTCTCTGAGCAAAGTCTCCTCCACAAGAGGTCAAATGCTGTAAAAATCTAAAAAAGGTAACTAAAAAATAATAATAATAAATAAATAAAAATGCTAAATAAAATGACAACAAAAAAAACACTTAAAAGAATAAAGATAAAAATAAAGATAACAATAAAAAACAAAAAGACGGACCCGAACGAAACCAAAATAAAAAATAAAAAAATGAGGTATTTTAAAATATCTCTCTGCCGAAATTTCGTCTGAGGCGACGAAAAATTCCGAACCAAAAGACGAGTAAAAAAGAAATTTTAGGTCAAAAATTGGGGTATGACAGATGCCCCTATTTAAGTCTCTTCGTCCGGAGATTTGAAGATAAAATCTTTGATTCGGCGGGTCGAAGGGACTTAAATTCAGAGTACGCCAATTTTGGACCTAAAAAAAATGTGAAATGCTCGTGATGCAAATGTGAATGCAAGACGGCGCAGATGACCTGACTGGGGATAAAACAAAACCAAAGGATACCCGATTTTGTTAAAGAAAGGGATCCGACTCCACTGGGGAATAATATAGTTTAACTGGGGAAAGGATTGTCTACTATCGCATTGATAGCTGAAAAAGGAAGTATGATATGAGAAAAAGACACTGACCACAAGCTGCCCATTTGTAGAGCTTGCCACTTGAGGTAAGGACGGAAAGAAAAGTATTATGTCAGTTGTTCAGGATGTAACCGGACTAGCTACTGACAACAAAGTGAAGGTAAAAGGTAAATGTCAGCTGTTTGGGATGTAACCGAACTAGCCACTGACGACACGAAACAAAGATAAATGTCAGCTGTTCGGGATGTGACCGAACTAGCCACTGACAACAAGGAACAAAGATAAATGTCAGCTGCTCGGGATGTGAACGAACTAGCCACTGACGACACGAAACAAAGATAAATGTCAGTTGTTCGGGATGTGACCGAAATAGCCACTGACGACACGAAACAAAGATAAATGTCAGCTGTTCGGGTTGTAACCGAACTAGCCACTGACGACACGAAACAACGATAAATGTCAGCTGTTCGGGATGTGACCGAACTAGCCACTGACGACAGGATAAAACGATAAATGTCAGCTGTTCGGGATATTGCCGAACTAGCCACTGACGACAAGAAACAAAGATAAATGTCAGTTGTTCGGGCTGTAACCGAACTAGCCACTGACGACAGGAAACAAAGATAAATGTAAGCTGCTCGGGATGTGACCGAACTAGCCACTGATGACATGAAACAAAGATAAATGTCAGTTGTTTGGGATGTGACCGAACTAGCCACTAACGACACGAAACAACGATAAATGTCAGCTGTTCAGGATGTGACCAAACTAGCCACTGACGACAGGATAAAACGATAAATGTCAGTTGTTTGGGATATTGCCGAACTAGCCATTGACGACAAGAAACAAAGATAAATGTCAGATGTTCGGGCTGTAACCGAACTAGCCACTGACGACAGGAAACAAAGATAAATGTCAGCTGCTCGGGATGTGACCGAACTAGCCACTGACGACATGAAACAAAGATAAATGTCAGCTGTTCGGGATGTGACCGAACTAGCCACTGGCAATAGGATAAAAAGATAAATGTCAGCTGTTCGGGCAGTAACCGAACTACCCACTGACGACACAAAACAAAGATAAATGTCAGCTGTTCGGGATGTAACCGAACTAGCCACTGACGACAGGATAAAACGATAAATGTCAGCTGTTCGGGCTGTAACCGAACTAGCCACTGACGACAGGATAAAAGATAAATGTCAGCTGTTCGGGCTGTAACCGAACTAGCCACTGACAACAAAATGAAGGTAAAATATATGCGCAAGCTGTTCGTTACAGAACTGCCACTTGGTGAAAAGACAAGATAAAAGATGCACAAGTTGTTCATTAAAGAACTGCCACTTGGCATAAAGATGCACAAGTTGTTCGTTAAAGAACTGCCACTGGGCGAAAGGACAAGATAAAGGATGCACAAGTTGTTCGTTTGAACTGCCACTTGGCATAAAGAGAGTGACATCTCTGGACCAGCCACACTGGAGATGACACTTGGGGAAAAGGAAGGTTACAAATTGTTTATGATTGATTGGTTGAAAAGATAGTTAAAGCAAGACTCATGGTGGTCAATGCAACCATGTATGAATGATGTTGTCCTTATGTTGTATATGCATGAATGTGTATATGCATGAATGTATGTATGAATGTATGTATGACAATACGACTTGTATGACTGTATGGAGGATTGATTTGTATGACTATATAACTGATGAACTTGATGAGACAAGACTGGACAGGTAAGACGGAAAGTGGACCGACGGCGCAGTACAAACACTCTGCAATCTTCATTAGGAATGATGCCATTGGGGACATATCAAAACAGTGACGCGGTAAATCTGTAACAACTGATGGGGAATAAACACTTCCTGGGGAAATCGTGTTAATCCAAAAACCTAGCAGAAGGACTGGTGCTTCTGTGGTCATGCTTATCTTTTGTTTTTTGAATCCCTAACTTTTGCCTGGACCGCCCTTTCGGGTTTTCAGTCCATCAGGAACATGTTCTTTTTGTGTATCCCTAAATTTTGCCTGGACCGCCCTTTCGGGTTTTCGGTCCACCGGGACGCTCATTTTTGCTTAAGCCGCCTTTTCAGGTTTTCAACTTACCGAGCTTTTCTTTTCTCTTTTTCCTTTTCAAGCAATTGACCATGTTTAACCTGCAGAGTCTACCCGTTCTTGGGACGGATGTTGACGTACACTTCACTTATTCATGAGTTCAGAGAGAATGTGTTTGTTGTTTATGCTTTCCAAAAATATAAAAAGATTTATGATTTTGAAAAATATTTTACTTTAAGTACTACCATCAAAAATAGAAGAAATTTTATAAACAAAATAAACGGGAGTTCCAAATAAAAGGCACGTGCTCAAATTCATTTAACAGAGTGGTGGCCCGCCAATGACGTGGCTCCACGGATCTCACAAAGTTTGGAAAATGGTAAATATAAGGGGAAGGTACATTGAACACAATAACCGTTATTCTCCCTAACAACTTTGAATTCCACTGTTTGGATGCTTCAAATTCAGGGTCTCTTTGACCGCTAATGTGCCCCAAGTGAGTCATGGCCAACCTGATGTAGTTACTTTGTCTTTTGATCCTTAATTTTTGCACAGATCGCCCTTTCTGGCTTTCGACCTAGCAAGACGATTCTTTTTCTGTTTTATGTCTCTAATTGTTGCCTGGACCGCCCTTTCGGGTTTTCAGTCCACCGAGACGCTCATTTTTGCCTAAGCCGCCCTTTCGGGCTTTCGACTTACCGAGCTATTCTTTTATTTTTTAGACAAAGTATTTCTTGACTGCATCGGCGTTCACAGGACGGGGAAGCTCATCCCCATCCATAGTCGTAAGAGTCATTGCACCACCAGAGAATGCTCTCTTGACGACATATGGGCCTTCATAATTAGGCATCTATTTGCCCCTGGAGTCCGGTTGAAAGGATAAAATCTTTTTGAGCACAAGGTTTCCTTCTCTAATTTCACGGGGACGGACTTTTTCGTTAAAAGATTGTTTCATCCTCTTTTGGTATAACTGTAAGAGAAGGGGGTTGCCCCTGCTGATGTGCGCACCAAAGTACGATACTCATGCAAAACGAAAGGGAGCATCTCATGCCAATCGTTGTAGGTGACCACCATTTTCTGCACAATCTTCTTGATGTATTTTCTCTTTTTTGTTTTTCTTTTGCTGTTGTTTTTTTTTTGCAACTTCAATGGCACCATTCATCTGGGATTCGACCCGGAATATTTTAATGGCGGTTCTTCGGAACCCAAGTTAATCCTTTCATACACCAATAACCGAGAGATCTTTTCGGGAATCCCTCCAACCTCCTCCTCTCCAGCTTCGTAAACAGGGAACTCAAAGTCGGGAGAGAGCACAGGGCTACAGTGTTCAACGGGTTTATTGATGTTCAGTCTACATATGATTGATGATTGATTTTAGAAAATGAGTGAAAAATGCAGACCTTTTGAAATTGATTGAAAATAAAATAAAATATTTTTTTTGGGTTTTTTGTGTTACCATTTTCCAGAAAAAGCAAAGAATGAAAAGACATAGTCGGGGACAAAACGAATTTTTATTTGATGATGGGAATGCATAAAGCAAAAAGCTCTACAAAAGTTCACTTTCGTCTCGGGCGGAACGAAAGGATTTTTTTTATAAAAAAAAACGAAAAGCGAAAACAACAAAATGTTATTTGGAACAATGAATAGCAGAAGGGATGTGAACAGCGACCCAATTGCGGCAAACTCTTCTATGGGTCACAAAACTAGCTGCCACCTCCTCAAGATTGTCTTCGACATGGTAAGCCTCTGAACAAACTTGCACCATATTAACAGATGCAGTCTCATGATCCGGTAGTAGATTAGCATGCACATTGGGGTTCAAATCTTTGAATGACAAGATATTAGCCTGGATCAATTTTTGGACTTCAGCTTTCAGAGCGTAACAGTGCTCAATGTCGTGACCGGGTGCCCCTTGATGGAAAACACAAGAGAGATCAGGTCTATACCCACGTGGCAACCTTTCAGGTACCCGAGGGGGCGCCTTAGTCTGAACTAGCTTTTTATCAAGCAAAGCGGGAAGCAACTCTGCATACGCCATAGGGATTGGATCAAACTGTGATATCCACTGGACCCGATTCTGTTGGGTGAACTGTTGGGGAGCCTGTTGTCGAGGCTGTTGTTGATACTGTTGTTGAGGCTGCCTATGGGCCACCATACTTACCTCTTGCTCTTTCTTTCTTGAGAAGTCATTCCCAAACTTCTTTGTACTGCTGGCAGCAAAAGCACTTTCCATAATTAAACGTCCCTCTCGGACTCCTTTCTCCAGACGCATTCCCATATTAACCATTTCAGTGAAATTGCGAGGTGCACTTGCAATCATCCGCTCATAATAGAATGAACCAAGAGTATTTATGAAAATTTTGGTCATTTCTTTCTCCTCCAGAGGTGGATTAATCTGAGCAGCAACCTCCCTCCATCTTTGGGCATACTCTTTGAAAGTCCCCTTATCCTTTTGAGCCATGGCCCGGAGTTGGTCTCTGTCTGGGGCCATGTCCAGGTTGTACTTGTATTGGCGAACAAAGGCTTCTCCCAAGTCATTGAAAGTTTGGATTCTGGTGCTGTCCAAACTCATGTACCATTTCAAGGCGGCGCAGTCAGACTGTCTTGGAAGTAGTGGATGAGTAGCTGATGATTTTCTGTCTGGGTAGACATCTTCCTAGCATACATTACCAGGTGGCTTTGAGGACAGGTGTTCCCCTTGTACTTCTCAAATTCAGGGACCTTGAACTTGGGCGGGATCTTGACATTTGGCACTAGACAAAAGTCGTGGGCGTTTTTCCCAAACAGATCTTTCCCGCGGAGGGTCTTGATTTCCCGTTGCATCTCGTCAAACTTTTCTTGGAAATCATCCATCCGATCCTGAGTCCCTACACTTTCTGTGTGAAAGATAGGTTCATTGTCATATGGGGTGGTATGAATCACTGGAGCTGAAAAGGTCACAGTAGCCTGAGGAAAAGTAACACCCGGTTGAGGAACATGAATTGCTTGATGTGTAGCAGGAATAGGGACAAATCCTTCACCGGAGCTGAGAGGCATGCCCCAAGGATAACCGTCGGGCATGGTGTGTTGTGGAGCACTGGCGTGCGCTGTCGGAGCCGGAGTAGTAGAAGTCGCTAACTGAGCTAGAGAGCCGGGGAGAGGAGGAGACGATGGCTGAACTTGTGTAGCTGCTAGCAGCTTTACCAACTCTGTCAATTCCTCGATCTTGGTCCGCATGGATGTCATCTCTTCCCGGAGTACCTAGTTTTCTTGTTCCAAATGTTCCATTTTCTTCCTTATATTTGCCCTAGTGTTGTACGTGTAAGTCGGTTTCTGCTGAGGACGTCGGGCCACTTTCTTGGACTGGGCAAATGGACCTTTTTTCGAAAAAAATAATGTGAGACTCGGTTTGGAAACTATGAATGCAATATGATGCATGATTATGCTTATGCAAAAAGAAAGATTTGTTATCGAAGGACTTTGAAGTAATTGTAAACATCATGGTTTGAACATTTCGTTTAAGCATTAAGACATTACAAAATAGTTCTTTTTTAGAAACCAAGCCAAGGGACCAATTTAAAAGTCCTTTAGTGGAAGCTAAATTTTTTTTAAAAAAAATCTAAAGACTCCTAGCTTCCTTAAATTCAACAAATCAGGGCTCTTAAAGGTGTACTTCCTAGTGCTCCTCTATGATGTTCAAAAAAAAACTTGTTTAAGTCATTCGATAATTGGATGAAACAATGTTTATGAAATGAATGCATGCATGCATGGTTATGCTAAAGAACGGAGAAAAATGGTGAGGTTAGGTCCAAAATGTTGGAGTCAAGGGTAAACACGCCATTTGGTAAGGACTATGGTTTCATATGTACCTGTATCACGGGTTCTACCTAGTTCCCAAAGTCCTCAACCCCTTCAAATATCATCGGGTTACGAGATTGACTCCCGGTCCAACAACATTTGTAAGAAAGTCTCGTTTGAGTGTAGTATCGCGTATCAACTAATTCAAGATTACTCTTGGTTAGCCACCGCACTACGTCCTAAAAGGCCAAGATGGGTTAAGTGTAACTAAAGGTCCTCAACTTCATAGGTCACTTGAAAATAATAATGCCGAACACGACTACTCATGCCGACATAATAATACTTCCAAGATTCCTCCGTTGAGTGGGGTTATCACATGTGCCACATCCGAAATTTACTCTCGGAAAGACACCTTGATTATACCACCATCCTATCTTATGATTTCCCTCAAGTTCGGGTGTAGGACTTATCTCACCACTCACGCAAAATAAAGAAAACACATAGGCATGTATTTACATTCTTATTTTTTATTTTAAGCAAGTTATAGCACAAAATAATTAAATAAATCCAAGTTAGGCTCAACCCTCTTAGGGAAGTCCCCAGTGAAGTCGCCATTTCTATCGCGGTGATTTTCGGAGATCAAGCTATTGAGTAGCGTTGAATCACTAATTTTATTTCACGACTGAACTTTTAATTTTTCAAAAGAAAAGGGGAAAAAGTTCTAAATTACCACATATTTTAAAGATTTAGGGTTCGGGGGTTAGTTACGTTTAGGGAAGGTGTTAGCACCCTAAACGTTCGTAGTATTATATGAGAACCTCTTGATTTTATTTATTTATTTTGGCTATAACTTGCTTATATTTTTTTTAAAAAAAAAAAGAAAGAATAAGAGTAGTGATAAAAATGTTTTTATTTTTATTTTTTATGATTTGGAAGGACTAGGTCCTTTGCCTACGTACCCGTGAGGAATCAAAACCTCGTAGTTCGGGGTAAAAATGCTGATTGATTTGTTTTTGTATTATTTAGTTTTGAAAAAAAAAAGTTTTAAAGATAAAATAAGGCCAAGCGGCAAAAAGATTAAATTTGTTTGTATTTTTTATTTTTTTGAAAATGATTTAAGTGTTATTAAAATGGATTAATGATTTTTTTTAAGAAAATAAAAGAAGAAAAAGGGGCACTTGATTGAGAATCAAGGTTTGTTTAAGAAATTTTTTTTTTGAAATTTTGATTATTTGCATGTTTTTGTTTTTTTTTATAATTAACTAAGACCTAAAAAAAACCAAAAAGCTAAACGCGAGGAATTTCCGTGGTGACGTTGGATCACCACGAAATCCTTTTGAAATTAAACTAACCTTATAATTTTGTTTTTTTTTTTTACGTAAAGCAGAATAAATAAAGTGTGGGTGTCGGTGCGATATTCTCATTTATATTTTACATTGTTCCTAAATACATTCTAATAAAATAGAAATGACAAAATAATAAATGAAAGTGAAATTTCAAATGCATTAAAATAAATATGCTAAAAATAAATAAAGAAAGTAAGAATGCATGAAATGCAAGACAATAAATAAATATGTTGCATAAAAATAAATAAAAAATAAAAAAAATGCATGAGATGCAAGACACAAAATAAAAAATGAATAAAGAAAATAAAAAAAATGCATAGAAAATAAAATAAAGAAAATAAAATGCAAAGAAAATAAAATAAAAAGAAAGGGGGTAAGAGTAGAAAGAGAGGGGGGTGCAAGAAGAAAACAGAAGATGAGAGGAAGTGAGGGAGAGTGGGCCGAAAATGGGCTTTAGGCTGGGCCTGGCCTATAAAAGTAAATTTTCTGATTTTGTATTCATTTCTCCCTCTTCTCCCTCTCTCTTCTTCTTCTCACTTCTCCCTCTTCTCTGAAATTGCCTGGCCGGAATCAGTTTTCCGGCGCGGTGGCCGCCGGCCTGTACGGCGGCGCCACCGTGCCGGAGTTGAAACTTCACCTTTTTCGAAACTTTTTTAACTTTTTAAAATTCCTTTTTTTTCCTTGTCTCAAAAATCAAATTAGTTTTTCGAAAATCTTTATGGAAAGACCTAGATCTAAGTTTTAGTTTTCGGAAATATTACCTTTGGTTCTTTGATTTCTGGATTCGGTTTTGGGTTTGTTTGGGCTTGTGGTGGCCGCGGTTTTTATTTTGGTTTTGGGTGATTAGGTGGTGATGGTGGTTTAGGGTCTCTTGTGTGGTGTTAGGTGGTGGCTGGCCGTGTTTGTATGATGTTAGAGCGGTGGTTGGTCGCACCTTTGTATGATGTTAGGGTGGTGGTTGGGTTCTTATGGTTTTTGGTTCGGATTGATTGTGTGGGTGAGGTGGTAGTTGGCCGAATTTGTGGTGGTGCTAGGTGGTTGGAGGCCGTGGGTTGTTGAGGGTGGTGATTGAGTGGTGGTTATATGGTTGTTGATGTGGTTGGCCGTAACTTGGTTCTGTGCTGATTTTTGTGTTTTGGTTCTGATTGATTTTGGACTTTGTTTCTGATGGAATTTCCGGTTACTGATGACTGAATTGGCTTTGGATTTTTTCCGGTCCCTGATTACTGCCTCTGCTAGTGTACTAAATACTAATTTGCCATCACTGACCATAAAGGTCAATGAATGGCAGTTTAAATGAGAAATTAAAACAAATTAAGTCTCTGGGCAAAGTCTCCTCCAGAAGAGGTCAAATGCTGTAAAAATCTAAAAAAGGTAACTAAAAAAAATAATAAATAAATAAATAAAAATGCTAAATAAAATGACAACAACAAAAAAAACACTTAAAAGAATAAAGATAACAATAAAAAACAAAAAGACGGACCCGAACGAAACAAAAAAAAAATAAAAAAATGAGGTATTTTAAAACACCTCTCTGCCGAAATTTCGTCTGAGACGACGAAAAATTCCGAACCAAAAGACGAGTAAAAAAAAATTTTAGGTCAAAAATTGAGGTATGACACTCATATGCAAGCAAATAAAATTTGTTTTGGAATGATTTGAAAACAAGTTCGAGAATGTATAGCTTGAGAAATATTACTCAAACAAAGAGAATAGTGTCAATTCATAATTTAAGCACAACCCCTATAACAAATTCAAAACTCATATATAGAAACAAATGTGTAAGTGTTGAGTTAGTTTAGTTAGTTTGGCAGTTTTGGAGTTTGTTAGAGTGGTTACTTGCTTGCTAAGTAAACTAAAGTCTATTGTATTGGAGCTTTTATAAGGCATAGCCTTAGTTGATTGAAACTAATGAGAATACACATTTTACTCGCAATTGGTATCTCGAGCCCTCTTGGGGACTTGTATTGAGTTTTGCAAAAACTTCCATTTGAGATTCAAAGAAAATGCAGTTTCTTGATAAATTTCAATCAGTTATAATTTGTTGCAACAACCGTTCCTTTCTTCCTCATCAAGTTCTTCTCTTCATCCCTGGTTCTTGGAGATTCAATCATGGCAGAACAACAGTCCTTCATGCCCCCAACAATTCCAAATTTTGATGGATTCTATGATCATTGGGCAGAACTTATGAAGAATCTGTTTCGATCTAAAGAATATTGGAGTCTGATAGAACAAGGAATCACAGTTGCACCTCCAAACGCAACTGCAGAACAACTGAAAGCTGTAGAAGAAATCAAGATCAAAGATCTTAAGGTGAAGAAATATCTCTATCAATTTATTGATAGATTAATTCTGAAAACAATTCTGGTTCGCAACACATCAAAGGATATTTGGGACTCCATGAAAAGGAAGTATCAAGGTTCTACAAAGGTTAAACATGCTCAGCTTCAAGCATTGAGATCTGAATTTGAAGCTTTGGCCATGAAAGAAGGAGAATCAATGAATGATTATTTTGTAAGAACCTTGGCAATTGCAAACAAGATGTCTACACATGGAGAAAAAAAGGAAGAAACAAATGTAGTGGAGAAGATTCTTAGGTCCATGACCTCAAGATTCAATTATATTGTATGCTCCATAGAAGAATCCAATGATGTCGACGCTCTATCCATTGATGAATTGCAAAGTAGATGTAACACCCATATAGAGATTGCCTAGGATCTCTTACGAGTATTAAAATTTTGTATTGGATACATTAAAATTACAATACAGAAAGTTGACTTATAGATAATACAATACATAAGTCTTTGATACAATCCGTAAATTTGATACAAACATCCATATATAAAAGCAACACGATCAATCCAAAGCTTTCTCTTTACCTTTACGTCGTGCTTCCTGTGAACCTGCACCAGAAGGAAAGGGATGAGACATGATGTCTCAGTGAGCTCCGACCCTACCTACTGTTGGCAACCACGGGGGAAACCTAGGGTCGCCGTGCCTACTCTTGGCAATCTTGGGGATTCCTACGATCGCCATCATTCTTTACATATTTCTCGATCAAGGGGAAAACTAGGATCGCTACATGTCTTAATCATATGCTCATCTTATTCTAACTTAGTGATCTTGGGGACATCCTATGACCACTTCTTTCTCTGCTAACTAATCATCATATTCTCATAATAATTTCATAAGTATTAATTGACATCATTCTTAATTCATAAGGTTAGAAGTTAGCGTTGAAAAAACAATAATTATCTGAGTTCATTTTATGGAGTGCATCCAGGTGGAGTAACCCCAGAATACCTCTCCCTGCTACCGGTGAAATTCCTATCATATCAGGCTAACATCGGACTCCTCTTTTCTTTTGTGTGGCTGCCCTCGCGGACGGTTACTTCATCGTTCCAGCTTAATCTGGAACCCCCTGTATACTAACTAACGAGCAGACAGGAGACACATTATCTTTCTTGACTTTGATGTGCAGCTGCCCTCACGAGCGGTACTTCACCATTCCAGCATAAACCGGAACCCCCTGTATACTAACTGACGAGCAGACAGGAGACACATCTAGTCCTTTAATAATTTATTTCTCATTCTTTGAAATATTAAATCTTAAATGCTTGACCTATAAAAGGTTCTTAACTTAGAGTATTGAATCATTCTCATTAATTCTCATCTTATGTACTTATAAGTACTTCTATTACTTTACTATAGTTTGGCATAATTAATGCATTCTTAGGGAAGACAACCTCCCAATACATAACTTATGAACTTGTGGTCTTAGGCTTATCGTTCTCATAAGCCATTGCTTGGTATTGGAAACATTCCTATAACTGTTTAAACTTTGATCTCTCAATTCTTAAACAATTCACAACATTATAATGTTATTGCATAATCCTTGTTCCTTATTATTGTATCCTTTTGGAAGCCACTTGAGTGAGTTAGAATGGTAGTTATTGTTTCTAAAATGTTTATGGAGAAAACGGAAGTGAAAAACCTCGCCTACGCGCACCAGAACACCCAAAACAGCAAAGTTGTCAAGTGCTGTCCTGAAGCTGTCGCTATAGCCACGGCCTGTCGCTACAGCGACCGTAGGTAAAAGTCAAAAACATGCCTGCTCGCTTGTAGCGATGGCTGGTCGCTTGTAGCGACCGTAGGCAGAACTCAAATGCTGTCTGGTCACTGTAGCGAGCTCCAGCTCGCTGTAGCGACCATGACAGGTCCAGAAAACCCAGAAAATGCAATTTTCATCATTCCAAACCATTCTAACACACCCAAGCTTCCCCAAAGGTATAAAAAGGATTTTCTTGAGCATATAAACAATTAAATCATAGCTGGAACAAGGAATTAGCTATTAACATAAATTAGGGCACTTTTCCTAAAATTACTCTAAGTATAAATAACTCTCAAACTTACTCAAAACGGGTTCTAAAACCCTAGGGAGCTCACCTAAGCCTTGATTGGTGCTTGTTAGTTTCTGAACTTCAAACCCTAACTTATCTCCTTGATTCTTCCTTGCTTCTCTTCTTATTTCTCTTGTTCTAACTTCCAAAAACCAAGCTTGTTTACATGAATTTCACAAGATTGAGGATGAAGGCTTGGTGGTTGATGACAAGAGTGAGGGGGCGTGAGCTAGAGGGAGGGGATGAGAGCAAAACTGATTTTGGAGAGAGTGAAGAGAAAGAAGAAAAATGGTAAGAAAATATCTTGCCTCTTTTTTAAATAATCCTCCCATTTCAAATATTTACCATATTGCCATTGCCACATATTAAACTTCTAACACTGATAACTGTTACATCTAAGCGGGATATTACAATCTACCCCCCTTAAAGAAATTTCGTCCTCGAAATTTAGAATTTACCTGAAAATAGATGCGGATAGTTCTCTTGCATCTCTGATTCTAACTCCCACGTAGCTTCGCCATCGGGAGAACCTTTCCAAACAACCTTAACAATTGGAATCTCCTTGTTCCGCAAAGACTTAACGTCACGATCAATAATTTGATCTGGTTCAGGTTGAAATGTTAAATCTGATCTCAAGTCAATACTGTCCAACTCTACTGGTTGAAAAGGATCGGGAATGAATTTCCTCAGTTGAGAGACGTGGAAGACGTCATGCAAACCGGACATGGCCGGTGGCAGCGCTAACTGATAAGCTGCTGGACCGACACGTCTAAGTATCTGAAATGGTCCAACATACCTTGGACAAAGTTTCTTGGTTCTAAATGCTCCTCTTAGGCCCAACTTGGGTGTGACTTTGAGGAATACATGATCTCCCACTTCGAACTCCAAAGGCCTTCGTCTCTTGTCTGCATAACTTTTTCTGGCGACTTTGAGCTGTTCTCATCTTATCCTGAATGGATTTAATCTTTAGGGTAGTCTCCTGAATTATCTCAGGTCCCAGAATGCTCTTATCTCCGACCTCAGCCCAACAAAGTAGGGTTCTACACTTCCTACCATACAAAGCTTCATAAGGTTCCATTCCGATACTAGAATGGTAGCTGTTATTATAAGAAAATTCAATCAAAGGTAGGTGATCATTCCAACTTCCTCCATCTTCCAGAATGCATGCACGTAACATATCCTCTAATGTCTGAATAGTCCTCTCGGATTGACCGTCTGTTTGAGGATGATGGGACGTGCTCATCTTTAATCTCGTTCCTAAAGCTCTTTGAAAATCTTTCCAAAAATGGGATGTGAAAATCGGATCTCTGTCAGATACAATACTAGCAGGAACACCATGAAGTTTTACAATTTCTGAAATAAACAATTCGGCATACTGAGAGGCTCGGTAAGTAGTCTTAACCGGCAAGAAATGAGCAGACTTGGTTAGTCGATCCACTATTACCCAAATGGAGTCGTGTCCTCGCTGTGTTCGAGGCAATCCACTTACAAAATCCATAGTTATCTCTTCCCATTTCCATTGAGGAATTTCCAAGGGTACTAACATTCCTGCAGGTCTTTGATGTTCAATCTTTACCCGCTGGCATACAATACATCGCGACACAAATTCCGCAATATCCCTCTTCATGCTAGGCCACCAATAATCTCTCTTCAAATCTTGATACATCTTGGTGGTACCCGGATGAATGCTAAAACTGCTCTTGTGCGCTTCTTCTAAAATCAACCTTTTCAATTCTGCATCATTCGGAACATAAATTCTTCCTTCAAACAGTAGTGTACCATCTGGCGCCAAAGAAAACTCTGATTGACCAACTCTCCTTTGAAGGTCCATATCCACAGTTTGCGTTTGTGCAATCCTAGACCGTAGGTCGAACGAAATCTTTATTTTGTTCAACAAAATGCCACCTTCCAACTAGGTGACATGGAGATTAAGATCTCTAAACTTTTCATATAGCCCACATGTATGCATCATCACTTCAGCCTTAACTAAAGCCTTTCGACTCAAAGCATCTGCTACCACATTTGCCTTTCCTGGGTGGTATTTCTATTCAAAATCAAAATCTTTCAGGTACTCCATCCATCGTCTCTGCCTCATATTTACGTCTCGTTGATCAAACAAATATTTCAAACTTTTGTGATCACTGAACAACTCAAACTGTGCACCATACAAATGATGCCTCCATACTTTCAATGCAAAAACTATAGCTGCTAACTCCAGATCATGGGTGGGATAATTCTCTTCATGAGTCTTGAGCTGTCTAGACGCATAAGCTATCACATTCTCCCCTTGCATAAGTACACTACCCAGTCCCTTAGAGGATGCATTGCAGAAAACGGTGTATCTCTTGTCAGGATCTGGTATCGCCAACACTGGGGCTTTAGTCAATTTCCTTTTTAAAACTCTGAAGCTCTCTTCACATTCTTCGTCCCAAATAAAGGGCACATTCTTTCTGGTGAGGCGTGACAAAGGCAAGGCAATATGAGAAAACTTCATAATAAATCTTCGGTAATAACCTGCCAAGCCTAAGAAACTCCTGACTTCAGCCACATTCTTGGGTCTATCCCAACTGAGAACTGCTTCAACTTTGGATGGATCAACGGCTACTCCTCATTGAGAAATAACGTGACCCAAAAACTTAATCTCAGACAACCCGAACTCACACTTGCTGAATTTAGCATATAACTGTTTGTCTCTAAGGACATTCAAAACAATTCTCAAGTGCTGAGCATGTTCCTGAGGATCCTTGGAATAGATCAAAATATCATCTATGAAAATCACCAAGAATTGATCTAGGTAAGGTTGAAATATCCTATTCATATAATCCATAAATACCGCTGGAGCATTAGTTACACCGAAAGGCATAACCAGAAATTCATAGTGCCCGTAACGCGTTCGAAACGCCGTTTTGGACACATCTGAAGACTTAATGCGGATCTGATGGTAACCTGACCAAAGATCAATCTTAGAAAATACCGTTGCTCCTTTAAGCTGATCTAGGAGATCATCAATCCTTGGAAGAGGATACTTGTTCTTGATAGTCACTTTATTCAGTTGGCGGTAGTCTATACACAACCTCATGCTTCCATCTTTCTTCTTGACTAACAGAACTGGAGCATCCCAAGGTGACACACTGGGTCTGATAAAATGCTTCTGAATTAACTCCTCGAGCTGAGATTTCAGCTCCTTGAGCTCTATAGGTGACATTCTATACGGTGCCACAGATACTGGCTCCGCTCCCGGAATTAAATCAATAGAGAATTCCACCTCACGCTCTGGAGGCAAACTAGTTACTTCCGAGGGAAAAACATCTAAGTACTCGTTCACAATGGGAATATCACTGGGACTTAAGTCTGGTTCTGAAGCCACAGTGAGCATAACATAAAATCTTCTATCTTGAGCACAAATAAATTGAATTAATTGATGGGTACGATTAATTAATTCAGACAGAGCTACACCTTCCGTCGTATCACTTGTCGGCATATAAATACTCTTCTTGGAACATCCGATGTACACATGATTAGCGGAGAACCAATCCATGCCTAAGATCACGTCAAGTTGCTCCATCGGGAGACACACTAAATCAACATAATAAGTCTTACTAGACACAGTGATAGGACAATTTTCACAAACATAGCTTGCCTCAATTCCGCCTTCAGTAGCGGTAGATACTAACATTGGAGGATTCAACGGAGAAAAAGGTAATTGTAGCGTCTCAACACATTTATATGAAATAAAAGAGCAAGTAGCGCCACAATCAAAAAGAACTTTTACTGGATTTGAACCAAGATAGCACATACCAGCAATCAAATCTTCATTGGCAAGAGCCTTAGCGCCATCAAGGGAGTACACCCTGCCTTTACTAGTGGTGGTCCCTTCAGCTGATCCTTTGCCACGCTTATTAGGACAATCATGCATGAGGTGTCCAGGTTGTTTACACCCATAACAAACATCCATGCCTAGCATACATTCTCCTCGGTGGGTTTTCCCATATTTCTTATAGGCAGAAAAAGTTGTTGGTGAAGCAGGTGATTTTCTTCTCTGCGGGGATCCTTTTGGCTTAAGCTTATCATGATACTTATCTGACATCCTACTCTTCCTTCTTTCAAAAGCTGTCGCTCTTTCTTTTGAGGTCTTAGCAAGTCCTGCCTCAACAACTAAACTATCATGCACCAGTTCATCATAACTTGCAGTTCTCTGAAGGCTCACTGCAACGTCGATTTCACCTCTTAGGCCTCATTTATATTGATTCATCTTCCAGACATCATTCTCAGCATATTCATTATGAGTGGAGTAGTAGGACAGCTCTTCAAACTTCTTGGTGAATTCAGCGACCGACATACTACCATGTTTCAACTCCAAGAACTCTTGTTCCTTCTTCATCTTGTAGGATAAGGGTAAATATTTTTCCAACATCACCTCTTTGAAATTTAACCAATTCACTTCTATATCATTTGCTACCATCCTGCGCTGAGCAGATTCCCACCAATCTTCTGCTGCGCCTCTGAGTTGATTTGTGGCATAGACCACTTTATCAACTTCTGAACACTCGGCCATTCGAAAAATCTTTTCCATTTGTTTAATCCACTTCCTAGCTTCCTGAGGTTCACCTTCTCCATTAAACTCCGGAGGGTGATGTCTATTATATTCCCGGAAGATCGGATTACCGATTACGGGAGGAGGTGTTGGCTGTGGATGGAAACCCTGCCCTTGTTGCATCATTTCCATCCATTGTTGTTGGGCTTGAGCCTGTTGCTGAGCTTGTTGTTGCATCATCAGCATCATCTGCTGATACTGTAATGCATTTTGAGCTTGCTGCTCTTGATACTGCTGTTGTCAGGCCTGTTGCTGCTGTATCATTTGTTCCCACGAATTCATACTTGGTCCTCCACTTTCATCACTGGCCTGGTTAGCCGAGGTCTACCTGGTCCTCTTCTTCTCCCAGACATCTTATCCTAGCTATCATATACAAGTCAAAGTGATCAGTTTTAACTGAATATAACATTTAGAATAATGTCCTGGATCCAAGAGGTCCACATGCTTGGATTGTATTTTAATGACCCAAGGCACGGTCTGAATCGACCTGCTCTGATACCAAATTGTAACACCCATATAGAGATTGCCTAGGATCTCTTACGAGTATTAAAATTTCGTATTGGATACATTAAAATTACAATACAGAAAGTTGACTTATAGATAATACAATACATAAGTCTTTGATACAATCCGTAAATTTGATACAAACATCCATATATAAAAGCAGCACGATCAATCCAAAGCTTTCTATTTACCTTTACGTCGTGCTTCCTGTGAAACTGCACCAGAAGGAAAGGGATGAGACATGATGTCTCAGTGAGCTCCGGCCCTACCTACTGTTGGCAACCACGGGGGAAACCTAGGGTCGCCGTGCCTACTCTTGGCAATCTTGGGGATTCCTACGATCGCCGTCATTCTTTACATATTTCGCAATCAAGGGGAAAACTAGGATCGCTACATGTCTTAATCATATGCTCATCTTATTCTAACTTAGTGATCTTGGGGACATCCTATGACCACTTCTTTCTCTGCTAACTAAACATCATATTCTCATAATAATTTCATAAGTATTACTTTACATCATTCTTAATTCATAAGGTTAGAAGTTAGCGTTGAACAAACAATAATTATCTGAGTTCATTTTATGGAGTGCATCCAGGTGGAGTAACCCCAGAATACCTCTCCCTGCTACCGGTGAAATTCCTATCATATCAGGCTAACACCGGACTCCTCTTTTCTTTTGTGTGGCTGCCCTCGCGGACGGTTACTTCACCGTTCCAGCTTAGTCTGGAACCCCCTGTATACTAACTAACGAGCAGACAGGAGACACATTATCTTTCTTGACTTTGATGTGCAGCTGCCCTCACGAGCGGTACTTCACCATTCCAGCATAAACCGGAACCCCCTGTATACTAACTGACGAGCAGACAGGAGACACATCTAGTCCTTTAATAATTTATTTCTTATTCTTTGAAATATTAAATCTTAAATGCTTGACCTATAAAAGGTTCTTAACTTAGAGTATTGAATCATTCTCATTAATTCTCATCTTATGTACTTATAAGTACTTTTATTACTTTACTATAGTTTGGCATAATTAATGCATTCTTAGGGAAGACAACCTCCCAATACATAGCTTATGAACTTGTGGTCTTAGGCTTATCGTTCTCATAAGCCATTGCTTGGTATTGGAAACATTCCTATAACTGTTTAAACTTTGATCTCTCAATTCTTAAACAATTCACAACATTATAATGTTATTGCATAATCCTTGTTCCTTATTATTGTATCCTTTTGGAAGCCACTTGAGTGAGTTAGAATGGTAGTTATTGTTTCTAAAATGTTTATGGAGAAAATGGAAGTGAAAAACCTCGCCTACGCGCACCAGAACACCCAAAACAGCAAAGCTGTCAAGTGCTGTCCTGAAGCTGTCGCTATAGCCACGGCCTGTCGCTACAGCGACCGTAGGTAAAAGTCAAAAACATGCCTGCTCGCTTGTAGCGACGGCTGGTCGCTTGTAGCGACCGTAGGCAGAACTCAAATGCTGTTTGGTCGCTGTAGCGAGCTCCAGCTCGCTGTAGCGACCATGACAGGTCCAGAAAACCCAGAAAATGCAATTTTCATCATTCCAAACCATTCTAACACACCCAAGCTTCCCCAAAGGTATAAAAAGGATTTTCTTGAGCATATAAACAATTAAATCATAGCTGGAACAAGGAATTAGCTATTAACATAAATTAGGGCACTTTTCTTAAAATTACTCTAAGTATAAATAACTCTCAAACTTACTCAAAACGGGTTCTAAAACCCTAGGGAGCTCACCTAAGCCTTGATTGGTGCTTGTTAGTTTCTGAACTTCAAACCCTAACTTATCTCCTTGATTCTTCCTTGCTTCTCTTCTTATTTCTCTTGTTCTAACTTCCAAAAACCAAGCTTGTTTACATGAATTTCACAAGATTGAGGATGAAGGCTTGGTGGTTGATGACAAGAGTGAGGGGGCGTGAGCTAGAGGGAGGGGATGAGAGCAAAACTGATTTTGGAGAGAGTGAAAAGAAAGAAGAAAAATGGTAAGAAAATATCTTGCCTCTTTTTTAAATAATCCTCCCATTTCAAATATTTACCATATTGCCATTGCCACATATTAAACTTCTAACACTGATAACTGTTACATCTAAGCGGGATATTATAGTAGCTTGCTTGTTCAGGAAGCAAGAATGACATTCATAATAAAAAAGAAGAAGAACAAGTCTTGAAGGTGTCAAACTCTGGAAGAGGTGGTTTTGCTTGTGCTAGAGGGTGAATTGAAGTAAGGGGAAGGGGAAGACAAAGCAAAGAGATGGTGGAGTGTTATAAGTGTCACAAACTGGGACACTATCAAAATGAGTGTCCCACTTAGGAAGAAAATCCAAACTACGCAGAGTTTGATGATCAAGAAGAACTGTTGCTTATGGCTCAAGAAAGAACAAACACCAGTGCAAAAGATGTGGTGTGGTTCTTATATTCAGGTTGCAGCAATCATGTGATAGGTAACAAGGAGTGGTTGTTTAATTTTGATGCTCAATTTCGTGAATCAGTGAAACTTGGTGATGATTCAAAGATGTCAGTCATGGAAAAAGGAAATTTGAAGTTGTGCATAGGTGGAATAATACAAGTTATCACTGATGTGTATTATCTTCCAGGATTGAGGAACAACTTGCTGAGTACAGGGCAACTACAACAAAAGAATCTGACTATATTAGTTTCTAAGGATAGTTGCAAAGTCTATCATGAAAGTAAAGGTTTGATTATGTCTACTCAGATGTCTTCTAACAGGATGTATGTTATACATGCACTTGTTATGATTCCTATGTGCCCGAAAGTTGCAGACAGAAGTGACATAAAGCTATGGCACTATAGATATGCTCATCTAAGCTTCAAAGGTTTGAATACACTAGCTACGAAAGAAATGGTCAAAAGGTTGCGTATCTTGCAAGCAATTGAAGAAGTATGTGTTGATTATGTGATAGGAAAGCAGCATAAAGATTCAATTCCAAAGACTTCAAACTGGAGAGCTACTGAGAAGCTGCAACTTGTTCATTCAGAAATATGTGGACCTATTAATCCTACTTTAAATGGTGGAAGCAGGTATTTTATAACTTTTACTGATGATTTTAGTAGAAAAACATGGACATATCCTTTGATAGAGAAATCCAATGCATTTGAGATTTTTATAAAATTCAAAGCATTAGTTGAGAAAGAACCAAAGTGTCAGATTCAGTGTTTGAGAACGGACTGAGGGAGAGAGTTTACTTCAAATGCTTTCAATGAATTTTGCAGTGAAAATGGAATTAAGAGGCAACTAACCGCAACTTATACTCCACAACATAATGAAGTGTCTAAGAGGAAAAATAGAACTCTGATGAATATGGTTAGAAGTATGCTAACTTGCAGGAATGTTCCTAAGAAGTTTTTGCCTGAAGCTGTTATATGTGCCACATATTTTCTAAATAGAAGCCCCAATTTGTCAGTTAAAGATGTCACTCTAGAGGAAGCCTGGTGCAATATCAAGCCTGCAGTGCATTACTATAGAGTGTTTGGATGTCTAGCCTATGCACATGTTGCTGATGTTCAGAGGAAGAAGCTTGACCCTAAGGGAATCAAGTGTATACATCTAGAGTGAAGAATCTAAAGCATACAAGCTATATGATCTTGTGAACAAAAATATTATAGTTAGCAGAGATGTGGTGTTTGATGAATCAAAGAGCTGGGATTGGAATGATAAGATACAAACAGAGCAAGTTCATCATAAAGATGACATTGATGAAGATAAACTCACTGCAAATAAGATTGAAGTTTTGGATGAAGAAGAAGGAAACAATGATGAGATTAATGATGTTCATGAAGATACTTCAGAAGGGAGTGAAAGTGATCATCAAGAGGTAACCCCAAGAGTAAGGAAACCACCAGTATGGATCAAAGACTATGTGACAAATCTTGAAGAGATAGAAGATAGTGAATTGCATAATCTAGTTGTGTATAGCACTAAAAATGATCTAGCTACTTATGAAGAAGCTGCAAAGCATGATGTGTGGAGAAAAGCTATGGATCAAGAAATTGAGTCCATTGAGAAGAATAACACTTGGGATTTAACTGATTTACCCAATGGGATTAAGAAGGTTGGTGAAATGGAATTTTAAAACTAAGTACAATGAAGCTGGGAAGATAGAAAAGTACAAAGCTAGATTGGTGGCTAAGGGGTACAATAAGCAATATGGTGTGGATTACAAAGAAGTTTTTGCACCTGTAGCCAGATGGGACATTATCAGAACTATCTTTGCTATAGCAGCTTATAAAGGTTGGGTTGTGTATCAACGTGATGTAAAACGTGCATTTTTACATGGTGAATTGGTTGAAGATGTTTATGTTGATCAGCCACTTGGTTATCAGAAAGAAGATAAGAGCAAAGTGTATAAACTGAAGAAAGCCTTGTATGGTCTAAGGCAGACACCTAGAGCATGGTACAACAAGATTGAAGCTTACTTCAATCAAGAGTTGTTTTATAAATGCCCTCATGAGCATACCTTGTTTGTCAAGCAAAGCAAAGAAGGAAAAATTCTGATAGTAAGCTTGTATGTTGATGATTTGATATACACTGGTAATGATGAATATTTGTTTGAAAAGTTCAAAAGCTCTATGAAAAGCAAGTTTGCAATGTCTGATCTTGGTAAGATGATATACTTTATGGGAGTTGAAATTAAGCAATATGTTAATGGAATTTTTATCTATCAGCAAAAATATGCTCAAGACATACTGATAATGTTTGGAATGGAGAATTGTAATAAGGTTTGCACACCTATTGTTACTGGTAACAAACTTGTCAAGGATGAAAAGGGAAAACATGTGAATATGAATGAATTCAAACAAATGATTGGATATCTAATGTACCTGTTAGCTACTAGGCATGATCTTGCATTTTCTGTTTGTCTGGTTGCAAGATATATGGAGAGGCCCACTGAGATTCATTTAGTTGCTGCAAAAAGGATCTTGAGGTATCTCAAGGGAACTATGAACTTTAGAATCTTGTATAAGAAGTTGAATGATTTTGATACTAAGTTACAAGGCTGGTCAGATTCAGATTATGTTGGTGATCTTGATGACAAGAAGAGCACCTCTGGTTATGTGTGTGTGTATGGCTCAGGTTCTATTTGCTGGTCTTCTAAGAAGCAAGCCATAGTCAAATTGTCCACCACTGAAGCAGAATATGTTGCTGCAACCTCTTGTGCATGTCAGGGAGTTTGGATCCGGAAAATTCTTAAACAACTTGGTCAAGAGCAGAAGAAAGGAACACTGATACTTTGTGATAACAGTTCTTCAATCAAGTTGTCTAAGAATCCAGTGATGCATGGCAGATGCAAGTACACTGATGTTAGATATCATTTTCTGAGAGATTTAACAAAATAAGGAGTTGTGGATATGGAGTATTGCAGCACACACGAACAGCTTGCATACATTACGACTAAAGCACTGAAACTTGATACTTTTTGTAAGCTTAGAAGCAAGCTAGGCTTGATTGGTCTGTCTGATATAGAGTAGTTACTCTATTTTGTTTGATTAATCTGTTTTTAGCTTTTGTTGGATAAACTGAACTTGTTATGTTTGGAGGTTCAGTTTAGGAGAGGCTATGTTGAGTTAGTTTAGTTAGTTTGGCAGTTTTGGAGTTTGTTAGAGTGGTTACTTGCTTGCAAAGTAAACCAAAGTCTATTGTATTGGAACCTTTATAAGGCATAGCCTTAGTTGATTTAAACTAACGAGAATACACATTTTACTCACACTAAGAAAGATATCAAACACAAAACTTCATCCTAATTATCGGCTTACGACTGAACATGGCACAAATCAAATTAAGGCCCATCAAAATAAAACTCTTATTTTTTATAAGCAAAAATCGTGTCTTCCTTGATAATAAAATGAGTTAGTAACTTGCTTTCAGTAAAAAAAAAAAAAAGAACATGGCAAAAATCTCTTTTTATTTCAAATGGGAGTATAACAAGCCAACCAATGCAAAGATATCCACTCAAAACATTCTCACCCCCTACATTTAAAACAAGTATAGTTCTTGATGCTTGAAAACAAAGTGCAAGTAAAAAATTAAAAGAGTAGAAAGCAAGAGACCCTAAAAAAGGAAACAACACCAAAAATACCTCCAACAAAAACAAAATAAAAAATAATTGAAAGTAAAAACTATAGGTTGTCTCACCTAAAGCGTTTGTTTAATGTCTCGAGCTTGATAGTTAAATTAGAAAATTAAGAAAACTTTTAATGAAAAAAATTTGTTTTTAGGCAGTCGCCCTCCTCAATTCCACACCTTCAATTTTTCAGTTGCTCCTGTAATTCAATGAATCTGTAAAAAAAAAAAAATCAAGCTCATTGAATTACAAATGTATTTTATCTATAATATAGACTAAATACATCGATAATTCAATGAATCTATAAAAAAGAAATTCTAATATTTATAACCGAAGGGTGTAAAACGATAAAAACAAATCAACAAAATGTCTTTCATAAAGAATAAAAATAGGTTGAATAACTTTGGTGAAGTGACAAACTACGGTTTGAATTGCAATTGTTCCGTCGTAAAATTGTTGATTTTGGATTTCCAAATTGTTGTATTTGGATTTCTAAAATCTATATTAAAAAAGAAATTTCATCAACTAAAGTTGTTACTGGATTGAGTTACAACCAAGTCGCCAAGTCGCTACTCTCGTTAAGACGTTTCGTGGTGTTGTCTAAAATTGTGCAAGGCAGACTATCAATCATGCTGCCTCCAAGATAAAAAAACTCAGCTACAACTGTGCAATTAGCTACTGTAATGTATAAAACTGTTCGAGAATTACCCCTCTAATATGGTACTAAGACCACTCATATTTTAATACCGAAACCAACAAATTATGGTATTGTGACCACTCTCATATGGTATTGTGACCACGTGTTACCACCATTTTAACATTTAACATCTCCAAATATTAATATGGTATTTCAACCGGTCAAATATGATTTTACCACCATTCTAACCTCAACTTCTCCAAGAATCAAAGAATAATATATTCTTAAGATCATTCTTAATTTTCGAAGGGACACTATACCTCAAAAAGGGACTATGACGTTATTTATTTCGAAGGGACATAAATTATTTAAGAGACTATGCTCTTAAGACCATTCTCAATTTTGAAGGGACATTATATCTAGAAGAGTCTATGATGATAAGAACAATTTTAATTCCGAAGGGACAAAAAAAAGGAGATGAAGAGAAGAAATGCTCGACAACACAAGCCGGATAGGGAGAGATAAGAAAAAGATTCGATGTTTCAGAATACTTTTCAGTGTGTAGAATGAACTATGTGAATTCTCTATTTATAAATAAAATTTAAAACTAATATGTGAGAAACTTTAGGAACAAGTAATTCACATGTTAGATCTAACACAAAAATTTCTTAAATTGAGTGTCAAAATATATCATATTGATTACAAAAATATATTATATTATGTACCAAAATATATTTCAGATCAAGTAACAAAATATATTAGATTGCATACCAAAATATTTCAGATTGCGTTCCAAAATATTTTAGCAAAACTTGAGACTAAGAAAACACTTTCTAATAATGATTAAATTAATTATTTAATTGAACATTTTCAAATAATAAAATATATGAATATATATTTTTTCGTTAGTGCTTACTTGGTTCACTTACATAATTAGGTACCCCATTAGATGTACACCCCCACTATATAAACACTACTAATGTGTGTGATCCATCAAATATATGACCTCCACATTTTCAATTTACACTACACTAGTTCTACCTCATGTGAGAATTATGTTTAGTCTTTTAACTCAATTTTTACACATGTTTCAACTACTACACACAACTCTTTCCAAAGTTTAAATCCATTTGTGAGAATCCAAAGCTTAGCTATAACCTAAGTAGAACCTCCTTTAGGAAAAAAAAAGTCGAACGATCAAAATATATGTTTGATATCACAAATGAAAATGTCAGAATCATAATGAACTTTCATGAATTTCTAAAAACTACATTTATAGTTTTTACAAAATTACGGTAGATTATCGTGATTTTGACAAACATACTTATGTGATACCAAACATAAACAAACTTGTTCTCTCTTGAAGGATAAACCCAATTAAACCGATTCATTCCCTCATTCCCAATTTGACGACAATTATTTTCAAATCCATTATTATTTTCATTGTTTTTATCATTTGATTCAATTATTACTAATTTATTTTGAACTATTCCCTTTTTTGGCAAATTTTAATTTTTTTACTTTTCCCTCTCACGAAAAATTAACTCAGCGCCAGGTTTCAAATTTTCCCTCATTTTCTCACTTCTTTTTCTCGAGAAACTCCACCCAGAAAAATCACAGAGAAAAATCACACCTCAACCCATGGTCGACGATGGCGAATTCTCCGGCACCATTTGTTCAATCTGCTACGAATCTCTCAACCCCATTAACGAAGATCTTCAATGCGTATCAATCTGCGGTCACGTTTTTCACGAACTCTGGTAAATCCCTAACCACCCTCTTGAATTTTCTCACATTAATCGAACCTTAAACCCTAAAAATTTCGTTTTTTACCATTTTGTCTTGTTGGGTTTGTTCGATTTTGTGTCTGTATCACCTATACTTGTGGTGAAAGGTGTGTTTGGTGTTCGACATGTGTTGGTGACCTCAAAGTTTCGTTCTTTATCAATTTCTCTATGTGGATTTGTTTGATTTTGTGTTTGTTTTTTCGGATAAAAAAAATGTGGGTTTGTTTCATTTTGTGATTTTTTTGGATAAAAAAAAGTGTGTGTTGGTTTAATTGTGTTTTTTGAGGATAAAAAAATGTGGGTTTGTTTCCTTTTGTGTTTTTTTTTGTTGGATAAAAAAAAAAGGTGGGTTGGTTTAATTGTGTTTTTTGAGGATAAAAAAAAATGTGGGTTTGTTTGATTTTGTGTTTTTTTAGGATAAAAAAAATGTGGGTTTACTTGATTTTGTGTTTTTTTTTGTTTGATTTTGTGTTGTCTTGTGTTGTGTAGTTTGCAGCAATGGTTTGAGTACTGTAAGACACCGAAGAAGCATACTTGTCCTATTTGCAAGCAAGGATGTAAGGCGAAAGATGCGTGTCGGCTTTATTTTCAATCAATTGGAGATGTGAAGGAAGCTGTTGTTACTCAGAAGATTGTTGGTGTTGAAGAAGATGCTGGTGTTTTGAGGAAGGAAGTTAAGAGATTGGAGGGAAAAGTTTCGGGGATTAGTACGGTTTTGGAGAAACAAACTAAGGAGTTAGATGAACTTAAAGATGAGGTATTTTTCAATTTCGTATAATTTATTTATTTTTAGCTTACTTTGTTGGATAAATTGGGAGGTTTTGTTGATTTTTTTTAATCGCTGATTAATTTGGGATGGAAAAGGTACACAAAGTTTTATGTTCTGTTTGAAAAGGGAATGATTATTTCTAATATTTCTGCAAGAATGATTTTCCTATAATTGAGTAAATGCTTATGTTGAGTATGGCTCATATTCGATGATAAGCGGGCAGACGCTACGTGAGAGCACTTGCCCTTTGAGGCTGGTACATTCATACCGTTGGTTCTGATTTACGAATAGGAGAGTTTGGGGGTGAAGCCTTCTGTGGTACAATTTAAGGATAAACTTGTAAATTAGATTGTACTATGTAACCTTAAGTACTGCATAATAAAAAACTAACAATTAGTCGAACCACTATGATCAATCTTTGTATTTGTTGTGTGTTTATTTTCTGTTTACGTTAGAGCTGGGTTTGTTGTTCTAGCTAGTACCCTAAATGCTTAAATTGCTTATGATTCAAATGTAGAAAGAAATACCCTAGAGCCCTTTGATGAGATGCTAAGGGTCAACCAGTGGTCTTGAGTTGACATCCAATCTTGGCATGTAGTAGCGTTAAAAACTTTTGTTGTTAAGCTTTGCTGTCCATGTGGCCTTACCTGATTCGAGAAATTAGTGTCTACAATTGTCCTTGGGAGATATTCCATTCACACCAAAAAAGTTATAGAGAGAAGTTCAAGATTCGTGCTTTTTCTTGTAACTTGTTATTTTATGTTTTGACTGAACAAATTAGTAAAACCTCAAGATGTTGATGCTTGAGCTTTGGACTAACAGGAATGAGAGGGTTGACAAGTGACGAGAGTCAAACTGGTTCCATGTAATTCTTTTCAATAAAATGTACATCTTTACATTCAAATTGATTATTAGTCGATATCATCAAATAATAAGTCCCAGCAACAAAATTACTTGGTATTCTATTTCCTTAGATATTTTCATACTTCTTTCAAATAATAATAGTGATTGAATATGAAAATGTCTTTCATATTTAGTAATCTATTTTAAAAAGAATACTTTTGGTAATGGTATTCCTTCAGCTTTGTACTTGCAAGGAGCAGAAAAAGATAGAAATAGCATCAAAGATTGAAGCCTTGAAGCAAAAAACATCCTTACAATTCCAGCTTCATGTGAAATCAGAGGTAAATTATTCTGTAACCTTCTGTTCATTTGTGCTAAAATGATTATTTACAGCTCAAATCAACTTTAATTGATTTCATGCTGAATTAGGAGCTTGAGAAGTCAAATTTGGACCGTTTTAAATTGCAAGAGAGAAATATGGCTTTGGCTAAAGAACTTGCAGCATTAAAATTGTGAGTGGACCCGCATTATGATTGAGTATCTATACTTTGTTTATGATATAATATTTTTCATATTTTTTCTACTTTTTGCTTGCACTGTAGAGTGTCTGATCTAGACATTGGTGAAGATGAGGTTTTGAAGCTTGCCACTTTGGGTAATGGGACCAACAGTAAAGAAACAGTCGACACATTAACAAGATCTCTTGTCCTGCGGAACAGGTTAATCTTCCAAATCTTGATTTATTCACAAAAAGCTAATTTGAAAAGTTATTTGGACTATAGTTTCCGTATGTGTTATGAGCTGGAATTTTTTTAGACCTGGCCGACGATCTGTCATGCTTGAGGTTTGGTGTTTGTGTGAAATTTAAATAGATCAGGTTTTCTCCTTGTTTCCCTCTCCCCTTATACCGCTCATTCTCAATAATAGGAGAATGAGCCGAGTGCAATGGAACACCGTAGATGTGCATGTTTTTACTCGGTCAGTATGGCTCGAGATGAGTATAATTTTATAATGGTCGACAGCCTCCCAAGCATAAGGCTGTAAGGGTTAAGTGCTTAAGGAATTTTTCCAATTTAGATATATGAACCACAAAGTTTATGATGGTCCAATATGATTTTGAAATCAAGAACTGTTTTATTTTTGGGATTTTGCTTGCAGTACTATTCTGTATATTGAAGCCACAGTTCAAGTTTAGCCCTTCAAATTGAAATTTGTTGGCTTAAATTTTCTATGGTTTTCTCGGAATTTAAATTGTGGTTGCATCTATTTTGGCAGGAGTTACAAAGAGTTAATGACCAAGTGTAATCTTCTGGGGAGAGGTGAGGCTCGTTATAGTAAAAAGCTTGAGAAGGCTAATGAGAAGATTATTAAACTGAAGGTAAGCACATGATGTGAAATACTTGCCACTCCCTCTTTCTCATATTAAGTGTCCCGTTTGGAATATTTAGATGTCTTAAATTATTGGTTACTTTAAAATACCATGTACGAATTACTTTTTTTTTTTTTTTTGAGGGGACCATGTATGAATTACTCTTTTTCTTTCTAATAATACTGTTATTTATTTGCATCCTAACTAAGCTTATATTAATTAATTCGTCTTTCTACTTAATTACTCCGTTAACTAATACATCAGTAGGGTATTTCAGGCAAGTAGGAAAGTTTCATCGTCTGAATCAATATATTCAATGATTTTCTTAAGAGCTGTGCATAATCTTAAACTAGCGATAGAGGGAGTAGTTGATAATTTCATTATTTGCCGTTTTGTATGGATTATAAACTTAGACTTTTGTTGGCATTGTTAGGCAAGGCTACAAGAACTGGAGACAACAATGGAAGTAAAAGAGAATGAATATTTGAAGCATCTAAAAGTTGCCAAGAATATTGAAAACAAAATCAATTCTAATTCTGATGTATTGATGGCTAACACATTTTCTTCAAAAGAGCAAAACAAACAAAGCACAACACCCAAATCTGGAATGGATTTGAATAAGAATGACAACAACAAATCTTTACAATCTTTGAAGATAGAGAACTCCGAAACAGCAAAAAATAAAGATGTGAATATTAGTAACGGAAGGAAAACTACCTTATCTCTTGATGAAGATATAGATTGCATCATTATTGATGAAGAAGAATACAAAGATCGTGACAAGAATGATCTAGGAAAGCCAGAAGCAGCATCTGGCACAAAGACTAAAACATCATTGCAAGGAATATGTAATTTGGCCGAGTCTTCAAGATTTGATATTGACACTGAAATGGCTGCCATTACTGCTGGCACTACGAATGAAGACGTGACTCTACAAGCTAATGCTAAACAAGCTCAACCCATGGTTAACATTAGAAAGGAGTCACCTTTGACAACTTCAAGTTCAGGTATGCTGCGTGTTGACTTTTAAAATGGGCATATTTTTCGTACACCTTTTATAATACATACTGTGTAAAGTTTGACATCGTTTAGATAAACAACTTAATTCAGCGCTTATAAGTTATAACACAAGCACTTATTATACTACTGTTTATGTATAAGTTATTTCTATTACAAAAGATAAAATAAAGGAACTGTTTTCATTAGTTATCATGGGGAGCTTATGCAAATAAGTTGAAAATAACTTACGAACATGTCATAAACTGTTTTCACAAGTTCTCCTAAACAGTCTCAGAAGTGCTTATACAGATAGATAAACTCAAATAATTCAATCCAAGTAGGCATTTTGTTGTGAAACGCTGAAATGAACTTAAAATTGAATTTCTTTCATTCTCCTTAATCTCCAGTGGACATCTGCTTTTCTGGTGGATTGCTTGGTCCTGATGGAACTCAACGATTCTTGGGTAAATGGTGCAAGCGTGGACAAAATGGTGAATCAACATCCACAAAAGGGAATTTGATATCTGTAGGAGCCGATGGTAGAGGTGGCACAGTCAAAGTTCTAAGGAATCCAAGCCAAGCCTTCTCGGTGAGTTGTGTACTTTTGTTGAAGAGTTCAATTTTAATGCAATGCAATTCTATAGATGGTCTATATCTTATCCACACTTCTTCGATTTGTTTGAAATTAGATTAGATGTCCCATCTTCCGGTGAACATGCATATTCTCTTCTATAAGAGTTAATCGATCAATATATAGTTTTGTTACTGTAGAATTTGAAGATTCATCCCCCACAGTTTTTATTACTTTTCTCTTTTATTGATCTACCTTTGCAACTGTCATGATCTACACTCATAAAGTTTGTTGACCTACTTTTTTTCATCTTTCACTTATAATAGACACATGGGAGTTTCTCCCTAACCTTATTTCTACCAGCTGAAATGTCAGTTAATCAGACTAAAATTGGTAGTTACTTTTGGAGTTCCCTTCATACTATGGTGGCAGTAGCATCTGCACTATATTGTTAAGCTGTTAAATCTTTATTGGCTGTATTTTATGGTCTTCAAATACTCCCTAAGGGCTTATTTGCGCATTGATTTGCTTAGATCTGTAACTGACTTCAGAAGTTTGTGTTTTGCAGGATGGTAAGGAAACTTCAGTAGCTTCAAAAAGGTTGAAGCTTGGACCTAATAAAGCTAGTTCGCAATCCCGGGGGTGCCTGCAGATGGAACACTTTTTTGGAAGGGTCAGTCAGTAATTTTTTGGTCTGTGTTTTGGCCTTGTGATGTCTTTGTTGCAAAGACCAAAGGAATGCATCCAATCTCAAGAAGGACAACAGTAGAAGATTGTATATCTTTTGTTTTTTGTTTTGAAAAGTTTGCATAAGTTTGGATCCAAAACTTCTTTTCATAAACTACTTAATTGATTTATTTGATTCAGGATCTAACCAAATAGCAAAATGTTTTTTTTTTTTTTTAAATTTTTGGACTGCTGCTTTTAGGTTCTATCTCTGACCAAATTTTGGCCACATTTGCAACAATGGTATTTAAATGAGCCTATATCTAGTATGTAAACATGTTTATTGTGAAGATAGGCTGGCCTCCCACGATTCTTAAAGAACTTTTGTTTTATGAATTCATATTTCTATACGTACCAAAGTATATTCATATTAATACAGGATCATCATTATAAAGATTTGGATTGCATGTAGTCACAACCTCGTGCAAATTAGTGGCCGTTGGATTGCGATCAAATGACTTAAAAACAAGACGATTTTGGTCTAACTACCACCGATGTGTTGACTCAATAGGTAAAACTGTGACTGCTATATCTAGTAGCAACAGTAGCAGCAGTTTATTGAACTAATGTAAAAAAAGTAGTTTATATATATCCACCTAGAATGTTTTACATTGCTACAACAATTTAAGGTGAAAAATGCTTGACGGCATGACAAAGTAACAAGCACAAATAAACACGAAATATCTCAAACTGTTTGATGAAAATAAAATACAATTTTTTTTTTACAGAAATACAAAGCAAACTTATTTATACAATTTTTTTAAAGGAATCATACAAACTTTGTTTTTTCCTAGGAAAGGAATTATACAAACTTATACACGGGTATGTTTGGCAAATTTCATTTTTGAGCTTATAATTTATGTCTTATAAGCTTATTTGACTAAAATTGGTCCCTAAAATTTTGCTTAAGTTTTGAAAGATCCACCTTTTGTTTTAGTTCTTCTAAATTTTTCTTCGACTTTTGATCTTTCAAAGTATTGAGATAGAGTAGTGTATGCTTGGGCGGAAAAATATTTCACTGATGTCCTGTTTAGGGTGGCGTTTAACCTGGGAAAGGAGACTTTTTTCCCACCATGGGAAAGTCCCTTTACCCAGGACAGCTGTCGGTTTTGAACTGGTAAAAAAAAAAATTCAGTTCAATTTTTTAATGTTGTTTTTAACTTTACTACTGCACCTCTCCATTTTGTCATGACACTGCAAAGTACACCTCACCCACTACGATTAAAACATCAAATTTTTCTTCTTCTCAAAAATTAAAGAACGCAAAACATAAGATAACCAAGAAAAAATGCTTAACATAGGATAGTGACTTTGGAACACCGAACATCAACTCTTGTTCTTCTCTGGTTCGATAACTCTTCTTCTTCTCTGGTTAGATAACCGTTGTTCTTCTTCTTCTCCTCCTCTGGTTTGAACAAAAAAGCTTACCAATTAGATCTGACATAGATTTCGCTCCCAGACACAAAGAAAGGTAAGATTTACATTGATATGTTGTTTTTCTTCTTCTCTGATTTACATTGATGGACATAACTGTGTTTCTTTTTTAACAAAGAAATGTTGTTGATTTTGAAGAAATTTACCAAATTTTAAATTGAAAGAGTGTTATATTTTGATTTATGATAATTAATTTGGTTAAGCATTACTCTTTCAATTATATGGAATCCGTGTAGCGTGGATTTTACTCACCCTGCTTATTTTAACAAATTCAATTTTTTTTTTGCCCCTTCATTTAGATATTTATATATTCAAATTGTTGACTTAGATTACATTTATAATGAATTTTTAAATTGAATTTGAATGCGAGAATTTTGACTTTATTTAGATTGATTTTGATATTGATTACAGAGTCTGAAGTAGTAGCTGATATTTTTTTTTTAAGTCATGTGAAAGAATTGAGATGAAACTGAATCAAGCAGGTTCTCAGTTACCTGGACTAGCCCAACTCAATTAAGTATTACAATCTGCAGACGATGCCATTTTGTTGTAAATGGAGGAGTTGTGTGAAGAAGATTTGGACATGGTGGTGTGAGTGATGGGGTGGCTGGTGTTGGTTTAATAAAGAAGAAGAATGGGGTGGGTCGCAAATCTATCCCTATTTACAAAGGGTTTTTATTTAATAAAATTGATTAATAAAAACCATATTTTAAGTTACTTATTTAAAAAATGCCCGTATATGTGCCACGTGGCATGCCATAATTGGGTCATCTGGCATTCAATTATTTATGAATTTTAATAATTGGGTTAAATATGTTATTTGTCGATATAATAACGGGAACTTTTAAGTTTAGTCCTAACCAAAGTTTTAAAACTCGGCTCGATAGTCCGACTCGGTGGGGGTACTGAGTCACAAAGTCAATGGTCGAACTGTTGGGTCACTGGTTGAACCGCATTACTAAACCGGATGACTCAGTTATATAACTCGGTCTTTAAATTAAATTGTATAGATATTTACTAAATTAAATCGAATTAAACCGGTGACTCGATCACTCTAAAAATGATACCTATAAAATAAAAAGAAGAAAATATGACAACAAATTAAGACAAATAATGACAATAAATAAATCAAGACAAGAAATCAAGTAACAAAATAATATTCTAACTGAAAGAATATTCTAGTCAAAATCTTAAAATAAATATGGATTTGTCTAAGATGATCATTCAAACTCTTACCCTAACTGAAAGAATATTCTAGTCAAAATCTTAAAAGGAACGAATTGTCTGAGAGGACCATTCCAACTCCTTATCATAACTGAAAAGAATATTCTATTCTAATTCTTAAAAGGAACGAATTTGTCTAAGAAGATCATTCAAACTCTTCCCAACTGAAGGAATATTCTTGTCAACCTTGAAATGAATGGATTTGTCTAAGAGGATCATTCAAACTCTTCCCAACTGAAGGAATATTCTAGTCAAACCTTGAAATAAATGGATTTGTCTAAGAAGATCATTCAAACTCTTACCATAACTGAAAGAATATTCTAGTCAAAATCTTAAAAGGAATGAATTTGTCTAAGACGATCATTCAAACTCTTACCCTAAGTGAAAGAATATTCTAGTCAAAATCTTAAAATAAATGGATTTGTCTAAGAGGATCATTCAAACTCTTACCCTAACTGAAAGAATATTCTACTCAAATTCTTAAAACGAACGGATTTGTCTAAGAAGATCATTCAAACTCTTACCCCAACCAACTGAAGGAATATTCTAGTCAAACCTTGAAATGAATGGATTTGTCTAAGAGGATCATTCAAACTCTTACCCTAATTGAAAGAATATTGTAGTCAAATTCTTAAAAGGAACGGATTTGTCTAAGAGGATCATTCAAACTCTTACCCTAACTGAAAAAATATTCTACTCAAATTCTTAAAAGGAACGAATTTGTCTAAGAGGATCATTCAAACTCTTACCCCAACTGAAGGAATATTCTAGTCAAACCTTGAAATGAATGGATTTGTCTAAGAGGATCATTCAAACTCTTACCATAACTGAAAGAATATTCTAGTCAAAATCTTAAAAGGAATGGATTTGTCTAAGATGATCATTCAAACTCTTACCCTAAGTGAAAGAATATTCTAGTCAAATCTTAAATTAGTGGATTTGTCTAAGATCATTCAAACTCTTACCCTAACGGAAAGAATATTCTAGCCAGAATCTTAAAAAGGAATGGATTTGTCTAAGATGATCATTCAAACCCTAACCCTAACCCTAACCCTATCCCAAATTACAAAAAGGATGATATTATATTCAATGACTAAACAAAACTCATATTTTTTTATATAATAATGTGTTGTTTAATTCAGTCCACAAAATAAAAAACTGTGATTTACTTTTTTTGTGTAATTAATATTACTACTTAGGAAAAAGACATCCACTTTTTTTTTTATTTACATATCATTTTCTTAAAATAAACTATCATTATTCCTTTTAGTATTAATCAATAAAAAAAATTATTTTACGGTCCTTTCAAAAAAATATACACATATTCCCTAAAATAACAAGTATATACATATGAATTATATTAGGGACAAAACTTAGGTACAATTCTTTAGTGTTTTTTCGTATGGTTCTTAATTAAAAAATACAAATTTTTGGGATATAACAAACTTTGAGAAAATTATAGATTTAAGAAAATCATACTGAATTAGTTAAGCAACCGTACGAAAAACACCTAAGGAATGTACCTAAGTTTTTTTCTTATATTACAAACATTTTCTTTATGTATATATGAACCGAAATATTTCTGCAGCCATGCCACTACCACCAACAAAACATAAATTGTTATTTAATTATAAGGTGGGGTCACAGTTTTTATTTTATATGACCTATCAAAAAGTTAATAGGTAACTGATCTCAGCCGTCCATATTAAAAAGTATTATATCTATGGTCCTGCTTTAACTTTCCCATCATGGGAAACAAGTCTTCTTTCCATATTAAACCCCACCCCTGTTTAGTGTTCTAACGTTACCATTAGAAACAATAGCTACACTTGTTGAACAACATTGTTAAGAAGACTCTTTTATTGGCAATTTAAGAATTGGTGGTCTTAATAGCTTACTAGACTCCTTTGAACACCTGTGAAAGATCATTATAAAACGATGTTGTCGTGTCCGGAAATAATTGAGAAAGCCACTTTAAAGATCTCAAACTACGCTAAAATGGGTGTGCTATGGCAGATAAAAGCTTTAATATCGATCTTTTAATAGCACTTTGTATAATAAGCCCCTATAGAAGTCTGCAGAGGCTTTAAATAGCGCTTTTTGGGAAACGAGCACTAAAAATAAAGGGATTTACTTTTCCCACCCTATCAACCTTCTCGCGCACTATGTTTTTTTTTACGAAAATGCTCATGTGATTTTCGGATTTTAGAATCTGAACTGAGTTTTTCCTTTGTTATGGGTGAAAAAATGAGTTTTTATTTAGGTATCTTCTACACACAAATGTAGAAATTAATTTCTCTAATCGATAAACGTCACTAATTTAAATGCACCAATTTATACTACCATAGAACTAGGTTAAATTGTGTTTTTTTTTCATTTATGTTTTTTTTATATAAAAAAAACTTGGTATTCGGCTCAACGGCTAATTCGGTGGGATCAATTTCATTGTTCACTAACAGGGGTTTCAATTGATGGGCAGATCAAAATCATGTATCGGCTTGTTCGTCGCATGAATTTTTAACACCAAGAGGAAGGAATTTTGAGACTTTAAGAGGAGCACACTTTTCAAACCTGAGAGGTTAGGGTTAGGTGTCGTTTTCTATTGTCGCGTTTAATTTTCTGCTCTGAAGTTTCATCTCCTCAAGTTTATTGAAAGATTCATACAAATTTAGTATTGCCTCCATTGACCTTTGTTAGCTCAATTCATTTTTCCTATTCAGTTTCTAATCGTTACCAAAACCACCTACTAATGCAAGAAACTGATATAGGGTCATTTAAATACATTTCGTGCCTTTATTTTGAACTTTTCCCACTCTGTCAGTTCTCATCTATATGAATATGAATACCAGCATGAGGTCTTTTTCATTCATTATTTAGCTCAAACCTCGTTTGCAAATCTCAAATCATAGGCAATTACCTTAAAGAAGACTCATAGGTACTTTCTTTTTTTGGTCAAGGAGATATATGTATTATTTATTCTAAACTTCCAACTCCAAATCAACCACGGCGGGTCCTTGTTTCAACAAGCATATATACATATATAAAATAAGTAAGTGGATCATCGATGGGCCAAACCGTCGAGCTAGGGAGTGAGTCTTCAATTTTGATATTTTGTTTTAATATAATAATTAGAAAATGAAAAAAAGCAACCTAACATACCAGGGGTGTATAAGACATACGTTTCGGTCTTGTAACCCGTCCTGACCCAAACACAATTGTCGGGTCTGACCCGATCAGAAAAGAAAGTATGGATAAAATTAGGAAACAAAACATGAACACAACTAAAATTAGAGTCGAGTTATCTCTCATATTACCCGTCCTATCCAATTTGCTTGAGGATAAATGCAGAACACACTCATTATCTACTTTAAGTACCTATCTTCATTGTGAAGAGTGTTCCTCATAGTTGTGGTCTTGCATTCTTTCAGGCATTAAAAAGATTGTTCTTTATCGGGTGGTTGTTGATCCAGGGTTATGTAGGTCCTTGGTTCGGTTGTTTTTGCTCTCCTCGTTGCAGCACATTACATGTGTTCAAGCCTCATACTAGACAAGATCGCATGTCTAGAAATTTGGAAGTACTTGCAACAACATCATATTTGGGTTGCTTGACTAAATGGAGAGAAGTTGTCGGTTTTGCCAAGTTGGTTTATAGTGTGTTGAGCGGGTCTGGACAAGATGGCATGAGTAATTAAAGAGATTAGTTTGAGGAGAAAGACAAAAACGATGGGTCCTAACTTCAGGCAATGGTCTTCGTACGGTTTGTTCATGGACACTTCACAACACGATGATGTGTTGGGGTCATCCGTGAGTAGTCCCCATTTAATGAAGATACCATGAAAATTTAAGGGGTCAAACACCTGTATAGGTCACCTCCCTCTATGCCAACCACACGTTTTCTGAAGCTCCCCTTGTGGACAAAATTGAAACTGTTTTCAGGTACCTTAAATCTTTTACTAAAGGGACATCTTGTGGTAGAGATGGTTTGCGAGCCCAACACCTATTAGACGCGTTGTGTGGAGAAGGTTTAGCTGTGGCAAGAGATCTTTTATGTGCTATCATTTTAGTGGTTAACTTATGGCTAGGAGGAAGATACCCCTTAAGTTTGGCAGAGTTTGTAGCTTCTGTCACCCTTGACACCATTGTTAAAGCATGACGGTGAAATACGCCCTATTGTAGTAGGTACTATTTGGAGGTATCTGGCATCCAAGTTGCTATGAAAAAGAGTTGGTAAAGATATGACTAAATATCTTAATGGCTTTCAGTTTGCTGTTAGGGTTTTCAGGTGGGGCAGAGGCAATTTTACACAGTGCCTACATGGTGTTGAGCCAGCGACATGGAGATGTTTCCATGACTATGATCACTATAGATTTTTTGAATTCTTTCAACTTGGTAGATAGGTCGGCACTGTTGTGTGAGGTGAGATTGAGATGCCCATCTATTTCTTTATAGGTTGTGTTTCTTATGGACATGCATCGACATTATACCTTGGTGATGGACATATTATGTCTACCACTTGAGTGCAACAAGGCGACCCATTAGGGCCGCTCTTTTGCTCTTGTGTTACCATCTCTTATTCAATCAGATCACATATAGTTGCAAGCTTCTTCTTCATGTTTGGATCTTGATGATGAGACTTTTGTAGAAGATTTATAGGAGGTGGTTAAAGCTATGGACATCATTCGGGATTTTGGGCCAGAACTGGGCCTTGAATAGAATATTCGTAAGAATGAGATCTTTGACCTTTATGTGATGGTAATAATCATCATGCAGATTTGTTCCCTTCAGATATTGGGAGGCCGACGTTGGGGGTGAAAATGCTCGGAGTGGCTGTTAGCCGAGATAGATGTGTTATCGAGGGGTTAGCCATGAAGAGAGCTTCCAGGGTTGCAGAGTTAATGCATTTTCTTCCACAGTTACAAGGTCACTATGAGGATCTTGTAACTGTGGAAGAAAATGCTTTTCTTTGGCCCAAAAATTTCTTTTACTTCAATCATGCATAGGTATCACCAAACTTTTCTTTGGCCTAAGGACGTGCCAACTGATTTATATGGAGGAGGCAACTATGTTGTTTGATAAAGAGCTGCGTGGATCGGTTGAGGACATTGTGGTTGGTGAAGGTCCTTTCTCTGGGGATCTTCAATGGATGTTGGCTTCTTTACGTATTAGGTTTCGGGGTTGGGTTTGTACTCATGAGTAAAGGCTTCCTCAAACGCTTTTGTGGCTTCCGGGGCACAATCTTGGGTGCTACAAGATCAATTTTGCGAGACAGTGGGATAATTGGTATGAACTCGGATTTTGATAAACTTTGTATCGTCTTCGTGGTACGGTTCTAGATTTTGACGTTATGAATTTTACTTGCAAGGACACAGTCCCTCCTAAATAACAACATGTTTTGGCAAGTGTCCTTTTTAGTAAAAGTGTTCAAGATATGAAAAGTTAAGTTTGACATGACCACTAGATAGAAGGCAGTTTTAGGGTGTTTGCAAGCAGCACATGCTCAAAATTTTCTTCTAGTTTATGCCTATTGATGGGTTATGTAAGCATATGTCACCTGTGAGGACCGTACTATCCTTAGATATCGCCTTATGATTCCACTATTTTCGATTGATAAGGTTTGCCCTGTTTGTCGTAAGGCATGTCTGTTATACTTTTGGGGGAGCTTATAGTTTATTGTAAGGAGCTTCCCGACTTGAAGTACATACATGACTTTGTTAGGGATGTCGTTTTTTATATATTCAAGACGGGCGGAGTATCAGTGAAGAAGGAGGCACCTGTGAACTTCTTGACTAACCCACTAGATAGAAGTTTGACACTTAGGTCTGCGGATGTTATGGTGTTTGGATGGGTAGGAGAAAAACATGAATGTGTGGACTTGACTTGGGGTTTCACCACTTGTGGGATTAGAGTTCGCGGCTTTACGGTAGAACATACAACCTTAAAAGTTGCGTCAATAAAAATGGCCAAACACGAGAAAATGTGTTATGACAATCAACATGCTTTTATACCATTTACATTTGTGACTTTGACTTCTAGCATCAGAGGTTGTTGACCTTCTAAATAGAATTCAAAGGGTCATGCTAACATCATGTCTCCTAGGTCTATGAATGTTGTGTTTACGAGCATTGATTTCTTATTCAAAAAGGCCTAACGACACAACTTGTTATCTGCTTGTCTTTTATTCATGTGTAATTAATCTTTGATATATAAATCATTTATATTTTTATTATAAATGTATTTACACATAAAAAAAGAAATCATAAACGAAAAAGAGCGATCATGGCAAAATCAATTCAATAAAAGTAAATTTACACTAAATAAAATCGTCAATACGCAATAACTGCAAGCTAAAATTTTGGTGAGAACTCATGTTCTCATGGCTTTCTTATTTCAAAGGGATATAATCATAATTCACATGACCGGTGTGAAGCTTTTCCAAGTACTCCTCTATAGTTGAGCGGTATTGAAGTTTCTACGAGTTCCATGTGTTATTTTGAATGAGACACACGTCAAATTTTCAAGATGTTCCCAGGAAAATGGGAACCATAATAAATCTCAATATCAATGCTTTGTGGTCCTTGCTTACTAGACATGGTGAATCATGCCTCTACATTTCTTTGGTACCAAGTTAGTGGTAGCATCCTTTCATGTAAATCGAGTAATAAGAGTGGGGGCCAAAACTTTGATTAATTGATTGTTAGCTATCAATGGTTAATTTGCTTTCATCTCGAATTCACTATTTTGGAATAGAGTTCAATTACCGGCCAAAAGTCCTTCTTCCTATATTAGAAATCATAAAAGTACAATATACAATATAACGTGGTTGGTACAAACAAATCATAACAAGTTTTTTTTTCTTTTGACCAAGTTCTGGTAGATCACAACCATTACCACTAGATCGCTAAAGTTTTTTGTGATTTATAGTTGCTTTCATTTTATTTATCTAGCACAAATGCGAGTTCACTTTAAGTCATTCTCACAAACCTGAATTCCAACATCATTTGAACACGAATTGAACGTCATTCACACACATCATGCGATTCAACTTCATTTTCACCGCTGCCGGCGACCCCAATACAACATCCCGCCACCGTTGCAACTGCCACTCAACAACACATGCTGCCGTAACTGCCACCACCGGAAAATCACTTTCTCTCACTGATCCACACACATCACGCCGCCGCCGCAACTGCCACCTCAGCAACAACTGACTGCCGTAAATGTCATTGCCGATAACTCGCTTTCTCTCACCGATTCACACCATCTTTCATCGAATTGACAAAAAATTATGACCAATGTTGATATTGATTGTCTGAATTTTGTTAATTTCGAATCCTTGACATTAGGGTTTGAAAATTATTGATTTTGTTATGTGATTGTGTGAATTTTAGCCTTTTCTTCATTATTCTTTTTTTTCGTACTAAATGTTAAGTAGTGTTGTTCTAACCCTAATGATTAGCCCTACTTTTTAGTTATAAAAATTTATGAAAAAAACTTCGGATGGGGATCGAACCAGGTACCACATGCTTTCAATTCACAACTCTTACCACCAAGGTACTGATGTTTTTTATGACATGTGATTGTTTCAATGTTGTGTATTCAACACAAATCTCGGGTCCTCTTTCTTTCAATCTCACAATTCCTAAATCATTTCTCACTCACTTTCATCTCTCTCACCATCTTGCAATTGAAAATAACCATAGCACCACCCTTTTTGACGGACCTAATTAATTTTTATGAAAAAAAAATATGCAAGGAATTGAATCAGATAACACATGAAAATGTCATTTTTTTAAAAGTCACTAACGCCATTGCAATTCCTTTTTGATAGTAGTTCCTTTTCATTATTAGCGGTTCCTTTTTATTATTATTTTTTTATTTCAATTACCACGTAACGTTCCTTTTTATTTTTTTTTTTCTTTCGGTTACTAAATAACAATTCCTTTTCCTTATTTTTTTCTTTCGATTAACAACTTTTGCGGTTAGGATCAATTTCTTGGTGCTAGCTTTTGTATATATTTTTTTTTGATTTGTCATTTTTATTGCAGTCCATCTTTTATTTTTGTTACTTTTTGAGATAGTTTGATAACATAATACTGAATATAACTATAATAGTAATAATATAGTCATTTGATAGTTATATATGAAACTATACAAAACCCGTGCATCGCACGGGTTAGAGTCTAGTAGTAAGTTAAGAATGTGTACATAAATACTCTAGTGTGAGGTTTAAAATTTAATCTTTTGTGAATTACATGTTCTTTAGGCTAAAATGCACCTTTGGCCCTACAAGTTTCACAAACTAGCGATTTTGGCCCCCCAAATTTGAAAATAGCACTTTTGCCCCCCTAAGTTTCACCCCCTTTGCAAAACCATGGTCCCTCTTGATTTTGACTGGGTCAAAGCTGATGTGGCGCTTATTTTTAATGTTTTTTGTTAAGGTGGATATTATTAAAAGTAAATCATTTCCAGCTCTGATTATTGGAATTAAAAATAAAAGAAAAACCATAAAATAATCAAAGGTCACGTGACCCATTCCAATTCCAAATCAAATTGGGAATTAGGTTTTAGGGTTCTGCCTAATCTACAATTCTCATTCTCATCTCAATCAAACTACAGAAGAAGACGAACATGAAGAGGAAAGACAAGGAATTAGTAATGGAGAAACGAACGGGAAGAAGAAATAATAGCAATGGAGATTTAGGTGTGGATATTATGGAGAAGATAAGAAGAAGGAGAAATAGATCCGCTGTGAAACGGTCACATGAGGGAATATATATATATATATATATAATATATAATATATATATATAATATATATATATATTACATGTAGCCTGCTTATGTGTCAATTTGTTTTTGAAAATAAGCGCTACATAAGTTTTGACCGAGTCAAAATCAAGGGGGACCATGGTTTTGCAAAGGGGGTAAAACTTAGGTGGGGCAAAGTGTTTTCAAACTTGGGGGCCAAAATCGCTAGTTTGTGAAACTTGAGGAGGCAAAAGTACATTTAGCCTATTCTTTAATACTAATAAGTCAATTTCTTAGAGTTTGGATTTGATCCCAAACATTACAAAACTGACTTATTGTTATGATTGTATACCACTTATCAAGTTTGGCCTAACATTATTTAGAGAGTCAAAACAATTTTTTATAGTAACTATTTTAAAGCAAATGATAGGACGGGTTCTCTGCAAACCTTCATAAAAGGTGGATAGTGTTTCTCATCGTAATGTTGGATTGGTCCCTCTTTTAATAAAATTTCCATTCATAAAAAAAAGTAATCATTCTAAAATAAAATGAAAATAACACAAGACTTTTAGACAAAAATAAAGTTTTTACTTAGTCCAAGGTTTGAACTTGGAT